>CM065481.1:32928677-33528677 GCA_032873175.1 Leptopilina drosophilae
CGGGCCAACCGTGGCGACACATTTTTGACGTTTTTTCACTGTCAAAACCGTGGTAGTCGATCTTCGAATTTTTGGACCAAAGAAAAAGTCTCTTTCAAATCCCAGACAACCCTGTCGACACATTTTGGGCGTTTTTTCACAGTCTAAACCGTGGCAGTCGAACATATAGTTTTTGACCAAAGAAAAAGTATTTGTTGAACGCGGGCCAACCGTGGCGACACATTTTTGACGTTTTTTTAGAGTCAAAACCGTGGTAGTCGATCTTCGAATTTTTGGACCAAAGAAAAAGTCTCTTTCAAATCCCAGACAACCCTGTCGACACATTTTGGGCGTTTTTTCACAGTCTAAACCGTGGCAGTCGAACATATAGTTTTTAGACCAAAGAAAAAGTATGTGTTGAACGCGGGCCAACCGTGGCGACACATTTTTGACGTTTTTTCACTGTCAAAACCGTGGTAGTCGATCTTCGAATTTTTGGACCAAAGAAAAAGTCTCTTTCAAATCCCAGACAACCCTGTCGACACATTTTGGGCGTTTTTTCACAGTCTAAACCGTGGCAGTCGAACATATAGTTTTTGACCAAAGAAAAAGTATTTGTTGAACGCGGGCCAACCGTAGCTACACATTTTTGACGTTTTTTCACTGTCAAAACCGTGGTAGTCGATCTTCGAATTTTTGGACCAAAGAAAAAGTCTCTTTCAAATCCCAGACAACCCTGTCGACACATTTTGGGCGTTTTTTCACAGTCTAAACCGTGGCAGTCGAACATATAGTTTTTGACCAAAGAAAAAGTATTTGTTGCACGCGGGCCAAACGTAGCGACACATTTTTGGCGTTTTTTCACAGTCAAAACCGTGGTAGTCGATCTTCGAAT
This sequence comes from Leptopilina drosophilae, assembly GCA_032873175.1. Classification (NCBI taxonomy): domain Eukaryota; kingdom Metazoa; phylum Arthropoda; class Insecta; order Hymenoptera; family Figitidae; genus Leptopilina; species Leptopilina drosophilae. The sequence continues at coordinate 32,929,552 of CM065481.1, forward strand.
ATTTGGACCAAAGAAAAAGTATCTTTCAAATCCCAGACAACCCTGTTGACACATTTTGGGCGTTTTTTCACAGTCTAAACCTTGGCAGTCGAACATATAGTTTTTGACCAAAGAAAAAGTATTTGTTGCAAACGGGCTAAACGTAGCGACACATTTTTGACATTTTTTCACTGTCAAAACCGTGGTAGTCGATCTTCGAATTTTTGGACCAAAGAAAAAGCCTTTTTTCAATCCCAGACAACTCTATCGACACATTTTTGGCGTTTTTTCACAGTCTGAACCGTGGCAGTCGAACGTATAATTTTTTGACCAAAGAAAAAGTATTTGTTGAACGCGGGCCAACCGTAGCGACAAATTTTTGGCGTTTTTTCACTGTCAAAACCGTGGTAGTCGATCTTCGAATTTTTAGACCAAAGAAAAAGTCTCTTTCAAATCCCAGACAACCCTGTCGACACATTTTGGGCGTTTTTTCACAGTCTAAACCGTGGCAGTCGAACATATAGTTTTTGACCAAAGAAAAAGTATTTGTTGAACGCGGGCCAACCGTAGCGACACATTTTTGACATTTTTTCACTGTCAAAACCGTGGTAGTCGATCTTCGAATTTTTGGACCAAAGAAAAAGTCTCTTTCAAATCCCAGACAACCCTGTCGACACATTTTGGGCGTTTTTTCACAGTCTAAACCGTGGCAGTCGAACATATAGTTTTTGACCAAAGAAAAAGTATTTGTTGAACGCGGGCCAAACGTAGCTACACATTTTTGTCGTTTTTTCACTGTCAAAACCGTGGTAGTCGATCTTCGAATTTTTGGACCAAAGAAAAAGTCTCTTTCAAATCCCAGACAACCCTGTCGACACATTTTGGGCGTTTTTTCACAGTCTAAACCGTGGCAGTCGAACATATAGTTTTTGAACAAAGAAAAAGTATTTGTTGCAAACGGGCCAAACGTAGCGACACATTTTTGACATTTTTTCACTGTCAAAAGCGTGGTAGTCGATTTTCGAATTTTTGGACCAAGAAAAAGTCTTTTTCAAATCCCAGACAAACCTGTCGACACATTTTGGGCGTTTTTTCACAGTCTCAACCGTGGCAGTCGAACATATAGTTTATGACCAAAGAAAAAGTATTTGTTGAACGCGGGCCAACCGTAGCGACACATTTTTGATGTTTTTTCACTGTCAAAACCGTGGTAGTCGATCTTCGAATTTTTGGACCAAAGAAAAAGTCTCTTTCAAATCCCAGACAACCCTGTCGACACATTTTGGGCGTTTTTTCACAGTCTAAACCGTGGCAGTCGAACATATAGTTTTTGACCAAAGAAAAAGTATTTGTTGAACGCGGGCCAACCGTGGCGACACATTTTTGACGTTTTTTCACTGTCAAAACCGTGGTAGTCGATCTTCGAATTTTTAGACCAAAGAAAAAGTCTCTTTCAAATCCCAGACAACCCTGTCGACACATTTTGGGCGTTTTTTCACAGTCTAAACCGTGGCAGTCGAACATATAGTTTTTGACCAAAGAAAAAGTATTTGTTGAACGCGGGCCAACCGTGGCGACATATTTTTGACGTTTTTTCACTGTCAAAACCGTGGTAGTCGATCTTCGAATTTTTGGACCAAAGAAAAAGTCTCTTTCAAATCCCAGACAACCCTGTCGACACATTTTGGGCATTTTTTCACAGTCTAAACCGTGGCAGTCGAACATATAGTTTTTGACCAAAGAAAAAGTATTTGTTGAACGCGGGCCAACCGTAGCTACACATTTTTGACGTTTTTTCACTGTCAAAACCGTGGTAGTCGATCTTCGAATTTTTGGACCAAAGAAAAAGTCTCTTTCAAATCCCAGACAACCCTGTCGACACATTTTGGGCGTTTTTTCACAGTCTAAACCGTGGCAGTCGAACATATAGTTTTTGACCAAAGAAAAAGTATTTGTTGGACGCGGGCCAAACGTAGCGACACATTTTTGGCGTTTTTTCACTGTCAAAACCGTGGTAGTCGATCTTCGAATTTTTGGACCAAAGAAAAAGTCTCTTTCAAATCCCAGACAACCCTGTCGACACATTTTGGGCGTTTTTTCACAGTCTTAACCGTGGCAGTCGAATATATAGTTTTTGAACAAAGAAAAAGTATTTGTTGCAAACGGGCCAAACGTAGCGACACATTTTTGACGTTTTTTCACTGTCAAAAACGTGTCAGTCGAACTTAGAATTTTTGGACCAAAGAAAAAGTCTTTTTCAAATCCCAGACAACCCTGTCGACACATTTTGGACTTTTTTTCACAGTCTGAACCGTGGCAGTCGAACATATAGTTTTTGACCAAAGAAAAAGTATTTGTTGAACGCGGGCTAACCGTACCGACACATTTTTGACATTTTTTCACTGTCAAAACCGTGGTAGTCGATCTTCAAATTTTTGGACCAAAGAAAAAGTTTATTTCAAATCCCAGACAACCCTGTCGACACATTTTGGGCGTTTTTTCACAGACTAAACCGTGGCAGTCGAACATATAGTTTTTGAACAAAGAAAAAGTATTTGTTGCAAACGGGCCAAACGTAGCGACACATTTTTGACATTTTTTCACTGTCAAAACCGTGGTAGTCGATCTTCGAATTTTTGGACCAAAGAAAAAGTCTCTTTCAAATCCCAGACAACCCTGTCGACACATTTTGGGCGTTTTTTCACAGTCTGAACCGTGGCAGTCGAACATATAGTTTTTGACCAAAGAAAAAGTATTTGTTGCACGCGGGCCAAACGTAGCGACACATTTTTGACATTTTTTCACTGTCAAAACCGTGGTAGTCGATCTTCGAATTTTTGGACCAAAGAAAAAGTCTCTTTCAAATCCCAGACAACCCTGTCGACACATTTTGGGCGTTTTTTCACAGTCTAAACCGTGGCAGTCGAACATATAGTTTTTGACCAAAGAAAAAGTATATGTTGAACGCGGGCAAACCGTAGCGACAAATTTTTGACATTTTTTCACTGTCAAAACCGTGGTAGTCGATCTTCGAATTTTTGGACCAAAGAAAAAGTCTCTTTCAAATCCCAGACAACCCTGTCGACACATTTTGGGCGTTTTTTCACAGTCTAAACCGTGGCAGTCGAACATATAGTTTTTGACCAAAGAAAAAGTATTTGTTGAACGCGGGCCAAACGTAGCGACACATTTTTGACATTTTTTCACTGTCAAAACCGTGGTAGTCGATCTTCGAATTTTTGGACCAAAGAAAAAGTCTCTTTCAAATCCCAGACAACCCTGTCGACACATTTTGGGCGTTTTTTCACAGTCTAAACCGTGGCAGTCGAACATATAGTTTTTGACCAAAGAAAAAGTATTTGTTGAACGCGGGCCAACCGTGGCGACACATTTTTGACGTTTTTTCACTGTCAAAACCGTGGTAGTCGATCTTCGAATTTTTGGACCAAAGAAAAAGTCTCTTTCAAATCCCAGACAACCCTGTCGACACATTTTGGGCGTTTTTTCACAGTCTAAACCGTGGCAGTCGAACATATAGTTTTTGACCAAAGAAAAAGTATTTGTTGAACGCGGGCCAACCGTTGCGACACATTTCTGACATTTTTTCACTGTCAAAACCGTGGTAGTCGATCTTCGAATTTTTGGACCAAAGAAAAAGTCTCTTTCAAATCCCAGACAACCCTGTCGACACATTTTGGGCGTTTTTTCACAGTCTAAACCGTGGCAGTCGAACATATAGTTTTTGACCAAAGAAAAAGTATTTGTTGGACGCGGGCCAAACGTAGCGACAAATTTTTGGCGTTTTTTCACTGTCAAAACCGTGGTAGTCGATCTTCGAATTTTTGGACCAAAGAAAAAGTCTCTTTCAAATCCCAGACAACCCTGTCGACACATTTTGGGCGTTTTTTCACAGTCTAAACCGTGGCAGTCGAACATATAGTTTTTGAACAAAGAAAAAGTATTTGTTGCAATCGGGCCAAACGTAGCGACACATTTTTGTCTTTTTTTCACTGTCAAAACCGTGGTAGTCGATCTTCGAATTTTTGGACCAAAGAAAAAGTCTCTTTCAAATCCCAGACAACCCTGTCGACACATTTTGGGCGTTTTTTCACAGTCTAAACCGTGGCAGTCGAACATATAGTTTTTGACCAAAGAAAAAGTATTTGTTGAACGCGGGCCAACCGTGGCGACACATTTTTGACGTTTTTTCACTGTCAAAACCGTGGTAGTCGATCTTCGAATTTTTGGACCAAAGAAAAAGTCTCTTTCAAATCCCAGACAACCCTGTCGACACATTTTGGGCGTTTTTTCACAGTCTAAACCGTGTCAGTCGAACATATAGTTTTTGAACAAAGAAAAAGTATTTGTTGCAAACGGGCTAAACGTAGCGACACATTTTTGACGTTTTTTCACTGTCAAAACCGTGGTAGTCGATCTTCGAATTTTTGGACCAAAGAAAAAGTCTCTTTCAAATCCCAGACAACCCTGTCGACACATTTTGGGCATTTTTTCACAGTCTAAACCGTAGCAGTCCAACATATAGTTTTTGACCAAAGAAAAAGTATTTGTTGCACGCGGGCCAAACGTAGCGACACATTTTTGACATTTTTTCACTGTCAAAACCGTGGTAGTCGATCTTCGAATTTTTGGATCAAAGAAAAAGTCTCTTTCAAATCCCAGACAACCCTGTCGACACATTTTGGGCGTTTTTTCACAGTCTAAACAGTGGCAGTCGAACATATAGTTTTTGACCAAAGAAAAAGTATTTGTTGCAAACGGGCCAAACGTAGCGACACATTTTTGACATTTTTTCACTGTCAAAACCGTGGTAGTCGATCTTCGAATTTTTGGACCAAAGAAAAAGTCTCTTTCAAATCCCAGACAACCCTGTCGACACATTTTGGGCGTTTTTTCACAGTCTAAACCGTGGCAGTCGAACATATAGTTTTTGACCAAAGAAAAAGTATTTGTTGAACGCGGGCCAACCGTGGCGACACATTTTTGACGTTTTTTCACTGTCAAAACCGTGGTAGTCGATCTTCGAATTTTTAGACCAAAGAAAAAGTCTCTTTCAAATCCCAGACAACCCTGTCGACACATTTTGGGCGTTTTTTCACAGTCTAAACCGTGGCAGTCGAACATATAGTTTTTGACCAAAGAAAAAGTATTTGTTGAACGCGGGCCAACCGTGGCGACACATTTTTGATGTTTTTTCACTGTCAAAACCGTGGTAGTCGATCTTCGAATTTTTGGACCAAAGAAAAAGTCTCTTTCAAATCCCAGACAACCCTGTCGACACATTTTGGGCGTTTTTTCACAGTCTAAACCGTGGCAGTCGAACATATAGTTTTTGACCAAAGAAAAAGTATTTGTTGAACGCGGGCCAACTGTAGCTACACATTTTTGACGTTTTTTCACTGTCAAAACCGTGGCAGTCGAACTTAGAATTTTTGGACCAAAGAAAAAGCCTTTTTTCAATCCCAGACAACTCTATCGACACATTTTTGGCGTTTTTTCACAGTCTGAACCGTGGCAGTCGAACGTATAATTTTTTGACCAAAGAAAAAGTATTTGTTGAACGCGGGCCAAACGTAGCGACACATTTTTGGCGTTTTTTCACAGTCAAAACCGTGGTAGTCGATCTTCGAATTTTTGGACCAAAGAAAAAGTCTCTTTCAAATCCCAGACAACCCTGTCGACACATTTTGGGCGTTTTTTCACAGTCTAAACCGTGGCAGTCGAACATATAGTTTTTGACCAAAGAAAAAGTATTTGTTGCAAACGGGCCAAACGTAGCGACACATTTTTGTCTTTTTTTCACTGTCAAAACCGTGGTAGTCGATCTTCGAATTTTTGGACCAAAGAAAAAGTCTCTTTCAAATCCCAGACAACCCTGTCGACACATTTTGGGCGTTTTTTCACAGTCTAAACCGTGGCAGTCGAACATATAGTTTTTGACCAAAGAAAAAGTATTTGTTGAACGCGGGCCAACCGTAGCGACATATTTTTGATGTTTTTTCACTGTCAAAACCGTGGTAATCGATCTTCGAATTTTTGGAACAAAGAAAAAGTCTCTTTCAAATCCCAGACAACCCTGTCGACACATTTTGGGCGTTTTTTCACAGTCTAAACCGTGGCAGTCGAACATATAGTTTTTGACCAAAGAAAAAGTATTTGTTGCAAACGGGCCAAACGTAGCGACACATTTTTGACATTTTTTCACTGTCAAAACCGTGGTAGTCGATCTTCGAATTTTTGGACCAAAGAAAAAGTCTCTTTCAAATCCCAGACAACCCTGTCGACACATTTTGGGCGTTTTTTCACAGTCTAAACCGTGGCAGTCGAACATATAGTTTTTGACCAAAGAAAAAGTATTTGTTGAACGCGGGCCAACCGTAGCTACACATTTTTGACGTTTTTTCACTGTCAAAACCGTGGTAGTCGATCTTCGAATTTTTGGACCAAAGAAAAAGTCTCTTTCAAATCCCAGACAACCCTGTCGACACATTTTGGGCGTTTTTTCACAGTCTAAACCGTGGCAGTCGAACATATAGTTTTTGACCAAAGAAAAAGTATTTGTTGGACGCGGGCCAAACGTAGCGACAAATTTTTGGCGTTTTTTCACTGTCAAAACCGTGGTGGTCGATCTTCGAATTTTTGGACCAAAGAAAAAGCCTTTTTTCAATCCCAGACAACTCTATCGACACATTTTTGGCGTTTTTTCACAGTCTGAACCGTGGCAGTCGAACATATAGTTTTTGACCAAAGAAAAAGTATTTGTTGGACGCGGGCCAAACGTAGCGACAAATTTTTGGCGTTTTTTCACTGTCAAAACCGTGGTAGTCGATCTTCGAATTTTTGGACCAAAGAAAAAGTCTCTTTCAAATCCCAGACAACCCTGTCGACACATTTTGGGCGTTTTTTCACAGTCTAAACCGTGGCAGTCGAATATATAGTTTTTGAACAAAGAAAAAGTATTTGTTGCAAACGGGCCAAACGTAGCGACACATTTTTGACATTTTTTCACTGTCAAAACCGTGGTAGTCGATCTTCGAATTTTTGGACCAAAGAAAAAGTCTCTTTCAAATCCCAGACAACCCTGTCGACACATTTTGGGCGTTTTTTCACAGTCTAAACCGTGGCAGTCGAACATATAGTTTTTGACCAAAGAAAAAGTATTTGTTGAACGCGGGCCAACCGTAGCTACACATTTTTGACGTTTTTTCACTGTCAAAACCGTGGTAGTCGATCTTCGAATTTTTGGACCAAAGAAAAAGTCTCTTTCAAATCCCAGACAACCCTGTCGACACATTTTGGGCGTTTTTTCACAGTCTAAACCGTGGCAGTCGAACATATAGTTTTTGACCAAAGAAAAAGTATTTGTTGCAAACGGGCCAAACGTAGCGACACATTTTTGACTTTTTTTCACTGTCAAAACCGTGGTAGTCGATCTTCGAATTTTTGGACCAAAGAAAAAGTCTCTTTCAAATCCCAGACAACCCTGTCGACACATTTTGGGCGTTTTTTCACAGTCTAAACCGTGGCAGTCGAACATATAGTTTTTGACCAAAGAAAAAGTATTTGTTGGACGCGGGCCAAACGTAGCGACACATTTTTGGCGTTTTTTCACTGTCAAAACCGTGGTAGTCGATCTTCGAATTTTTGGACCAAAGAAAAAGTCTCTTTCAAATCCCAGACAACCCTGTCGACACATTTTGGGCGTTTTTTCACAGTCTAAACCGTGGCAGTCGAACATATAGTTTTTGACCAAAGAAAAAGTATTTGTTGCAAACGGGCCAAACGTAGCGACACATTTTTGACATTTTTTCACTGTCAAAACCGTGGTAGTCGATCTTCGAATTTTTGGACCAAAGAAAAAGTCTCTTTCAAATCCCAGACAACCCTGTCGACACATTTTGGGCGTTTTTTCACAGTCTAAACCGTGGCAGTCGAACATATAGTTTTTGACCAAAGAAAAAGTATATGTTGAACGCGGGCAAACCGTAGCGACAAATTTTTGACATTTTTTCACTGTCAAAACCGTGGTAGTCGATCTTCGAATTTTTGGACCAAAGAAAAAGTCTCTTTCAAATCCCAGACAACCCTGTCGACACATTTTGGGCGTTTTTTCACAGTCTAAACCGTGGCAGTCGAACATATAGTTTTTGAACAAAGAAAAAGTATTTGTTGCAAACGGGCCAAACGTAGCGACACATTTTTGACGTTTTTTCACTGTCAAAACCGTGGTAGTCGATCTTCGAATTTTTGGACCAAAGAAAAAGTCTCTTTCAAATCCCAGACAACCCTGTCGACACATTTTGGGCGTTTTTTCACAGTCTAAACCGTGGCAGTCGAACATATAGTTTTTGACCAAAGAAAAAGTATTTGTTGAACGCGGGCCAACCGTAGCTACACATTTTTGACGTTTTTTCACTGTCAAAACCGTGGTAGTCGATCTTCGAATTTTTGGACCAAAGAAAAAGTCTCTTTCAAATCCCAGACAACCCTGTCGACACATTTTGGGCGTTTTTTCACAGTCTAAACCGTGGCAGTCGAACATATAGTTTTTGACCAAAGAAAAAGTATGTGTTGAACGCGGGCCAACCGTAGCTACACATTTTTGACGTTTTTTCACTGTCAAAACCGTGGTAGTCGATCTTCGAATTTTTGGACCAAAGAAAAAGTCTTTTTTAAATCCCAGACAACCCTGTCGACACATTTTGGACGTTTTTTCACAGTCTAAACCGTGGCAGTCGAACATATAGTTTTTGACCAAAGAAAAAGTATTCGTTGCACGCGGGCCAAACGTAGCGACAAATTTTTTGCGTTTTTTCACTGTCAAAACCGTGGTAGTCGATCTTCGAATTTTTGGACCAAAGAAAAAGTCTCTTTCAAATCCCAGACAACCCTGTCGACACATTTTGGGCGTTTTTTCACAGTCTAAAACGGGGCAGTCGAACATATAGTTTTTGACCAAAGAAAAAGTATTTGTTGCACGCGGGCCAAACGTAGCGACACATTTTTGACATTTTTTCACTGTCAAAACCGTAGTAGTCGATCTTCGAATTTTTGGACCAAAGAAAAAGTTTCTTTCAAATCCCAGACAACCCTGTCGACACATTTTGGGCGTTTTTTCACAGTCTAAACCGTGGCAGTCGAACATATAGTTTTTAGACCAAAGAAAAAGTATGTGTTGAACTCGGGCCAACCGTAGCTACACATTTTTGACGTTTTTTCACTGTCAAAACCGTGGTAGTCGATCTTCGAATTTTTGGACCAAAGAAAAAGTCTCTTTCAAATCCCAGACAACCCTGTCGACACATTTTGGGCATTTTTTCACAGTCTAAACCGTAGCAGTCCAACATATAGTTTTTGACCAAAGAAAAAGTATGTGTTGAACGCGGGCCAACCGTAGCTACACATTTTTGACGTTTTTTCACTGTCAAAACCGTGGTAGTCGATCTTCGAATTTTTGGACCAAAGAAAAAGTCTCTTTCAAATCCCAGACAACCCTGTCGACACATTTTGGGCGTTTTTTCACAGTCTAAACCGTGGCAGTCGAACATATAGTTTTTGACCAAAGAAAAAGTATTTGTTGCAAACGGGCCAAACGTAGCGACACATTTTTGACGTTTTTTCACTGTCAAAACCGTGGTAGTCGATCTTCGAATTTTTGGACCAAAGAAAAAGTCTCTTTCAAATCCCAGACAACCCTGTCGACACATTTTGGGCGTTTTTTCACAGTCTAAACCGTGGCAGTCGAACATATAGTTTTTGACCAAAGAAAAAGTATTTGTTGAACGCGGGCCAACCGTAGCGACACATTTTTGTCGTTTTTTCACTGTCAAAACCGTGGTAGTCGATCTTCGAATTTTTGGACCAAAGAAAAAGTCTCTTTCAAATCCCAGACAACCCTGTCGACACATTTTGGGCGTTTTTTCACAGTCTAAACCGTGGCAGTCGAACATATAGTTTTTGACCAAAGAAAAAGTATTTGTTGAACGCGGGCCAACCGTGGCGACACATTTTTGACGTTTTTTCACTGTCAAAACCGTGGTAGTCGATCTTCGAATTTTTGGACCAAAGAAAAAGTTTCTTTCAAATCCCAGACAACCCTGTCGACACATTTTGGGCGTTTTTTCACAGTCTAAACCGTGGCAGTCGAACATATAGTTTTTGACCAAAGAAAAAGTATTTGTTGAACGCGGGCCAACCGTAGCGACAAATTTTTGGCGTTTTTTCACTGTCAAAACCGTGGTAGTCGATCTTCGAATTTTTGGACCAAAGAAAAAGTCTCTTTCAAATCCCAGACAACCCTGTCGACACATTTTGGGCGTTTTTTCACAGTCTAAACCGTGGCAGTCGAACATATAGTTTTTGACCAAAGAAAAAGTATTTGTTGCACGCGGGCCAAACGTAGCGACACATTTTTGACATTTTTTTACTGTCAAAACCGTGGCAGTCGATTTTCGAATTTTTGGACCAAAGAAAAAGTCTCTTTCAAATCCCAGACAACCCTGTCGACACATTTTGGGCGTTTTTTCACAGTCTAAACCGTGGCAGTCGAATATATAGTTTTTGAACAAAGAAAAAGTATTTGTTGCAAACGGGCCAAACGTAGCGACACATTTTTGACGTTTTTTCACTGTCAAAACCGTGGTAGTCGATCTTCGAATTTTTAGACCAAAGAAAAAGTCTCTTTCAAATCCCAGACAACCCTGTCGACACATTTTGGGCGTTTTTTCACAGTCTAAACCGTGTCAGTCGAACATATAGTTTTTGACCAAAGAAAAAGTATTTGTTGCACGCGGGCCAAACGTAGCGACAAATTTTTGACATTTTTTCACTGTCAAAACCGTGGTAGTCGATCTTCGAATTTTTGGACCAAAGAAAAAGTCTCTTTCAAATCCCAGACAACCCTGTCGACACATTTTGGGCATTTTTTCACAATCTTAACCGTAGCAGTCCAACATATAGTTTTTGACCAAAGAAAAGTATTTGTTGCACGCGGGCCAAACGTAGCGACACATTTTTGGCGTTTTTTTACAGTCTACACCGTGGCAGTCGATTTTCGAATTTTTGGACCAAGAAAAAGTCTTTTTCAAATCCCAGACAAACCTGTCGACACATTTTGGGCGTTTTTTCACAGTCTCAACCGTGGCAGTCGAACATATAGTTTATGACCAAAGAAAAAGTATTTGTTGAACGCGGGCCAACCGTAGCTACACATTTTTGACGTTTTTTCACTGTCAAAACCGTGGTAGTCGATCTTCGAATTTTTGGACCAAAGAAAAAGTCTCTTTCAAATCCCAGACAACCCTGTCGACACATTTTGGGCGTTTTTTCACAGTCTAAACCGTGGCAGTCGAACATATAGTTTTTGACCAAAGAAAAAGTATTTGTTGGACGCGGGCCAAACGTAGCGACAAATTTTTGGCGTTTTTTCACTGTCAAAACCGTGGTAGTCGATCTTCGAATTTTTGGACCAAAGAAAAAGTCTCTTTCAAATCCCAGACAACCCTGTCGACACATTTTGGGCGTTTTTTCACAGTCTAAACCGTGGCAGTCGAACATATAGTTTTTGACCAAAGAAAAAGTATTTGTTGCACGCGGGCCAAACGTAGCGACACATTTTTGTCTTTTTTTCACTGTCAAAACCGTGGTAGTCGATCTTCGAATTTTTGGACCAAAGAAAAAGTCTCTTTCAAATCCCAGACAACCCTGTCGACACATTTTGGGCGTTTTTTCACAGTCTAAACCGTGGCAGTCGAACATATAGTTTTTGACCAAAGAAAAAGTATTTGTTGAACGCGGGCCAACCGTAGCTACACATTTTTGACGTTTTTTCACTGTCAAAACCGTGGTAGTCGATCTTCGAATTTTTGGACCAAAGAAAAAGTCTCTTTCAAATCCCAGACAACCCTGTCGACACATTTTGGGCGTTTTTTCACAGTCTAAACCGTGGCAGTCGAACATATAGTTTTTGACCAAAGAAAAAGTATGTGTTGAACGCGGGCCAACCGTAGCTACACATTTTTGACGTTTTTTCACTGTCAAAACCGTGGTAGTCGATCTTCGAATTTTTGGACCAAAGAAAAAGTCTTTTTCAAATCCCAGACAACCCTGTCGACACATTTTGGACGTTTTTTCACAGTCTAAACCGTGGCAGTCGAACATATAGTTTTTGACCAAAGAAAAAGTATTCGTTGCACGCGGGCCAAACGTAGCGACAAATTTTTTGCGTTTTTTCACTGTCAAAACCGTGGTAGTCGATCTTCGAATTTTTGGACCAAAGAAAAAGTCTCTTTCAAATCCCAGACAACCCTGTCGACACATTTTGGGCGTTTTTTCACAGTCTAAACCGTGGCAGTCGAATATATAGTTTTTGAACAAAGAAAAAGTATTTGTTGCAAACGGGCCAAACGTAGCGACACATTTTTGACATTTTTTCACTGTCAAAACCGTGGTAGTCGATCTTCGAATTTTTGGACCAAAGAAAAAGTCTCTTTCAAATCCCAGACAACCCTGTCGACACATTTTGGGCGTTTTTTCACAGTCTAAACCGTGGCAGTCGAACATATAGTTTTTGACCAAAGAAAAAGTATGTGTTGAACGCGGGCCAACCGTAGCTACACATTTTTGACGTTTTTTCACTGTCAAAACCGTGGTAGTCGATCTTCGAATTTTTGGACCAAAGAAAAAGTCTCTTTCAAATCCCAGACAACCCTGTCGACACATTTTGGGCATTTTTTCACAATCTTAACCGTAGCAGTCCAACATATAGTTTTTGACCAAAGAAAAGTATTTGTTGCACGCGGGCCAAACGTAGCGACACATTTTTGGCGTTTTTTTACAGTCTACACCGTGGCAGTCGATTTTCGAATTTTTGGACCAAGAAAAAGTCTTTTTCAAATCCCAGACAAACCTGTCGACACATTTTGGGCGTTTTTTCACAGTCTCAACCGTGGCAGTCGAATATATAGTTTTTGAACAAAGAAAAAGTATTTGTTGCAAACGGGCCAAACGTAGCGACACATTTTTGACATTTTTTCACTGTCAAAACCGTGGTAGTCGATCTTCGAATTTTTGGACCAAAGAAAAAGTCTCTTTCAAATCCCAGACAACCCTGTCGACACATTTTGGGCGTTTTTTCACAGTCTAAACCGTGGCAGTCGAACATATAGTTTATGACCAAAGAAAAAGTATTTGTTGAACGCGGGCCAACCGTGGCGACACATTTTTGATGTTTTTTCACTGTCAAAACCGTGGTAGTCGATCTTCGAATTTTTGGAACAAAGAAAAAGTCTCTTTCAAATCCCAGACAACCCTGTCGACACATTTTGGGCGTTTTTTCACAGTCTAAACCGTGGCAGTCGAACATATAGTTTTTGACCAAAGAAAAAGTATTTGTTGAACGCGGGCCAACCGTAGCTACACATTTTTGACGTTTTTTCACTGTCAAAACCGTGGTAGTCGATCTTCGAATTTTTGGACCAAAGAAAAAGTCTCTTTCAAATCCCAGACAACCCTGTCGACACATTTTGGGCGTTTTTTCACAGTCTAAACCGTGGCAGTCGAACATATAGTTTTTGAACAAAGAAAAAGTATTTGTTGCAAACGGGCCAAACGTAGCGACACATTTTTGACATTTTTTCACTGTCAAAACCGTGGTAGTCGATCTTCGAATTTTTGGACCAAAGAAAAAGTCTCTTTCAAATCCCAGACAACCCTGTCGACACATTTTGGGCGTTTTTTCACAGTCTAAACCGTGGCAGTCGAACATATAGTTTTTGACCAAAGAAAAAGTATTTGTTGAACGCGGGCCAACCGTAGCTACACATTTTTGACGTTTTTTCACTGTCAAAACCGTGGTAGTCGATCTTCGAATTTTTGGACCAAAGAAAAAGTCTCTTTCAAATCCCAGACAACCCTGTCGACACATTTTGGGCGTTTTTTCACAGTCTAAACCGTGGCAGTCGAACATATAGTTTTTGAACAAAGAAAAAGTATTTGTTGCAAACGGGCCAAACGTAGCGACACATTTTTGGCGTTTTTTTACAGTCTACACCGTGGTAGTCGATCTTCGAATTTTTGGACCAAAGAAAAAGTCTCTTTCAAATCCCAGACAACCCTGTCGACACATTTTGGGCGTTTTTTCACAGTCTAAACCGTGGCAGTCGAACATATAGTTTTTGACCAAAGAAAAAGTATGTGTTGAACGCGGGCCAACCGTGGCGACACATTTTTGACGTTTTTTCACTGTCAAAACCGTGGTAGTCGATCTTCGAATTTTTGGACCAAAGAAAAAGTCTCTTTCAAATCCCAGACAACCCTGTCGACACATTTTGGGCGTTTTTTCACAGTCTAAACCGGGGCAGTCGAACATATAGTTTTTGACCAAAGAAAAAGTATTTGTTGAACGCGGGCCAAACGTAGCGACACATTTTTGACGTTTTTTCACTGTCAAAACCGTGGTAGTCGATCTTCGAATTTTTGGACCAAAGAAAAAGTCTCTTTCAAATCCCAGACAACCCTGTCGACACATTTTGGGCGTTTTTTCACAGTCTAAACCGTGGCAGTCGAACATATAGTTTTTGACCAAAGAAAAAGTATTTGTTGAACGCGGGCCAAACGTAGCGACACATTTTTGACGTTTTTTCACTGTCAAAACCGTGGTAGTCGATCTTCGAATTTTTGGACCAAAGAAAAAGTCTCTTTCAAATCCCAGACAACCCTGTCGACACATTTTGGGCGTTTTTTCACAGTCTAAACCGTGGCAGTCGAACATATAGTTTTTGACCAAAGAAAAAGTATTTGTTGAACGCGGGCCAACCGTGGCGACACATTTTTGACGTTTTTTCACTGTCAAAACCGTGGTAGTCGATCTTTGAATTTTTGGACCAAAGAAAAAGTCTCTTTCAAATCCCAGACAACCCTGTCGACACATTTTGGGCGTTTTTTCACAGTCTAAACCGTGGCAGTCGAACATATAGTTTTTGAACAAAGAAAAAGTATTTGTTGCAAACGGGCCAAACGTAGCGACACATTTTTGACATTTTTTCACTGTCAAAACCGTGGTAGTCGATCTTCGAATTTTTGGACCAAAGAAAAAGTCTCTTTCAAATCCCAGACAACCCTGTCGACACATTTTGGGCGTTTTTTCACAGTCTAAACCGTGGCAGTCGAACATATAGTTTTTGACCAAAGAAAAAGTATGTGTTGAACGCGGGCCAACCGTAGCTACACATTTTTGACGTTTTTTCACTGTCAAAACCGTGGTAGTCGATCTTCGAATTTTTGGACCAAAGAAAAAGTCTCTTTCAAATCCCAGACAACCCTGTCGACACATTTTGGGCGTTTTTTCACAGTCTAAACCGTGTCAGTCGAACATATAGTTTTTGACCAAAGAAAAAGTATTTGTTACACGCGGGCCAAACGTAGCGACACATTTTTGACATTTTTTCACTGTCAAAACCGTGGCAGTCGATCTTCGAATTTTTGGACCAAAGAAAAAGTCTCTTTCAAATCCCAGACAACCCTGTCGACACATTTTGGGCGTTTTTTCACAGTCTAAACCGTGTCAGTCGAACATATAGTTTTTGACCAAAGAAAAAGTATTTGTTGAACGCGGGCCAACCGTGGCGACACATTTTTGACGTTTTTTCACTGTCAAAACCGTGGTAGTCGATCTTCGAATTTTTGGACCAAAGAAAAAGTCTCTTTCAAATCCCAGACAACCCTGTCGACACATTTTGGGCGTTTTTTCACAGTCTAAACCGTGGCAGTCGAACATATAGTTTTTGACCAAAGAAAAAGTATTTGTTGCAAACGGGCCAAACGTAGCGACACATTTTTGACATTTTTTCACTGTCAAAACCGTGGTAGTCGATCTTCGAATTTTTGGACCAAAGAAAAAGTCTCTTTCAAATCCCAGACAACCCTGTCGACACATTTTGGGCGTTTTTTCACAGTCTAAACCGTGGCAGTCGAACATATAGTTTTTGACCAAAGAAAAAGTATTTGTTGAACGCGGGCCAACCGTAGCGACACATTTTTGACATTTTTTCACTGTCAAAACCGTGGTAGTCGATCTTCGAATTTTTGGACCAAAGAAAAAGTCTCTTTCAAATCCCAGACAACCCTGTCGACACATTTTGGGCGTTTTTTCACAGTCTAAACCGTGGCAGTCGAACATATAGTTTTTGAACAAAGAAAAAGTATTTGTTGCAAACGGGCCAAACGTAGCGACACATTTTTGACATTTTTTCACTGTCAAAACCGTGGTAGTCGATCTTCGAATTTTTGGACCAAAGAAAAAGTCTCTTTCAAATCCCAGACAACCCTGTCGACACATTTTGGGCGTTTTTTCACAGTCTAAACCGTGGCAGTCGAACATATAGTTTTTGACCAAAGAAAAAGTATTTGTTGGACGCGGGCCAAACGTAGCGACAAATTTTTGGCGTTTTTTCACTGTCAAAACCGTGGTAGTCGATCTTCGAATTTTTGGACCAAAGAAAAAGTCTCTTTCAAATCCCAGACAACCCTGTCGACACATTTTGGGCGTTTTTTCACAGTCTAAACCGTGGCAGTCGAACATATAGTTTTTGACCAAAGAAAAAGTATTTGTTGCAAACGGGCCAAACGTAGCGACACATTTTTGACATTTTTTCACTGTCAAAACCGTGGTAGTCGATCTTCGAATTTTTGGACCAAAGAAAAAGTCTCTTTCAAATCCCAGACAACCCTGTCGACACATTTTGGGCGTTTTTTCACAGTCTAAACCGTGGCAGTCGAACATATAGTTTTTGACCAAAGAAAAAGTATTTGTTGAACGCGGGCCAATCGTAGCGACAAATTTTTGACGTTTTTTCACTGTCAAAACCGTGGTAGTCGATCTTCGAATTTTTGGACCAAAGAAAAAGTCTCTTTCAAATCCCAGACAACCCTGTCGACACATTTTGGGCGTTTTTTCACAGTCTAAACCGTGGCAGTCGAACATATAGTTTTTGACCAAAGAAAAAGTATTTGTTGAACGCGGGCCAAACTGTAGCGACACATTTTTGACGTTTTTTCACTGTCAAAACCGTGGTAGTCGATCTTCGAATTTTTGGACCAAAGAAAAAGTCTCTTTCAAATCCCAGACAACCCTGTCGACACATTTTGGGCGTTTTTTCACAGTCTAAACCGTGGCAGTCGAACATATAGTTTTTGACCAAAGAAAAAGTATTTGTTGAACGCGGGCCAAACGTAGCGACACATTTTTGGCGTTTTTTCACTGTCAAAACCGTGGTAGTCGATCTTCGAATTTTTGGACCAAAGAAAAAGTCTCTTTCAAATCCCAGACAACCCTGTCGACACATTTTGGGCGTTTTTTCACAGTCTAAACCGTGGCAGTCGAACATATAGTTTTTGAACAAAGAAAAAGTATTTGTTGCAAACGGGCCAAACGTAGCGACACATTTTTGATGTTTTTTCACTGTCAAAACCGTGGTAGTCGATCTTCGAATTTTTGGACCAAAGAAAAAGTCTCTTTCAAATCCCAGACAACCCTGTCGACACATTTTGGGCGTTTTTTCACAGTCTAAACCGTGGCAGTCGAACATATAGTTTTTGACCAAAGAAAAAGTATTTGTTGAACGCGGGCCAACCGTGGCGACACATTTTTGACGTTTTTTCACTGTCAAAACCGTGGTAGTCGATCTTCGAATTTTTGGACCAAAGAAAAAGTCTCTTTCAAATCCCAGACAACCCTGTCGACACATTTTGGGCGTTTTTTCACAGTCTTAACCGTGGCAGTCGAATATATAGTTTTTGAACAAAGAAAAAGTATTTGTTGCAAACGGGCCAAACGTAGCGACACATTTTTGACATTTTTTCACTGTCAAAACCGTGGTAGTCGATCTTCGAATTTTTGGACCAAAGAAAAAGTCTTTTTCAAATCCCAGACAACCCTGTCGACACATTTTGGGCGTTTTTTCACAGTCTAAACCGTGGCAGTCGAACATATAGTTTTTGACCAAAGAAAAAGTATTTGTTGAACGCGGGCCAACCGTAGCGACACATTTTTGACGTTTTTTCACTGTCAAAACCGTGGTAGTCGATCTTCGAATTTTTGGACCAAAGAAAAAGTCTCTTTCAAATCCCAGACAACCCTGTCGACACATTTTGGGCGTTTTTTCACAGTCTAAACCGTGGCAGTCGAACATATAGTTTTTGACCAAAGAAAAAGTATTTGTTGCACGCGGGCCAAACGTAGCGACACATTTTGGGCGTTTTTTCACTGTCAAAACCGTGGTAGTCGATCTTCGAATTTTTGGACCAAAGAAAAAGTCTCTTTCAAATCCCAGACAACCCTGTCGACACATTTTGGGCGTTTTTTCACAGTCTAAACCGTGGCAGTCGAACATATAGTTTTTGACCAAAGAAAAAGTATTTGTTGAACGCGGGCCAACCGTGGCGACACATTTTTGACGTTTTTTCACTGTCAAAACCGTGGTAGTCGATCTTCGAATTTTTGGACCAAAGAAAAAGTCTCTTTCAAATCCCAGACAACCCTGTCGACACATTTTGGGCGTTTTTTCACAGTCTAAACCGTGGCAGTCGAACATATAGTTTTTGACCAAAGAAAAAGTATTTGTTGAACGCGGGCCAACCGTGGCGACACATTTTTGACGTTTTTTCACTGTCAAAACCGTGGTAGTCGATCTTCGAATTTTTGGACCAAAGAAAAAGTCTCTTTCAAATCCCAGACAACCCTGTCGACACATTTTGGGCGTTTTTTCACAGTCTAAACCGTGGCAGTCGAACATATAGTTTTTGACCAAAGAAAAAGTATTTGTTGAACGCGGGCCAACCGTGGCGACACATTTTTGACGTTTTTTCACTGTCAAAACCGTGGTAGTCGATCTTAGAATTTTTGGACCAAAGAAAAAGTCTCTTTCAAATCCCAGACAACCCTGTCGACACATTTTGGGCGTTTTTTCACAGTCTAAACCGTGGCAGTCGAACATATAGTTTTTGACCAAAGAAAAAGTATTTGTTGAACGCGGGCCAACCGTGGCGACACATTTTTGACGTTTTTTCACTGTCAAAACCGTGGTAGTCGATCTTCGAATTTTTGGACCAAAGAAAAAGTCTCTTTCAAATCCCAGACAACCCTGTCGACACATTTTGGGCGTTTTTTCACAGTCTAAACCGTGGCAGTCGAACATATAGTTTTTGACCAAAGAAAAAGTATTTGTTGAACGCGGGCCAACCGTAGCGACACATTTTTGACGTTTTTTCACTGTCAAAACCGTGGTAGTCGATCTTCGAATTTTTGGACCAAAGAAAAAGTCTCTTTCAAATCCCAGACAACCCTGTCGACACATTTTGGGCGTTTTTTCACAGTCTAAACCGTGGCAGTCGAACATATAGTTTTTGACCAAAGAAAAAGTATTTGTTGGACGCGGGCCAAACGTAGCGACAAATTTTTGGCGTTTTTTCACTGTCAAAACCGTGGTAGTCGATCTTCGAATTTTTGGACCAAAGAAAAAGTCTCTTTCAAATCCCAGACAACCCTGTCGACACATTTTGGGCGTTTTTTCACAGTCTAAACCGTGGCAGTCGAACATATAGTTTTTGACCAAAGAAAAAGTATTTGTTGAACGCGGGCCAACCGTAGCTACACATTTTTGACGTTTTTTCACTGTCAAAACCGTGGTAGTCGATCTTCGAATTTTTGGACCAAAGAAAAAGTCTCTTTCAAATCCCAGACAACCCTGTCGACACATTTTGGGCGTTTTTTCACAGTCTAAACCGTAGCAGTCGAACATATAGCTTTTGACCAAAGAAAAAGTATTTGTTGCACGCGGGCCAAACGTAGCGACACATTTTTGACATTTTTTCACTGTCAAAACCGTGGTAGTCGATCTTCGAATTTTTGGACCAAAGAAAAAGTCTCTTTCAAATCCCAGACAACCCTGTCGACACATTTTGGGCGTTTTTTCACAGTCTAAACCGTGGCAGTCGAACATATAGTTTTTGACCAGAGAAAAAGTATGTGTTGAACGCGGGCCAACCGTAGCGACACATTTTTGACGTTTTTTCACTGTCAAAACCGTGGTAGTCGATCTTCGAATTTTTGGACCAAAGAAAAAGTCTCTTTCAAATCCCAGACAACCCTGTCGACACATTTTGGGCGTTTTTTCACAGTCTAAACAGTGGCAGTCGAACATATAGTTTTTGACCAAAGAAAAAGTATGTGTTGAACGCGGGCCAACCGTAGCTACACATTTTTGACGTTTTTTCACTGTCAAAACCGTGGTAGTCGATCTTCGAATTTTTGGACCAAAGAAAAAGTCTCTTTCAAATCCCAGACAACCCTGTCGACACATTTTGGGCATTTTTTCACAGTCTAAACCGTAGCAGTCCAACATATAGTTTTTGACCAAAGAAAAAGTATGTGTTGAACGCGGGCCAACCGTAGCTACACATTTTTGACGTTTTTTCACTGTCAAAACCGTGGTAGTCGATCTTCGAATTTTTGGATCAAAGAAAAAGTCTCTTTCAAATCCCAGACAACCCTGTCGACACATTTTGGGCGTTTTTTCACAGTCTAAACAGTGGCAGTCGAACATATAGTTTTTGACCAAAGAAAAAGTATTTGTTGCACGCGGGCCAAACGTAGCGACACATTTTTGACATTTTTTCACTGTCAAAACCGTGGTAGTCGATCTTCGAATTTTTGGACCAAAGAAAAAGTCTCTTTCAAATCCCAGACAACCCTGTCGACACATTTTGGGCGTTTTTTCACAGTCTAAAACGGGGCAGTCGAACATATAGTTTTTGACCAAAGAAAAAGTATTTGTTGCACGCGGGCCAAACGTAGCGACACATTTTTGACATTTTTTCACTGTCAAAACCGTGGTAGTCGATCTTCGAATTTTTGGACCAAAGAAAAAGTCTCTTTCAAATCCCAGACAACCCTGTCGACACATTTTGGGCGTTTTTTCACAGTCTAAACCGTGGCAGTCGAACATATAGTTTTTGACCAAAGAAAAAGTATGTGTTGAACGCGGGCCAACCGTAGCTACACATTTTTGACGTTTTTTCACTGTCAAAACCGTGGTAGTCGATCTTCGAATTTTTGGACCAAAGAAAAAGTCTCTTTCAAATCCCAGACAACCCTGTCGACACATTTTGGGCGTTTTTTCACAGTCTAAACCGTGGCAGTCGAACATATAGTTTTTGAACAAAGAAAAAGTATTTGTTGCAAACGGGCCAAACGTAGCGACACATTTTTGACATTTTTTCACTGTCAAAACCGTGGTAGTCGATCTTCGAATTTTTGGACCAAAGAAAAAGTCTCTTTCAAATCCCAGACAACCCTGTCGACACATTTTGGGCGTTTTTTCACAGTCTAAACCGTGGCAGTCGAACATATAGTTTTTGAACAAAGAAAAAGTATTTGTTGCAAACGGGCCAAACGTAGCGACACATTTTTGACATTTTTTCACTGTCAAAACCGTGGTAGTCGATCTTCGAATTTTTGGACCAAAGAAAAAGTCTCTTTCAAATCCCAGACAACCCTGTCGACACATTTTGGGCGTTTTTTCACAGTCTAAACCGTGGCAGTCGAACATATAGTTTTTGACCAAAGAAAAAGTATTTGTTGAACGCGGGCCAACCGTAGCTACACATTTTTGACGTTTTTTCACTGTCAAAACCGTGGTAGTCGATCTTCGAATTTTTAGACCAAAGAAAAAGTCTCTTTCAAATCCCAGACAACCCTGTCGACACATTTTGGGCGTTTTTTCACAGTCTAAACCGTGGCAGTCGAACATATAGTTTTTGACCAAAGAAAAAGTATTTGTTGAACGCGGGCCAACCGTAGCGACAAATTTTTGGCGTTTTTTCACTGTCAAAACCGTGGTAGTCGATCTTCGAATTTTTGGACCAAAGAAAAAGTCTCTTTCAAATCCCAGACAACCCTGTCGACACATTTTGGGCGTTTTTTCAGTCTTAACCGTGGCAGTCGAATATATAGTTTTTGAACAAAGAAAAAGTATTTGTTGCAAACGGGCCAAACGTAGCGACACATTTTTGACATTTTTTCACTGTCAAAACCGTGGTAGTCGATCTTCGAATTTTTGGACCAAAGAAAAAGTCTCTTTCAAATCCCAGACAACCCTGTCGACACATTTTGGGCGTTTTTTCACAGTCTAAACCGTGGCAGTCGAACATATAGTTTTTGACCAAAGAAAAAGTATTTGTTGAACGCGGGCCAACCGTAGCGACAAATTTTTGGCGTTTTTTCACTGTCAAAACCGTGGTAGTCGATCTTCGAATTTTTGGACCAAAGAAAAAGTCTCTTTCAAATCCCAGACAACCCTGTCGACACATTTTGGGCGTTTTTTCACAGTCTAAACCGTGGCAGTCGAACATATAGTTTTTGACCAAAGAAAAAGTATTTGTTGCACGCGGGCCAAACGTAGCGACACATTTTTGGCGTTTTTTTACAGTCTACACCGTGGTAGTCGATCTTCGAATTTTTGGACCAAAGAAAAAGTCTCTTTCAAATCCCAGACAACCCTGTCGACACATTTTGGGCGTTTTTTCACAGTCTAAACCGTAGCAGTCGAACATATAGCTTTTGACCAAAGAAAAAGTATTTGTTAAATGCGGCCCATACGTAGCGACACATTTTTGACATTTTTTCACTGTCAAAACAGTGGCAGTCGAACTTAGAATTTTTAGACCAAAGAAAAAGTCTCTTTCAAATCCCAGACAACCCTGTCGACACATTTTGGGCGTTTTTTCACAGTCTAAACCGTGGCAGTCGAACATATAGTTTTTGACCAAAGAAAAAGTATATGTTGAACGCGGGCAAACCGTAGCGACAAATTTTTGACATTTTTTCACTGTCAAAACCGTGGTAGTCGATCTTCGAATTTTTGGACCAAAGAAAAAGTCTCTTTCAAATCCCAGACAACCCTGTCGACACATTTTGGGCGTTTTTTCACAGTCTAAACCGTGGCAGTCGAACATATAGTTTTTGACCAAAGAAAAAGTATTTGTTGAACGCGGGCCAACCGTAGCTACACATTTTTGACGTTTTTTCACTGTCAAAACCGTGGTAGTCGATCTTCGAATTTTTGGACCAAAGAAAAAGTCTCTTTCAAATCCCAGACAACCCTGTCGACACATTTTGGGCATTTTTTCACAGTCTAAACCGTAGCAGTCCAACATATAGTTTTTGACCAAAGAAAAAGTATGTGTTGAACGCGGGCCAACCGTAGCTACACATTTTTGACGTTTTTTCACTGTCAAAACCGTGGTAGTCGATCTTCGAATTTTTGGATCAAAGAAAAAGTCTCTTTCAAATCCCAGACAACCCTGTCGACACATTTTGGGCGTTTTTTCACAGTCTAAACAGTGGCAGTCGAACATATAGTTTTTGACCAAAGAAAAAGTATTTGTTGCACGCGGGCCAAACGTAGCGACACATTTTTGACATTTTTTCACTGTCAAAACCATTGGTAGTCGATCTTCGAATTTTTAGACCAAAGAAAAAGTCTCTTTCAAATCCCAGACAACCCTGTCGACACATTTTGGGCGTTTTTTCACAGTCTAAACCGTGGCAGTCGAATATATAGTTTTTGAACAAAGAAAAAGTATTTGTTGCAAACGGGCCAAACGTAGCGACACATTTTTGACATTTTTTCACTGTCAAAACCGTGGTAGTCGATCTTCGAATTTTTGGACCAAAGAAAAAGTCTCTTTCAAATCCCAGACAACCCTGTCGACACAATTTGGACTTTTTTTCACAGTCTAAACCGGGGCAGTCGAACATATAGTTTTTGACCAAAGAAAAAGTATTTGTTGAACGCGGGCCAACCGTAGCGACACATTTTTGACATTTTTTCACTGTCAAAACCGTGGTAGTCGATCTTCGAATTTTTGGACCAAAGAAAAAGTCTCTTTCAAATCCCAGACAACCCTGTCGACACATTTTGGGCGTTTTTTCACAGTCTAAACCGTGGCAGTCGAACATATAGTTTTTGACCAAAGAAAAAGTATGTGTTGAACGCGGGCCAACCGTAGCTACACATTTTTGACGTTTTTTCACTGTCAAAACCGTGGTAGTCGATCTTCGAATTTTTGGACCAAAGAAAAAGTCTCTTTCAAATCCCAGACAACCCTGTCGACACATTTTGGGCGTTTTTTCACAGTCTAAACCGTGGCAGTCGAACATATAGTTTTTGACCAAAGAAAAAGTATTCGTTGCACGCGGGCCAAACGTAGCGACAAATTTTTTGCGTTTTTTCACTGTCAAAACCGTGGTAGTCGATCTTCGAATTTTTGGACCAAAGAAAAAGTCTCTTTCAAATCCCAGACAACCCTGTCGACACATTTTGGGCGTTTTTTCACAGTCTAAACCGTGGCAGTCGAACATATAGTTTTTGACCAAAGAAAAAGTATTTGTTGAACGCGGGCCAACCGTAGCGACAAATTTTTGGCGTTTTTTCACTGTCAAAACCGTGGCAGTCGAACTTAGAATTTTTGGACCAAAGAAAAAGCCTTTTTTCAATCCCAGACAACTCTATCGACACATTTTTGGCGTTTTTTCACAGTCTAAACCGTAGCAGTCGAACATATAGCTTTTGACCAAAGAAAAAGTATTTGTTAAATGCGGCCCATACGTAGCGACACATTTTTGACATTTTTTCACTGTCAAAACAGTGGCAGTCGAACTTAGAATTTTTAGACCAAAGAAAAAGTCTCTTTCAAATCCCAGACAACCCTGTCGACACATTTTGGGCGTTTTTTCACAGTCTAAACCTTGGCAGTCGAACATATAGTTTTTGACCAAAGAAAAAGTATTTACTAAATGCGGTCCAACCTTGGCGACACATTTTTGTCGTTTTTTTAGAGTCAAAACAGTAGTAGTCGATCTTCGAATTTTTAGACCAAAGAAAAAGCCTTTTTTCAATCCCAGACAACTCTATCGACACATTTTTGGCGTTTTTTCACAGTCTGAACCGTGGCAGTCGAACGTATAATTTTTTGACCAAAGAAAAAGTATTTGTTGAACGCGGGCCAACCGTAGCGACACATTTTTGACATTTTTTCACTGTCAAAACCGTGGTAGTCGATCTTCGTATTTTTGGACCAAAGAAAAAGTGTCTTCAAATCCCAGACAACCCTGTCGACACATTTTGGGCATTTTTTCACAGTCTAAACCGTGGCAGTCGAACACATAGTTGTTGACTAAAGAAAAAGTATTTGTTGCACGCGGGCCAAACGTAGCGACACATTATTGACATTTTTTCACTGTCAAAACCGCGGTAGTCGATCTTCGAATTTTTGGACCAAAGAAAAATTCTCTTTCAAATCCCAGACAACCCTGTCGACACATTTTGGGCGTTTTTTACAGTCTAAACTGTGGCAGTCGAACATAGAGTTTTTTGACCAAAGAAAAAGTATTTGTTGCACGCGGGCCAAACGTAGCGACACATTTTTGACATTTTTTCACTGTCAAAACCGTAGTAGTCGATCTTCGAATTTTTGGACCAAAGAAAAAGTTTCTTTCAAATCCCAGACAACCCTGTCGACACATTTTGGGCATTTTTTCACAGTCTAAACCGTGGCAGTCGAACATATAGTTTTTGACCAAAGAAAAAGTATTTGTTGCACGCGGGCCAAACGTAGCGACACATTTTTGACATTTTTTCACTGTCAAAACCGTGGTAGTCGATCTTCGAATTTTTGGACCAATTTCAAAAAAAAATTTTTTTTGACAATTTTCAAAAAAAAATTTTTTTTTATTTTTTTCCTTAAAATATGAGCAAAAACAAACAACTTTTCTGTTGAACACTTTTTTGTACAACAAAAAACAAAAAAGTTGTTCTCAAAAAAGTGCAAAAAATTGAGATTTATAGTGAGTGAAGCATTAGCCGAAACATGAAGAAACATTAGAAATATATAAAAACACTCGGTTTTTTCTTTTAGATGCCAAAGTTAGGTAAATATACGAAACTAGGAACAAAAACGAACTCATAATTTGCAAAAATGTTGCTCTTTTTTAATTTTTCCGTAAAATTTGCTTTTTACATTCTCATCAAAAATGAGAAAGTCTTGGATTTGTACGATTTTGAGCATTGTCTAATTTTGATAAATCTTTACGTTTCATGACCCCCTGATTCCAAAAAAATGGTTTTTAGAAAAGTGTCTCTCTGTCTGTCTGTCTGTCTGTCGTCTGTCTGTAGAAAAATTTGTCTCGACGATAACTCGAATGAATTTTAATGAATCGACTTGAAATTTGGCACACTTTCTTAGTCCGTAAAAATGAAGCCTAAGTTCGTTGGGCAGCCCATTTCGTCAAAAAACAACAAAAATACAAAATTTTGAAATTTTCAAAATTTTGTTTTTTTGACATTTTTCAAAAAAATATTTTTTTTTATTTTTTTCCTTAAAATATGCGCAAAAACAAACAACTTTTCCTTTCGACACTTTTTTGTACAACAAAAAACAAAAAAGTTATGATTTTTTGAAAAATTTGCAAATTTTCAAAAAAAAATTTTTTTTGACAATTTTCAAAAAAAAAAATTTTTTTTTATTTTTTTCCTTAAAATATGAGCAAAAACAAACAACTTTTCTGTTGAACACATTTTTTTGTACAACAAAAAACAAAAAAGTTATTCTCAAAAAAGTGCAAAAAATTGAGATTTATAGTGAGTGAAGCATTAGCCGAAACATGAAGAAACATTAGAAATATATAAAAACACTCGGTTTTTTCTTATAGATGCCAAAGTTAGGTAAATATACGAAACTAGGAACAAAAACGAACTCATAATTTGCAAAAATGTTGCTCTTTTTTAATTTTTCCGTAAAATTTGCTTTTTACATTCTCATCAAAAATGAGAAAGTCTTGGATTTGTGCGATTTTGAGCATTGTCTAATTTTGATAAATCTTTACGTTTCATGAACCCCTGATTCCAAAAAAATGGTTTTTAGAAAAGTGTCTGTCTGTCTGTCTGTCTGTCGTCTGTCTGTAGAAAAATTTGTCTCGACGATAACTCGAATGAATTTTAATGAATCGACTTGAAATTTGGCACACTTTCTCAGTCCGTAAAAATGAAGCCTAAGTTCGTTGGGCAGCCCATTTCGTCAAAAAACAACAAAAATACAAAATTTTGAAATTTTCAAAATTTTGTTTTTTTGACATTTTTCAAAAAAATATTTTTATTTATTTTTTTCCTTAAAATATGCGCAAAAACAAACAACTTTTCCTTTCGTCACTTTTTTGTACAACAAAAAACAAAAAAGTTATGATTTTTTGAAAAATTTGCAAATTTTCAAAAAAAAAATTTTTTTGACAATTTTCAAAAAAAAAATTTTTTTTATTTTTTTCCTTAAAATATGAGCAAAAACAAACAACTTTTCTGTTAAACACATTTTTTTGTACAACAAAAAACAAAAAAGTTATTCTCAAAAAAGTGCAAAAAATTGAGATTTATAGTGAGTGAAGCATTAGCCGAAACATGAAGAAACATTAGAAATATATAAAAACACTCGGTTTTTTCTTATAGATGCCAAAGTTAGGTAAATATACGAAACTAGGAACAAAAACGAACTCATAATTTGCAAAAATGTTGCTCTTTTTTAATTTTTCCGTAAAATTTGCTTTTTACATTCTCATCAAAAATGAGAAAGTCTTGGATTTGTGCGATTTTGAGCATTGTCTAATTTTGATAAATCTTTACGTTTCATGACCCCCTGATTCCAAAAAAATGGTTTTTAGAAAAGTGTCTGTCTGTCTGTCTGTCGTCTGTCTGTAGAAAAATTTGTCTCGACGATAACTCGAATGAATTTTAATGAATCGACTTGAAATTTGGCACACTTTCTTAGTCCGTAAAAATGAAGCCTAAGTTCGTTGGGCAGCCCATTTCGTCAAAAAACAACAAAAATACAAAATTTTGAAATTTTCAAAATTTTGTTTTTTTGACATTTTTCAAAAAAATATTTTTTTTTATTTTTTTCCTTAAAATATGCGCAAAAACAAACAACTTTTCCTTTCGACACTTTTTTGTACAACAAAAAACAAAAAAGTTATGATTTTTTGAAAAATTTGCAAATTTTCAAAAAAAAAATTTTTTTGACAATTTTCAAAAAAAAATTTTTTTTTATTTTTTTCCTTAAAATATGAGCAAAAACAAACAACTTTTCTGTTGAACACTTTTTTGTACAACAAAAAACAATAAAATTGGTCTCAAAAAAGTGCAAAAAATTGAGATTTATAGTGAGTGAAGCATTAGCCGAAACATGAAGAAACATTAGAAATATATAAAAACACTCGGTTTTTTCTTTTAGATGCCAAAGTTAGGTAAATATACGAACCTAGGAACAAAAAACGAACTCATAATTTGCAAAAATGTTGCTCTTTTTTAATTTTTTCCGTAAAATTTGCTTTTTACAGTCTCATCAAAAATGAGAAAGTCTGGGATTTGTGCGATTTTGAGCATTGTCTACTTGTGATAAATCTTTACGTTACATGACCCCCTGATTCCAAAAAAAATGGTTTTTAGAAAAGTGTCTCTCTGTCTGTCTGTCTGTCTGTCTGTCTGTCTGTAGAAATTTTTGTCTCGACGATAACTCGAATGAATTTTAATGAATCGACTTGAAATTTGGCACACTTTCTTAGTCCGTAAAAATGAAGCCTAAGTTCGTTGGGCAGCCCATTTCGTCAAAAAACAACAAAAATACAAAATTTTGAAAATTTCAAAATTTTGTTTTTTTGACATTTTTCAAAAAAATATTTTTTTTTATTTTTTTCCTTAAAATATGCGCAAAAACAAACAACTTTTCCTTTCGACACTTTTTTGTACAACAAAAAACAAAAAAGTTATGATTTTTTTTGATTTTTGAAAAATTTGCAAATTTTCAAAAAAAAATTTTTTTTGACAATTTTCAAAAAAAAAATTTTTTTTATTTTTTTCCTTAAAATATGAGCAAAAACAAACAACTTTTCTGTTGAACACATTTTTTTGTACAACAAAAAACAAAAAAGTTATTCTCAAAAAAGTGCAAAAAATTGAGATTTATAGTGAGTGAAGCATTAGCCGAAACATGAAGAAACATTAGAAATATACAAAAACACTCGGTTTTTTCTTTTAGATGCCAAAGTTAGGTAAATATTCGAAACTAGGAACAAAAACGAACTCATAATTTGCAAAAATGTTGCTCTTTTTTTAATTTTTCCGTAAAATTTGCTTTTTACATTCTCATCAAAAATGAGAAAGTCTTGGATTTGTGCGATTTTGAGCATTGTCTAATTTTGATAAATCTTTACGTTTCATGAACCCCTGATTCCAAAAAAATGGTTTTTAGAAAAGTGTCTGTCTGTCTGTCTGTCGTCTGTCTGTAGAAAAATTTGTCTCGACGATAACTCGAATGAATTTTAATGAATCGACTTGAAATTTGGCACACTTTCTTAGTCCGTAAAAATGAAGCCTAAGTTCGTTGGGCAGCCAATTTCGTCAAATAACAACAAAAATACAAAAATTTGAAATATTCAAAATTTTGTTTTTTTGACATTTTTCAAAAAAATATTTTTTTTTATTTTTTTTCCTTAAAATATGCGAAAAAACAAACAACTTTTCCTTTCGACACTTTTTTGTACAACAAAAAACAAAAAAGTTATGATTTTTTTGAAAAATTTGCAAATTTTCAAAAAAAAAATTTTTTTTGACAATTTTCAAAAAAAAAATTTTTTTTATTTTTTTCCTTAAAATATGAGCAAAAACAAACAACTTTTCTGTTGAACACTTTTTTGTACAACAAAAAAAACAAAAAAGTTATTCTCAAAAAAGTGCAAAAAATTGAGATTTATAGTGAGTGAAGCATTAGCCGAAACATGAAGAAACATTAGAAATATATATAAAAACACTCGGTTTTTTCTTTTAGATGCCAAAGTTAGGTAAATATACGAACCTAGGAACAAAAACGAACTCATAATTTGCAAAAATGTTGCTCTTTTTTAATTTTTCCGTAAAATTTGCTTTTTACATTCTCATCAAAAATGAGAAAGTCTTGGATTTGTGCGATTTTGAGCATTGTCTAATTTTGATAAATCTTTACGTTTCATGACCCCCTGATTCCAAAAAAATGGTTTTTAGAAAAGTGTCTCTCTGTCTGTCTGTCTGTCTGTCGTCTGTCTGTAGAAAAATTTGTCTCGACGATAACTCGAATGAATTTTAATGAATCGACTTGAAATTTGGCACACTTTCTTAGTCCGTAAAAATGAAGCCTAAGTTCGTTGGGCAGCCCATTTCGTCAAAAAACAACAAAAATACAAAATTTTTAAATTTTCAAAATTTTGTTTTTTTGACATTTTTCAAAAAAATATTTTTTTTTATTTTTTTTCCTTAAAATATATGCGCAAAAAAAACAAACAACTTTTCCTTTCGACACTTTTTTGTACAACAAAAAACAAAAAAGTTATGATTTTTTGAAAAATTTGCAAATTTTCAAAAAAAAATTTTTTTTGACAATTTTAAAAAAAAAAATTTTTTTTATTTTTTTCGTTAAAATATGAGAAAAAACAAACAACTTTTCTGTTGAACACATTTTTTTGTACAAACAAAAAACAAAAAAGTTTATTCTCAAAAAAGTGCAAAAAAAATTGAGATTTATAGTGAGTGAAGCATTAGCCGAAACATGAAGAAACATTAGAAATATATAAAAACACTCGGTTTTTTCTTATAGATGCCAAAGTTAGGTAAATATACGAAACTAGGAACAAAAACGAACTCATAATTTGCAAAAATGTTGCTCTTTTTTAATTTTTCCGTAAAATTTGCTTTTTACATTCTCATCAAAAATGAGAAAGTCTTGGATTTGTGCGATTTTGAGCATTGTCTAATTTTGATAAATCTTTACGTTTCATGAACCCCTGATTCCAAAAAAATGGTTTTTAGAAAAGTGTCTGTCTGTCTGTCTGTCTGTCGTCTGTCTGTAGAAAAATTTGTCTCGACGATAACTCGAATGAATTTTAATGAATCGACTTGAAATTTGGCACACTTTCTCAGTCCGTAAAAATGAAGCCTAAGTTCGTTGGGCAGCCCATTTCGTCAAAAAACAACAAAAATACAAAATTTTGAAATTTTCAAAATTTTGTTTTTTTTGACATTTTTCAAAAAAATATTTTTATTTATTTTTTTCCTTAAAATATGCGCAAAAACAAACAACTTTTCCTTTCGTCACTTTTTTGTACAACAAAAAACAAAAAAGTTATGATTTTTTGAAAAATTTGCAAATTTTCAAAAAAAAATTTTTTTTGACAATTTTCAAAAAAAAAATTTTTTTTATTTTTTTCCTTAAAATATGAGCAAAAAAACAAACAACTTTTCTGTTAAAACACATTTTTTTGTACAACAAAAAACAAAAAAGTTATTCTCAAAAAAGTGCAAAAAATTGAGATTTATAGTGAGTGAAGCATTAGCCAAAACATGAAGAAACATTAGAAATATATAAAAACACTCGGTTTTTTCTTATAGATGCCAAAGTTAGGTAAATATACGAAACTAGGAACAAAAACAAACTCATAATTTGCAAAAAATGTTGCTCTTTTTTAATTTTTCCGTAAAATTTGCTTTTTACATTCTCATCAAAAATGAGAAAGTCTTGGATTTGTGCGATTTTGAGCATTGTCTAATTTTGATAAATCTTTACGTTTCATGACCCCCTGATTCCAAAAAAATAGTTTTTAGAAAAGTGTCTGTCTGTCTGTCTGTCGTCTGTCTGTAGAAAAATTTGTCTCGACGATAACTCGAATGAATTTTAATGAATCGACTTGAAATTTGGCACACTTTCTTAGTCCGTAAAAATGAAGCCTAAGTTCGTTGGGCAGCCCATTTCGTCAAAAAAAAAACAACAAAAATACAAAATTTTGAAATTTTCAAAATTTTGTTTTTTTTTTGACATTTTTTCAAAAAAATATTTTTTTTTATTTTTTTCCTTAAAATATGCGCAAAAACAAACAACTTTTCCTTTCGATACTTTTTTGTACAACAAAAAACAAAAAAGTTATGATTTTTTGAAAAATTTGCAAATTTTCAAAAAAAAATTTTTTTTGACAATTTTAAAAAAAAATTTTTTTTTTATTTTTTTCCTTAAAATATTAGCTAAAACAAAAAACTTTTCTGTTGAACACTTTTTTTGTACAACAAAAAACAAAAAAGTTGTTCTCAAAAAAGTGCAAAAAATTGAGATTTATAGTGAGTGAAGCATTAGCCGAAACATGAAGAAACATTAGAAATATATAAAAACAACACTCGGTTTTTTTCTTTTAGATGCCAAAGTTAGGTAAATATACGAACCTAGGAACAAAAACGAACTCATAATTTGCAAAAAAAATGTTGAACTTTTTTAATTTTTCCGTAAAATTTGCTTTTTACATTCTCATCAAAAATGAGAAAGTCTTGGATTTGTGCGATTTTGAGCATTGTCTAATTTTGATAAATCTTTACGTTTCAAGACCCCCTGATTCCAAAAAAATGGTTTTTAGAAATGTGTCTGTCTGTCTGTCTGTCGTCTGTCTGTAGAAAAATTTGTCTCGACGATAACTCGAATGAATTTTAATGAATCGACTTGAAATTTGGCACACTTTCTTAGTCCGTAAAAATGAAGCCTAAGTTCGTTGGGCAGCCCATTTCGTCAAAAAACAACAAAAATACAAAATTTTGAAATTTTCAAAATTTTGTTTTTTTGACATTTTTCAAAAAAATATTTTTTTTTATTTTTTTCCTTAAAATATGCGCAAAAACAAACAACTTTTCCTTTCGACACTTTTTTGTACAACAAAAAACAAAAAAGTTATGATTTTTTGAAAAATTTGCAAATTTTCAAAAAAAAATTTTTTTGACAATTTTCAAAAAAAAAATTTTTTTTATTTTTTTCCTTAAAATATGAGCAAAAACAAACAACTTTTCTGTTAAACACTTTTTTGTACAACAAAAAACAAAAAAGTTATTCTCAAAAAAGTTCAAAAAATTGAGATTTATAGTGAGTGAAGCATTAGCCGAAACATGAAGAAACATTAGAAATATATAAAAACACTCGGTTTTTTCTTTTAGATGCCAAAGTTAGGTAAATATACGAACCTAGGAACAAAAACGAACTCATAATTTGCAAAAATGTTGCTCTTTTTTAATTTTTCCGTAAAATTTGCTTTTTACATTCTCATCAAAAATGAGAAAGTCTTGGATTTGTGCGATTTTGAGCATTGTCTAATTTTGATAAATCTTTACGTTTCAAGACCCCCTGATTCCAAAAAAATGGTTTTTAGAAATGTGTCTGTCTGTCTGTCTGTCGTCTGTCTGTAGAAAAATTTGTCTCGACGATAACTCGAATGAATTTTAATGAATCGACTTGAAATTTGGCACACTTTCTTAGTCCGTAAAAATGAAGCCTAAGTTCGTTGGGCAGCCCATTTCGTCAAAAAACAACAAAAATACAAAATTTTGAAATTTTCAAAATTTTGTTTTTTTGACATTTTTCAAAAAAATATTTTTTTTTATTTTTTTCCTTAAAATATGCGCAAAAACAAACAACTTTTCCTTTCGACACATTTTTGTACAACAAAAAACAAAAAAGTTATGATTTTTTGAAAAATTTGCAAATTTTCAAAAAAAAATTTTTTTGACAATTTTCAAAAAAAAAATTTTTTTTATTTTTTTCCTTAAAATATGAGCAAAAACAAACAACTTTTCTGTTAAACACTTTTTTGTACAACAAAAAACAAAAAAGTTATTCTCAAAAAAGTTCAAAAAATTGAGATTTATAGTGAGTGAAGCATTAGCCGAAACATGAAGAAACATTAGAAATATACAAAAACACTCGGTTTTTTCTTTTAGATGCCAAAGTTAGGTAAATATTCGAAACTAGGAACAAAAACGAACTCATAATTTGCAAAAATGTTGCTCTTTTTTAATTTTTCCGTAAAATTTGCTTTTTACATTCTCATCAAAAATGAGAAAGTCTTGGATTTGTGCGATTTTGAGCATTGTCTAATTTTGATAAATCTTTACGTTTCATGAACCCCTGATTCCAAAAAAATGGTTTTTAGAAAAGTGTCTGTCTGTCTGTCTGTCGTCTGTCTGTAGAAAAATTTGTCTCGACGATAACTCGAATGAATTTTAATGAATCGACTTGAAATTTGGCACACTTTCTTAGTCCGTAAAAATGAAGCCTAAGTTCGTTGGGCAGCCCATTTCGTCAAAAAACAACAAAAATACAAAATTTTGAAATTTTCAAAATTTTGTTTTTTTGACATTTTTCAAAAAAATATTTTTTTTTATTTTTTTTCCTTAAAATATGCGCAAAAACAAACAACTTTTCCTTTCGACACTTTTTTGTACAACAAAAAACAAAAAAGTTATGATTTTTTGAAAAATTTGCAAATTTTCAAAAAAAAATTTTTTTTGACAATTTTCAAAAAAAAAATTTTTTTTATTTTTTTCCTTAAAATATGAGCAAAAACAAACAACTTTTCTGTTGAACACTTTTTTGTACAACAAAAAACAAAAAAGTTATTCTCAAAAAAGTGCAAAAAATTGAGATTTATAGTGAGTGAAGCATTAGCCGAAACATGAAGAAACATTAGAAATATATAAAAACACTCGGTTTTTTCTTTTAGATGCCAAAGTTAGGTAAATATACGAACCTAGGAACAAAAACGAACTCATAATTTGCAAAAATGTTGCTCTTTTTTAATTTTTCCGTAAAATTTGCTTTTTACATTCTCATCAAAAATGAGAAAGTCTTGGATTTGTGCGATTTTGAGCATTGTCTAATTTTGATAAATCTTTACGTTTCATGAACCCCTGATTCCAAAAAAATGGTTTTTAGAAAAGTGTCTGTCTGTCTGTCTGTCGTCTGTCTGTAGAAAAATTTGTCTCGACGATAACTCGAATGAATTTTAATGAATCGACTTGAAATTTGGCACACTTTCTTAGTCCGTAAAAATGAAGCCTAAGTTCGTTGGGCAGCCCATTTCGTCAAAAAACAACAAAAATACAAAATTTTGAAATTTTCAAAATTTTGTTTTTTTGACATTTTTCAAAAAAATATTTTTTTTTTATTTTTTTCCTTAAAATATGCGCAAAAACAAACAACTTTTCCTTTCGACACTTTTTTGTACAACAAAAAACAAAAAAGTTATGATTTTTTGAAAAATTTGCAAATTTTCAAAAAAAAAATTTTTTTGACAATTTTCAAAAAAAAAAATTTTTTTATTTTTTTCCTTAAAATATGAGCAAAAACAAACAACTTTTCTGTTGAACACTTTTTTGTACAACAAAAAACAAAAAAGTTATTCTCAAAAAAGTGCAAAAAATTGAGATTTATAGTGAGTGAAGCATTAGCCGAAACATGAAGAAACATTAGAAATATACAAAAACACTCGGTTTTTTCTTTTAGATACCAAAGTTAGGTAAATATACGAAACTAGGAACAAAAACGAACTCATAATTTGCAAAAATGTTGCTCTTTTTTAATTTTTCCGTAAAATTTGCTTTTTACATTCTCATCAAAAATGAGAAAGTCTTGGATTTGTGCGATTTTGAGCAATGTCTAATTTTTTTAAATCTTTACGTTTCATGACCCCCTGATTCCAAAAAAATGGTTTTTAGAAAAGTGTCACTTTTTTGTATTTTGTATTTTTTTTTTTTTAAGTTTTTGGGCCAGACATTTTTTTTAAGTTTTTGGGCCAGACTTTTCTTTTTTTTTATAAGTTTTAAAGTTATTATTTTTGAATCAATAGTTATTTTCGTATCAAGGGCACAAAATAGGTGATTGCGACGATGGCGAAATTGTGACCCGAGGTCCCGAAATTTTGCCAGAGTCGTAATCACCTTTGCGCCTATGATGCTAACATAATTTTTTGTCCAAACTGCAGGGAAAGTATCTCATTGAGGGCACGAACGATTAAACGCTCATATTAGTTAAAAATTAAACTCTATATAAATGTTAACTCTTTGAAGTCTATAATGATACAAGTTTTAATATAGAAATAAGACAACAATGTATTCTGGAAATATAGTAATTGCCAATTTTTTTAACCGAAATGTGAAGAAAACCAAATGTGTTATAATTTTTTTAAAGAAAATCGAAAAAAATTGCACATTTTTCTAGACAAAATAAAACAAGTTGATAATGTTTGCATTTTGGTAGTCAACATAATAAAAAACTCGAAAATATCACATTTTAATGAAGAAAATCGAATAATTAACATGTGGGCTCAAAATACTCTTTTGCTTGCTCAAAGGTAGGGGAAGCGGGCGCAAAATATTTTGCGCCCGCTTTAACTTCCCCAGGGTGGTTAAGAGGTACTTTGCGCCCGCTCTCAGTGCCCGGAATGACATACTTTACGTGCAGGGAGGACAAAAAATATTTTTTTTTACTCTTTAACTTGATTTAAATGTATCCTTGTTGATATTAAGCAGACAAATTTTGTTGAATTTTAAAATTTTGTTGAATTTTTAAAAATGGTATATCTCTGAGGAAAATTAATGAAATTTAATTAAATTTTCAGGGAATGCTTATTTTTTATAGACAATTTAAGTTTGTTGGACAGCCTATTTCAACAGAAAACAACAAAAATACAATATTTTGAAATGTTCAAAATTTTGAATTTTTTACAATTTTCAAAAAATTATTTTTTAAATTTTTTTTCCTTAAGATATGAGTAAAAATAAATAACTTTTACTTTTAACACTTTTTTGTACAACAAAAAACAATTATAATTTTTTTTATAAGTTTTTGGGCCTTAGGGTGCAGTCCCATGCTGAGCAGAAAACACAATGCAACGCAGAATTTTGTGAGTACAAGAATGATAGTCAGATATCACTACCCTTTTTACTCTCACTGAATGCTGCTTTGCGTTGTGTTTTCTGCTCAACATGGGACTGTACCCTTACGCAGCCAAACGGTAAAAAATTTTCTAGTCATAAATTCTTCACAGTATTAAAGTAAATTCTTAGGCATAATAGGATCTTTAAGCGGAACCATAATCGTGAGCTTAAGGGTGGTTTCCGATGGCAGCATCTTGCTTTGCGTTTTGTAACTAGACAATAAGTGCAAATAGAGCAAACACATATCTGTATCTCTCTCTCTCACACTCATGGCCTAGTTACAAAACGCAACGCAAATCGCTACCATGGGACTCCAGCCTAAGAATGAACATCCTGTATTAATTTTTAAACTAATGTTTAATCATTTTATTCTATTTACTAGGAATAACATTATTAAAAATCTTAATTTTTTAACTTGAGAATAAAAATATAACATATTTAACTTTAATTTGACAAGTTAAGAGTAACAAAGTAATAAAATCTGCAATTCTAAGCAGAATCATCGTAGTCAAAATTCGGACATGGGTAACGATATTAAACGAGTTTAATTTTATTTCTTGACGAATGTATGAAAATAAATACATTGAAATGTGGTGTCCATCTTAGGGTCTCGAAAGTGTCCATCTTATGGTAAATGACACCATATTTTGAAACCCAGAAAAAAATTATATACAAACAAAATATTAATAAAATCATTTAAAAATATTATTATATGATAAGTAAATAATATTATAATGATAAAAACCTATCTAAAATCAAAGATTTAAATAACTTTATCTACTTGAGAAAAATCGGAAATAAAACTTTTTTTGAGAAAAAATTCAGGTGATATGCGCAGTAGAAAAAAACTGGTTTTATTTTTCAAATATGTATAAAAATCTTTGTCTATACAAACAACAAAAATAAAAAAATTGAGAAGACGCACTTTAAACAAAAATTTTATAGGAAATGTCCATCTTGGGGCCCTTTCCCCTACGTTATTTTTAAATTTTAATTAATTTTAAATATCCCACTAGAATAATGATTTATCGAAAGCAAAAATGTGGTGTGAACGATCAAATGTTTCTGCATGCATGCATCATGCAGATGCATTAAGGCCTATAAACCACCTTCACTTTGTAGGCGCAATTGTAATTTTTTAGAATGTTTCTCATAATATTTGCCTGAGGCAAACATTAAAATATTTCAGCCTGAGGCTGCTTCTACAACAGCTTTTTTCCATCGAAATCAGTGTGAAAACGTTGCGCGCGCAACTATTTTGCATGGTGCATTTTGCTCGTATCGTTGAAAAAAACCTGTTGTAGAAAGCCCCTTAAGGAGAGTCCAGAATAGAGAAGCTTTAAATTAAAACATATTTGATGAGAATGTAAACCTTAAAGTCGTAGTAACTTTAAGACAAGCAAATATTTTAGCGACTTGATAAATATATTTTGTTTCTAACACGTCTCTTAGTTGACTGAATTCAGGTCAAGACCACAATACCCTACTAAAAATCCCCGTATAATATCTTGTACAGGAAATTGTACAAGATCTTGAACAAGAAATATACCATTCTCAGCATAAGAAATTGAAACAAGTTCTTGTACAAGATATTGTACTCATACCATAGCGAAATGTTATTTTGCGAGAAATCAATATATGTTATCTTAATTTCTTTAAATGACATTGCTAATAGGATTTTCCATACACAAGGAGAAGTAATAACAGGAACGCAAATAATATATAGCAATTGCAAACTACACCGAGCTAAGCGAGCCATTTGCGCGCGAAGCGCGCAATACGACCGGAGCGCGAATGAATCTTCGGAGCGCGAAGCGCGACGACCAAAATTTGCGCGCCCCGAGGCGCGCTAAAACTAGCGAGCCCCCGCGCGAAGCGCGGATGAGAATGTGTCCGCCCGGAGGGCGGACAAATTTTTTTAAAGTCAAACGCATGGCAGTCGAACTAAGAATTTTTGGACCAAAGAAAAAGTATCTTTTAAATCCCAGACAACCCTGTCGACACATTTTGGGCGTTTTTTCACAGTCTAAACCGTGGCAGTCGAACATATAGTTTTTGACTAAAGAAAAAGTATTTGTTGCACGCGGGCCAAACGTAGCGACACATTATTGACATTTTTTCACTGTCAAAACCGCGGTAGTCGATCTTCGAATTTTTGGACCAAAGAAAAAGTCTCTTTCAAATCCCAGACAACCCTGTCGACACATTTTGGGCGTTTTTTCACAGTATAAACCGTGGCAGTCGAACATATAGTTTTTGACTAAAGAAAAAGTATTTGTTGCACGCGGGCCAAACGTAGCGACACATTTTTGACATTTTTTCATTGTCAAAACAGTGGTAGTCGATCTTCGAATTTTTGGACCAAAGAAAAAGTATCTTTTAAATCCCAGACAACCCTGTCGACACATTTTGGGCGTTTTTTCACAGTCTAAACCGTGGCAGTCGAACTAAGAATTTTTGGACCAAAGAAAAAGTATCTTTTAAATCCCAGACAACCCTGTCGACACATTTTGGGCGTTTTTTCACAGTCTAAACCGTGGCAGTCGAACATATAGTTTTTGACCAAAGAAAAAGTATTTGTTGCACGCGGGCCAAACGTAGCGACACATTTTTGACATTTTTTCACTGTCAAAACAGTGGCAGTCGAACTTAGAATTTTTAGACCAAAGAAAAAGTCTCTTTCAAATCCCAGACAATCCTGTCGACACATTTTGGGCGTTTTTTCACAGTCTAAACAGTGGCAGTCGAACATATAGTTTTTGACCAAAGAAAAAGTATGTGTTGAACGCGGGCTAACCGTAGCTACACATTTTTGACGTTTTTTCACTGTCAAAACCGTGGTAGTCGATCTTCGAATTTTTGGACCAAAGAAAAAGTCTCTTTCAAATCCCAGACAACCCTGTCGACACATTTTGGGCGTTTTTTCACAGTCTAAACCGTGGCAGTCGAACATATAGTTTTTGACCAAAGAAAAAGTATTTGCTAAATGCGGTCCAACCTTGGCGACACATTTTTGTCGTTTTTTTAGAGTCAAAACAGTAGTAGTCGATCTTCGAATTTTTAGACCAAAGAAAAAGTATCTTTCAAATCCCAGACAACCCTGTCGACACTTTTTGAGCGTTTATTCACAGTCTGAACCGTGGCAGTCGAACATATAATTTTTTGACCAAAGAAAAAGTATTTGTTGAACGCGGGCCAACCGTAGCTACACATTTTTGACGTTTTTTCACTGTCAAAAACGTGTCAGTCGAACTTAGAATTTTTGGACCAAAGCAAATGCCTTATTTGAATCCCAGACAACCCTGTCGACACATTTTGGGCGTTTTTTCACAGTGTAAACCGTGGCAGTCGAACATATAGTTTTTGACCAAAGAAAAAGTATTTGTTGCACGCGGGCCAAACGTAGCGACACATTTTTGACATTTTTTCACTGTCAAAACCGTGGTAGTCGATCTTCGAATTTTTGGACCAAAGAAAAAGTCTCTTTCAAATCCCAGACAACCCTGTCGACACATTTTGGGCGTTTTTTCACAGGATAAACCTTGGCAGTCGAACATATAGTTTTTGAACAAAGAAAAAGTATTTGTTGCAAACGGGCTAAACGTAGCGACACATTTTTGACATTTTTTCACTGTCAAAACCGTGGTAGTCGATCTTTGAATTTTTGGACCAAAGAAAAAGTCTCTTTCAAATCCCAGACAACCCTGTCGACACATTTTGGGCGTTTTTTCACAGTCTAAACCGTGGCAGTCGAACATATAGTTTTTGACCAAAGAAAAAGTATTTGTTGAACGCGGGCCAACCGTGGCGACACATTTTTGATGTTTTTTCACTGTCAAAACCGTGGTAGTCGATCTTCGAATTTTTGGAACAAAGAAAAAGTCTCTTTCAAATCCCAGACAACCCTGTCGACACATTTTGGGCGTTTTTTCAAAGTCTTAACCGTGGCAGTCGAATATATAGTTTTTGAACAAAGAAAAAGTATTTGTTGCAAACGGGCCAAACGTAGCGACACATTTTTGACATTTTTTCACTGTCAAAACCGTGGTAGTCGATCTTCGAATTTTTAGACCAAAGAAAAAGTCTCTTTCAAATCCCAGACAACCCTGTCGACACATTTTGGGCGTTTTTTCAAAGTCTTAACCGTGGCAGTCGAATATATAGTTTTTGAACAAAGAAAAAGTATTTGTTGCAAACGGGCCAAACGTAGCGACACATTTTTGACATTTTTTCACTGTCAAAACCGTGGTAGTCGATCTTCGAATTTTTGGACCAAAGAAAAAGTCTCTTTCAAATCCCAGACAACCCTGTCGACACATTTTGGGCGTTTTTTCACAGTCTAAACCGTGGCAGTCGAACATATAGTTTTTGACCAAAGAAAAAGTATTTGTTGAACGCGGGCCAACCGTGGCGACATATTTTTGACGTTTTTTCACTGTCAAAACCGTGGTAGTCGATCTTTGAATTTTTGGACCAAAGAAAAAGTCTCTTTCAAATCCCAGACAACCCTGTCGACACATTTTGGGCGTTTTTTCACAGTCTAAACCGTGGCAGTCGAACATATAGTTTTTGACCAAAGAAAAAGTATTTGTTGAACGCGGGCCAACCGTGGCGACACATTTTTGATGTTTTTTCACTGTCAAAACCGTGGTAGTCGATCTTCGAATTTTTGGAACAAAGAAAAAGTCTCTTTCAAATCCCAGACAACCCTGTCGACACATTTTGGGCGTTTTTTCAAAGTCTTAACCGTGGCAGTCGAATATATAGTTTTTGAACAAAGAAAAAGTATTTGTTGCAAACGGGCCAAACGTAGCGACACATTTTTGACATTTTTTCACTGTCAAAACCGTGGTAGTCGATCTTCGAATTTTTAGACCAAAGAAAAAGTTTCTTTCAAATCCCAGACAACCCTGTCGACACATTTTGGGCGTTTTTTCACAGTCTAAACCGTGGCAGTCGAACATATAGTTTTTGACCAAAGAAAAAGTATTTGTTGAACGCGGGCCAACCGTGGCGACACATTTTTGACGTTTTTTCACTGTCAAAACCGTGGTAGTCGATCTTTGAATTTTTAGACCAAAGA
This sequence comes from Leptopilina drosophilae, assembly GCA_032873175.1. NCBI lineage: Eukaryota > Metazoa > Arthropoda > Insecta > Hymenoptera > Figitidae > Leptopilina > Leptopilina drosophilae. The sequence continues at coordinate 32,971,507 of CM065481.1, forward strand.
AAAAGTTTCTTTCAAATCCCAGACAACCCTGTCGACACATTTTGGGCGTTTTTTCACAGTCTAAACCGTGGCATTAGAAAATATAATTTTTTGACCAAAGAAAAAGTATTTGTTGCACGCGGGCCAAACGTAGCGACACATTTTTGACATTTTTTCACTGTCAAAACCGTGGTAGTCGATCTTCGAATTTTTAGACCAAAGAAAAAGTTTCTTTCAAATCCCAGACAACCCTGTCGACACATTTTGGGCGTTTTTTCACAGTCTAAACCGTGTCAGTCGAACATATAGTTTTTGACCAAAGAAAAAGTATTTGTTGCACGCGGGCCAAACGTAGCGACAAATTTTTGACATTTTTTCACTGTCAAAACCGTGGTAGTCGATCTTCGAATTTTTGGACCAAAGAAAAAGTCTCTTTCAAATCCCAGACAACCCTGTCGACACATTTTGGGCATTTTTTCACAATCTAAACCGTAGCAGTCCAACATATAGTTTTTGACCAAAGAAAAAGTATTTGTTGAACGCGGGCCAACCGTAGCGACACATTTCTGACATTTTTTCACTGTCAAAACCGTGGTAGTCGATCTTCGAATTTTTAGACCAAAGAAAAAGTCTCTTTTAAATCCCAGACAACCCTGTCGACACATTTTGGGCGTTTTTTCACAGTCTAAACCGTGGCAGTCGAACATATAGTTTTTGACCAAAGAAAAAGTATTTGTTGAACGCGGGCCAACCGTGGCGACACATTTTTGACGTTTTTTCACTGTCAAAACCGTGGTAGTCGATCTTTGAATTTTTAGACCAAAGAAAAAGTTTCTTTCAAATCCCAGACAACCCTGTCGACACATTTTGGGCGTTTTTTCACAGTCTAAACCGTGGCAGTCGAACATATAGTTTTTGACCAAAGAAAAAGTATTTGTTGAACGCGGGCCAACCGTGGCGACATATTTTTGACGTTTTTTCACTGTCAAAACCGTGGTAGTCGATCTTTGAATTTTTAGACCAAAGAAAAAGTTTCTTTCAAATCCCAGACAACCCTGTCGACACATTTTGGGCGTTTTTTCACAGTCTAAACCGTGTCAGTCGAACATATAGTTTTTGACCAAAGAAAAAGTATTTGTTGCACGCGGGCCAAACGTAGCGACACATTTTTGACATTTTTTCACTGTCAAAACCGTGGTAGTCGATCTTCGAATTTTTGGACCAAAGAAAAAGTCTCTTTCAAATCCCAGACAACCCTGTCGACACATTTTGGGCGTTTTTTCACAGGATAAACCTTGGCAGTCGAACATATAGTTTTTGAACAAAGAAAAAGTATTTGTTGCAAACGGGCTAAACGTAGCGACACATTTTTGACATTTTTTCACTGTCAAAACCGTGGTAGTAGATGTTCGAATTTTTGGACCAAAGAAAATGTCTCTTTCAAATCCCAGACAACCCTGTCGACACATTTTGGGCGTTTTTTCACAGTCTAAACCGTGGCAGTCGAACATATAGTTTTTGACCAAAGAAAAAGTATTTGTTGAACGCGGGCCAACCGTGGCGACACATTTTTGACGTTTTTTCACTGTCAAAACCGTGGTAGTCGATCTTCGAATTTTTAGACCAAAGAAAAAGTCTCTTTCAAATCCCAGACAACCCTGTCGACACATTTTGGGCGTTTTTTCACAGTCTAAACCGTGGCAGTCGAACATATAGTTTTTGACCAAAGAAAAAGTATTTGTTAAATGCGGCCCATACGTAGCGACACATTTTTGACATTTTTTCACTGTCAAAACAGTGGTAGTCGATCTTCGAATTTTTAGACCAAAGAAAAAGTCTCTTTCAAATCCCAGACAACCCTGTCGACACATTTTGGGCGTTTTTTCACAGTCTAAACCGTGGCAGTCGAACATATAGTTTTTAGACCAAAGAAAAAGTATTTGTTGCACGCGGGCCAAACGTAGCGACACATTTTTGACATTTTTTCACTGTCAAAACCGTAGTAGTCGATCTTCGAATTTTTGGACCAAAGAAAAAGTCTCTTTCAAATCCCAGACAACCCTGTCGACACATTTTGGGCATTTTTTCACAGTCTAAACCGTGGCAGTCGAACACATAGTTGTTGACTAAAGAAAAAGTATTTGTTGCACGCGGGCCAAACGTAGCGACACATTATTGACATTTTTTCACTGTCAAAACCGCGGTAGTCGATCTTCGAATTTTTGGACCAAAGAAAAATTCTCTTTCAAATCCCAGACAACCCTGTCGACACATTTTGGGCGTTTTTTACAGTCTAAACTGTGGCAGTCGAACATAGAGTTTTTTGACCAAAGAAAAAGTATTTGTTGCACGCGGGCCAAACGTAGCGACACATTTTTGACATTTTTCACTGTCAAAACCGTGGTAGTCGATCTTCGAATTTTTGGACCAAAGAAAAAGTTTCTTCAAATCCCAGACAACCCTGTCGACACATTTTGGGCATTTTTTCACAGTCTAAACCGTGGCAGTCGAACATATAGTTGTTGACCAAAGAAAAAGTATTTGTTGCACGCGGGCCAAACGTATCGACACATTTTTGACATTTTTTCACTGTCAAAACCGTGGTAGTCGATCTTCGAATTTTTGGACCAATTTCAAAAAAAAATTTTTTTTGACAATTTTCAAAAAAAAATTTTTTTTTATTTTTTTCCTTAAAATATGAGCAAAAACAAACAACTTTTCTGTTGAACACTTTTTTGTACAACAAAAAACAAAAAAGTTGTTCTCAAAAAAGTGCAAAAAATTGAGATTTATAGTGAGTGAAGCATTAGCCGAAACATGAAGAAACATTAGAAATATATAAAAACACTCGGTTTTTTCTTTTAGATGCCAAAGTTAGGTAAATATACGAAACTAGGAACAAAAACGAACTCATAATTTGCAAAAATGTTGCTCTTTTTTAATTTTTCCGTAAAATTTGCTTTTTACATTCTCATCAAAAATGAGAAAGTCTTGGATTTGTACGATTTTGAGCATTGTCTAATTTTGATAAATCTTTACGTTTCATGACCCCCTGATTCCAAAAAAATGGTTTTTAGAAAAGTGTCTCTCTGTCTGTCTGTCTGTCTGTCGTCTGTCTGTAGAAAAATTTGTCTCGACGATAACTCGAATGAATTTTAATGAATCGACTTGAAATTTGGCACACTTTCTTAGTCCGTAAAAATGAAGCCTAAGTTCGTTGGGCAGCCCATTTCGTCAAAAAACAACAAAAATACAAAATTTTGAAATTTTCAAAATTTTGTTTTTTTGACATTTTTCAAAAAAATATTTTTTTTTATTTTTTTCCTTAAAATATGCGCAAAAAACAAACAACTTTTCCTTTCGACACTTTTTTGTACAACAAAAAACAAAAAAGTTATGATTTTTTGAAAAATTTGCAAATTTTCAAAAAAAAATTTTTTTTGACAATTTTCAAAAAAAAAATTTTTTTTATTTTTTTCCTTAAAATATGAGCAAAAACAAACAACTTTTCTGTTGAACACATTTTTTTGTACAACAAAAAACAAAAAAGTTATTCTCAAAAAAGTGCAAAAAATTGAGATTTATAGTGAGTGAAGCATTAGCCGAAACATGAAGAAACATTAGAAATATATAAAAACACTCGGTTTTTTCTTATAGATGCCAAAGTTAGGTAAATATACGAAACTAGGAACAAAAACGAACTCATAATTTGCAAAAAATGTTGCTCTTTTTTAATTTTTCCGTAAAATTTGCTTTTTACATTCTCATCAAAAATGAGAAAGTCTTGGATTTGTGCGATTTTGAGCATTGTCTAATTTTGATAAATCTTTACGTTTCATGAACCCCTGATTCCAAAAAAATGGTTTTTAGAAAAGTGTCTGTCTGTCTGTCTGTCTGTCGTCTGTCTGTAGAAAAATTTGTCTCGACGATAACTCGAATGAATTTTAATGAATCGACTTGAAAGTTGGCACACTTTCTCAGTCCGAAAAAATGAAGCCTAAGTTCGTTGGGCAGCCCATTTCGTCAAAAAACAACAAATATACAAAATTTTGAAATTTTCAAAATTTTGTTTTTTTTGACATTTTTCAAAAAAATATTTTTTTTATTTTTTTCCTTAAAATATGCGCAAAAACAAACAACTTTTCCTTTCGTCACTTTTTTGTACAACAAAAAACAAAAAAGTTATGATTTTTTGAAAAATTTGCAAATTTTCAAAAAAAAAATTTTTTTGACATTTTTCAAAAACAAAAATTTTTTATTTTTTTCCTTAAAATATGAGCAAAAACAACTAACTTTTCTGTTGAACACTTTTTTGTACAACAAAAAACAAAAAAGTTATTCTCAAAAAAGTGCAAAAAATTGAGATTTATAGTGAGTGAAGCATTAGCCGAAACATGAAGAAAACATTAGAAATATATAAAAACACTCGGTTTTTTCTTATAGATGCCAAAGTTAGGTAAATATACGAAACTAGGAACAAAAACGAACTCATAATTTGCAAAAATGTTGCTCTTTTTTTAATTTTTCCGTAAAATTTGTTTTTTACATTCTCATCAAAAATGAGAAAGTCTTGGATTTGTGCGATTTTGAGCATTGTCTAATTTTGATAAATCTTTACGTTTCATGACCCCCTGATTCCAAAAAAATGGTTTTTAGAAAAGTGTCTGTCTGTCTGTCTGTCGTCTGTCTGTAGAAAAATTTGTCTCGACGATAACTCGAATGAATTTTAATGAATCGACTTGAAATTTGGCACACTTTCTTAGTCCGTAAAAATGAAGCCTAAGTTCGTTGGGCAGCCCATTTCGTCAAAAAACAACAAAAATACAAAATTTTGAAATTTTCAAAATTTTGTTTTTTTTTTGACATTTTTCAAAAAAATATTTTTTTTTATTTTATTTTTTTCCTTAAAATATGCGCAAAAACAAACAACTTTTCCTTTCGACACTTTTTTGTACAACAAAAAACAAAAAAGTTATGATTTTTTGAAAAATTTGCAAATTTTAAAAAAAAAATTTTTTTGACAATTTTCAAAAAAAAATTTTTTTTTTATTTTTTTCCTTAAAATATGAGCAAAAACAAACAACTTTTCTGTTGAACACTTTTTTGTACAACAATAAACAATAAAATTGGTCTCAAAAAAGTGCAAAAAATTGAGATTTATAGTGAGTGAAGCATTAGCCGAAACATGAAGAAACATTAGAAATATATAAAAACACTCGGTTTTTTCTTTTAGATGCCAAAGTTAGGTAAATATACGAACCTAGGAACAAAAACGAACTCATAATTTGCAAAAATGTTGCTCTTTTTTAATTTTTCCGTAAAATTTTGCTTTTTACATTCTCATCAAAAATGAGAAAGTCTTGGATTTGTGCGATTTTGAGCATTGTCTAATTTTGATAAATCTTTACGTTTCATGACCCCCTGATTCCAAAAAAATGGTTTTTAGAAAAGTGTCTCTCTGTCTGTCTGTCTGTCTGTCGTCTGTCTGTAGAAAAATTTGTCTCGACGATAACTCGAATGAATTTTAATGAATCGACTTGAAATTTGGCACACTTTCTTAGTCCGTAAAAATGAAGCCTAAGTTCGTTGGGCAGCCCATTTCGTCAAAAAACAACAAAAATACAAAATTTTGAAATTTTCAAAATTTTGTTTTTTTGACATTTTTCAAAAAAATAATTTTTTTTTATTTTTTTCCTTAAAATATGCGCAAAAACAAACAACTTTTCCTTTCGACACTTTTTTGTACAACAAAAAACAAAAAAGTTATGATTTTTTGAAAAATTTGCAAATTTTCAAAAAAAAATTTTTTTTGACAATTTTCAAAAAAAAAATTTTTTTTATTTTTTTCCTTAAAATATGAGCAAAAACAAACAACTTTTCTGTTGAACACATTTTTTTGTACAACAAAAAACAAAAAAGTTATTCTCAAAAAAGTGCAAAAAATTGAGATTTATAGTGAGTGAAGCATTAGCCGAAACATGAAGAAACATTAGAAATATACAAAAACACTCGGTTTTTTCTTTTAGATGCCAAAGTTAGGTAAATATTCGAAACTAGGAACAAAAACGAACTCATAATTTGCAAAAATGTTGCTCTTTTTTAATTTTTCCGTAAAATTTGCTTTTTACATTCTCATCAAAAATGAGAAAGTCTTGGATTTGTGCGATTTTGAGCATTGTCTAATTTTGATAAATCTTTACGTTTCATGAACCCCTGATTCCAAAAAAATGGTTTTTAGAAAAGTGTCTGTCTGTCTGTCTGTCGTCTGTCTGTAGAAAAATTTGTCTCGACGATAACTCGAATGAATTTTAATGAATCGACTTGAAATTTGGCACACTTTCTTAGTCCGTAAAAATGAAGCCTAAGTTCGTTGGGCAGCCCATTTCGTCAAAAAACAACAAAAATACAAAATTTTGAAATTTTCAAAATTTTGTTTTTTTGACATTTTTCAAAAAAATATTTTTTTTATTTTTTTCCTTAAAATATGCGCAAAAACAAACAACTTTTCCTTTCGACACTTTTTTGTACAACAAAAAACAAAAAAGTTATGATTTTTTGAAAAATTTGCAAATTTTCAAAAAAAAATTTTTTTTGACAATTTTCAAAAAAAAATTTTTTTTTTATTTTTTTCCTTAAAATATGAGCAAAAACAAACAACTTTTCTGTTGAACACTTTTTTGTACAACAAAAAACAAAAAAGTTATTCTCAAAAAAGTGCAAAAAATTGAGATTTATAGTGAGTGAAGCATTAGCCGAAACATGAAGAAACATTAGAAATATATAAAAACACTCGGTTTTTTCTTTTAGATGCCAAAGTTAGGTAAATATACGAACCTAGGAACAAAAACGAACTCATAATTTGCAAAAATGTTGCTCTTTTTTAATTTTTCCGTAAAATTTGCTTTTTACATTCTCATCAAAAATGAGAAAGTCTTGGATTTGTGCGATTTTGAGCATTGTCTAATTTTGATAAATCTTTACGTTTCATGACCCCCTGATTCCAAAAAAATGGTTTTTAGAAAAGTGTCTCTCTGTCTGTCTGTCTGTCTGTCGTCTGTCTGTAGAAAAATTTGTCTCGACGATAACTCGAATGAATTTTAATGAATCGACTTGAAATTTGGCACACTTTCTTAGTCCGTAAAAATGAAGCCTAAGTTCGTTGGGCAGCCCATTTCGTCAAAAAACAACAAAAATACAAAATTTTGAAATTTTCAAAATTTTGTTTTTTTGACATTTTTCAAAAAAATATTTTTTTTTATTTTTTTCCTTAAAATATGCGCAAAAACAAACAACTTTTCCTTTCGACACTTTTTTGTACAACAAAAAACAAAAAAGTTATGATTTTTTGAAAAATTTGCAAATTTTCAAAAAAAAATTTTTTTTGACAATTTTCAAAAAAAAAATTTTTTTTATTTTTTTCCTTAAAATATGAGCAAAAACAAACAACTTTTCTGTTGAACACATTTTTTTGTACAACAAAAAACAAAAAAGTTATTCTCAAAAAAGTGCAAAAAATTGAGATTTATAGTGAGTGAAGCATTAGCCGAAACATGAAGAAACATTAGAAATATATAAAAAACACTCGGTTTTTTCTTATAGATGCCAAAGTTAGGTACATATACGAAACTAGGAACAAAAACGAACTCATAATTTGCAAAAATGTTGCTCTTTTTTAATTTTTCCGTAAAATTTGCTTTTTACATTCTCATCAAAAATGAGAAAGTCTTGGATTTGTGCGATTTTGAGCATTGTCTAATTTTGATAAATCTTTACGTTTCATGAACCCCTGATTCCAAAAAAATGGTTTTTAGAAAAGTGTCTGTCTGTCTGTCTGTCTGTCGTCTGTCTGTAGAAAAATTTGTCTCGACGATAACTCGAATGAATTTTAATGAATCGACTTGAAATTTGGCACACTTTCTCAGTCCGTAAAAATGAAGCCTAAGTTCGTTGGGCAGCCCATTTCGTCAAAAAACAACAAAAATACAAAATTTTGAAATTTTCAAAATTTTGTTTTTTTGACATTTTTCAAAAAAATATTTTTATTTATTTTTTTCCTTAAAATATGCGCAAAAACAAACAACTTTTCCTTTCGTCACTTTTTTGTACAACAAAAAACAAAAAAGTTATGATTTTTTGAAAAATTTGCAAATTTTCAAAAAAAAATTTTTTTTGACAATTTTCAAAAAAAAAATTTTTTTTATTTTTTTCCTTAAAATATGAGCAAAAACAAACAACTTTTCTGTTAAACACATTTTTTTGTACAACAAAAAACAAAAAAGTTATTCTCAAAAAAGTGCAAAAAATTGAGATTTATAGTGAGTGAAGCATTAGCCAAAACATGAAGAAACATTAGAAATATATAAAAACACTCGGTTTTTTCTTATAGATGCCAAAGTTAGGTAAATATACGAAACTAGGAACAAAAACAAACTCATAATTTGCAAAAATGTTGCTCTTTTTTAATTTTTCCGTAAAATTTGCTTTTTACATTCTCATCAAAAATGAGAAAGTCTTGGATTTGTGCGATTTTGAGCATTGTCTAATTTTGATAAATCTTTACGTTTCATGACCCCCTGATTCCAAAAAAATGGTTTTTAGAAAAGTGTCTGTCTGTCTGTCTGTCGTCTGTCTGTAGAAAAATTTGTCTCGACGATAACTCGAATGAATTTTAATGAATCGACTTGAAATTTGGCACACTTTCTTAGTCCGTAAAAATGAAGCCTAAGTTCGTTGGGCAGCCCATTTCGTCAAAAAACAACAAAAATACAAAATTTTGAAATTTTCAAAATTTTGTTTTTTTGACATTTTTCAAAAAAATATTTTTTTTTATTTTTTTCCTTAAAATATGCGCAAAAACAAACAACTTTTCCTTTCGACACTTTTTTGTACAACAAAAAACAAAAAAGTTATGATTTTTTGAAAAATTTGCAAATTTTCAAAAAAAAATTTTTTTGACAATTTTCAAAAAAAAAATTTTTTTTATTTTTTTCCTTAAAATATGAGCAAAAACAAACAACTTTTCTGTTGAACACTTTTTTGTACAACAAAAAACAAAAAAGTTGTTCTCAAAAAAGTGCAAAAAATTGAGATTTATAGTGAGTGAAGCATTAGCCGAAACATGAAGAAACATTAGAAATATATAAAAACACTCGGTTTTTTCTTTTAGATGCCAAAGTTAGGTAAATATACGAACCTAGGAACAAAAACGAACTCATAATTTGCAAAAATGTTGCTCTTTTTTAATTTTTCCGTAAAATTTGCTTTTTACATTCTCATCAAAAATGAGAAAGTCTTGGATTTGTGCGATTTTGAGCATTGTCTAATTTTGATAAATCTTTACGTTTCAAGACCCCCTGATTCCAAAAAAATGGTTTTTAGAAATGTGTCTGTCTGTCTGTCTGTCGTCTGTCTGTAGAAAAATTTGTCTCGACGATAACTCGAATGAATTTTAATGAATCGACTTGAAATTTGGCACACTTTCTTAGTCCGTAAAAATGAAGCCTAAGTTCGTTGGGCAGCCCATTTCGTCAAAAAACAACAAAAATACAAAATTTTGAAATTTTCAAAATTTTGTTTTTTTGACATTTTTCAAAAAAATATTTTTTTTTATTTTTTTCCTTAAAATATGCGCAAAAACAAACAACTTTTCCTTTCGACACTTTTTTGTACAACAAAAAACAAAAAAGTTATGATTTTTTGAAAAATTTGCAAATTTTCAAAAAAAAAATTTTTTTGACAATTTTCAAAAAAAAAATTTTTTTTATTTTTTTCCTTAAAATATGAGCAAAAACAAACAACTTTTCTGTTAAACACTTTTTTGTACAACAAAAAACAAAAAAGTTATTCTCAAAAAAGTTCAAAAAATTGAGATTTATAGTGAGTGAAGCATTAGCCGAAACATGAAGAAACATTAGAAATATATAAAAACACTCGGTTTTTTCTTTTAGATGCCAAAGTTAGGTAAATATACGAACCTAGGAACAAAAACGAACTCATAATTTGCAAAAATGTTGCTCTTTTTTAATTTTTCCGTAAAATTTGCTTTTTACATTCTCATCAAAAATGAGAAAGTCTTGGATTTGTGCGATTTTGAGCATTGTCTAATTTTGATAAATCTTTACGTTTCAAGACCCCCTGATTCCAAAAAAATGGTTTTTAGAAATGTGTCTGTCTGTCTGTCTGTCGTCTGTCTGTAGAAAAATTTGTCTCGACGATAACTCGAATGAATTTTAATGAATCGACTTGAAATTTGGCACACTTTCTTAGTCCGTAAAAATGAAGCCTAAGTTCGTTGGGCAGCCCATTTCGTCAAAAAACAACAAAAATACAAAATTTTGAAATTTTCAAAATTTTGTTTTTTTGACATTTTTCAAAAAAATATTTTTTTTTATTTTTTTTCCTTAAAATATGCGCAAAAACAAACAACTTTTCCTTTCGACACATTTTGGTACAACAAAAAACAAAAAAGTTATGATTTTTTGAAAAATTTGCAAATTTTCAAAAAAAAATTTTTTTTGACAATTTTCAAAAAAAAAATTTTTTTTATTTTTTTCCTTAAAATATGAGCAAAAACAAACAACTTTTCTGTTAAACACTTTTTTGTACAACAAAAAACAAAAAAGTTATTCTCAAAAAAGTTCAAAAAATTGAGATTTATAGTGAGTGAAGCATTAGCCGAAACATGAAGAAACATTAGAAATATACAAAAACACTCGGTTTTTTCTTTTAGATGCCAAAGTTAGGTAAATATTCGAAACTAGGAACAAAAACGAACTCATAATTTGCAAAAATGTTGCTCTTTTTTAATTTTTCCGTAAAATTTGCTTTTTACATTCTCATCAAAAATGAGAAAGTCTTGGATTTGTGCGATTTTGAGCATTGTCTAATTTTGATAAATCTTTACGTTTCATGAACCCCTGATTCCAAAAAAATGGTTTTTAGAAAAGTGTCTGTCTGTCTGTCTGTCTGTCGTCTGTCTGTAGAAAAATTTGTCTCGACGATAACTCGAATGAATTTTAATGAATCGACTTGAAATTTGGCACACTTTCTTAGTCCGTAAAAATGAAGCCTAAGTTCGTTGGGCAGCCCATTTCGTCAAAAAACAACAAAAATACAAAATTTTGAAATTTTCAAAATTTTGTTTTTTTGACATTTTTCAAAAAAATATTTTTTTTTTATTTTTTTCCTTAAAATATGCGCAAAAACAAACAACTTTTCCTTTCGACACTTTTTTGTACAACAAAAAACAAAAAAGTTATGATTTTTTGAAAAATTTGCAAATTTTCAAAAAAAAAATTTTTTTTGACAATTTTCAAAAAAAAAATTTTTTTTATTTTTTTCCTTAAAATATGAGCAAAAACAAACAACTTTTCTGTTGAACACATTTTTTTGTACAACAAAAAACAAAAAAGTTATTCTCAAAAAAGTGCAAAAAATTGAGATTTATAGTGAGTGAAGCATTAGCCGAAACATGAAGAAACATTAGAAATATATAAAAACACTCGGTTTTTTCTTTTAGATGCCAAAGTTAGGTAAATATACGAACCTAGGAACAAAAACGAACTCATAATTTGCAAAAATGTTGCTCTTTTTTAATTTTTCCGTAAAATTTGCTTTTTACATTCTCATCAAAAATGAGAAAGTCTTGGATTTGTGCGATTTTGAGCATTGTCTAATTTTGATAAATCTTTACGTTTCATGAACCCCTGATTCCAAAAAAATGGTTTTTAGAAAAGTGTCTGTCTGTCTGTCTGTCGTCTGTCTGTAGAAAAATTTGTCTCGACGATAACTCGAATGAATTTTAATGAATCGACTTGAAATTTGGCACACTTTCTTAGTCCGTAAAAATGAAGCCTAAGTTCGTTGGGCAGCCCATTTCGTCAAAAAACAACAAAAATACAAAATTTTGAAATTTTCAAAATTTTGTTTTTTTGACATTTTTCAAAAAAATATTTTTTTTTTATTTTTTTCCTTAAAATATGCGCAAAAACAAACAACTTTTCCTTTCGACACTTTTTTGTACAACAAAAAACAAAAAAGTTATGATTTTTTGAAAAATTTGCAAATTTTCAAAAAAAAAATTTTTTTGACAATTTTCAAAAAAAAAATTTTTTTTATTTTTTTCCTTAAAATATGAGCAAAAACAAACAACTTTTCTGTTGAACACTTTTTTGTACAACAAAAAACAAAAAAGTTATTCTCAAAAAAGTGCAAAAAATTGAGATTTATAGTGAGTGAAGCATTAGCCGAAACATGAAGAAACATTAGAAATATACAAAAACACTCGGTTTTTTCTTTTAGATACCAAAGTTAGGTAAATATACGAAACTAGGAACAAAAACGAACTCATAATTTGCAAAAATGTTGCTCTTTTTTAATTTTTCCGTAAAATTTGCTTTTTACATTCTCATCAAAAATGAGAAAGTCTTGGATTTGTGCGATTTTGAGCATTGTCTAATTTTGATAAATCTTTACGTTTCATGACCCCCTGATTCCAAAAAAATGGTTTTTAGAAAAGTGTCACTTTTTTGTATTTTGTATTTTTTTTTTTTTTAAGTTTTTGGGCCAGACATTTTTTTTAAGTTTTTGGGCCAGACTTTTCTTTTTTTTTATAAGTTTTAAAGTTATTATTTTTGAATCAATAGTTATTTTCGTATCAAGGGCACAAAATAGGTGATTGCGACGATGGCGAAATTGTGACCCGAGGTCCCGAAATTTTGCCAGAGTCGTAATCACCTTTGCGCCTATGATGCTAACATAATTTTTTGTCCAAACTGCAGGGAAAGTATCTCATTGAGGGCACGAACGATTAAACGCTCATATTAGTTAAAAATTAAACTCTATATAAATGTTAACTCTTTGAAGTCTATAATGATACAAGTTTTAATATAGAAATAAGACAACAATGTATTCTGGAAATATAGTAATTGCCAATTTTTTTAACCGAAATGTGAAGAAAACCAAATGTGTTATAATTTTTTTAAAGAAAATCGAAAAAAATTGCACATTTTTCTAGACAAAATAAAACAAGTTGATAATGTTTGCATTTTGGTAGTCAACATAAAAAAAAACTCGAAAATATCACATTTTAATGAAGAAAATCGAATAATTAACATGTGGGCTCAAAATACTCTTTTGCTTGCTCAAAGGTAGGGGAAGCGGGCGCAAAATATTTTGCGCCCGCTTCACCTTCCCCTGGGTGGTAATGAGTTACTTTGCGCCCGCTCTAAGTGCCCGAAATGACATACTTTCCGTGCAGGTAGGACAAAAAATATTTTTTTTACTCTTTAACTTGATTTAAATGTATCCTTGTTGATATTAAGCAGACAAATTTTGTTGAATTTTAAAATTTTGTTGAATTTTTAAAAATGGTATATCTCTGAGGAAAATTAATGAAATTTAATTAAATTTTCAGGGAATGCTTATTTTTTATAGACAATTTAAGTTTGTTGGACAGCCTATTTCAACAGAAAACAACAAAAATACAATATTTTGAAATGTTCAAAATTTTGAATTTTTTACAATTTTCAAAAAATTATTTTTTAAATTTTTTTTCCTTAAGATATGAGTAAAAATAAATAACTTTTACTTTTAACACTTTTTTGTACAACAAAAAACAATTATAATTTTTTTTATAAGTTTTTGGGCCTTAGGGTGCAGTCCCATGCTGAGCAGAAAACACAATGCAACGCAGAATTTTGTGAGTACAAGAATGATAGTCAGATATCACTACCCTTTTTACTCTCACTGAATGCTGCTTTGCGTTGTGTTTTCTGCTCAACATGGGACTGTACCCTTACGCAGCCAAACGGTAAAAAATTTTCTAGTCATAAATTCTTCACAGTATTAAAGTAAATTCTTAGGCATAATAGGATCTTTAAGCGGAACCATAATCGTGAGCTTAAGGGTGGTTTCCGATGGCAGCATCTTGCTTTGCGTTTTGTAACTAGACAATAAGTGCAAATAGAGCAAACACATATCTGTATCTCTCTCACACTCATGGCCTAGTTACAAAACGCAACGCAAATCGCTACCATGGGACTCCAGCCTAAGAATGAACATCCTGTATTAATTTTTAAACTAATGTTTAATCATTTTATTCTATTTACTAGGAATAACATTATTAAAAATCTTAATTTTTTAACTTGAGAATAAAAATATAACATATTTAACTTTAATTTGACAAGTTAAGAGTAACAAAGTAATAAAATCTGCAATTCTAAGCAGAATCATCGTAGTCAAAATTCGGACATGGGTAACGATATTAAACGAGTTTAATTTTATTTCTTGACGAATGTATGAAAATAAATACATTGAAATGTGGTGTCCATCTTAGGGTCTCGAAAGTGTCCATCTTATGGTAAATGACACCATATTTTGAAACCCAGAAAAAAATTATATACAAACAAAATATTAATAAAATCATTTAAAAATATTATTATATGATAAGTAAATAATATTATAATGATAAAAACCTATCTAAAATCAAAGATTTAAATAACTTTATCTACTTGAGAAAAATCGGAAATAAAACTTTTTTTGAGAAAAAATTCAGGTGATATGCGCAGTAGAAAAAAACTGGTTTTATTTTTCAAATATGTATAAAAATCTTTGTCTATACAAACAACAAAAATAAAAAAATTGAGAAGACGCACTTTAAACAAAAATTTTATAGGAAATGTCCATCTTGGGGCCCTTTCCCCTACGTTATTTTTAAATTTTAATTAATTTTAAATATCCCACTAGAATAATGATTTATCGAAAGCAAAAATGTGGTGTGAACGATCAAATGTTTCTGCATGCATGCATCATGCAGATGCATTAAGGCCTATAAACCACCTTCACTTTGTAGGCGCAATTGTAATTTTTTAGAATGTTTCTCATAATATTTGCCTGAGGCAAACATTAAAATATTTCAGCCTGAGGCTGCTTCTACAACAGCTTTTTTCCATCGAAATCAGTGTGAAAACGTTGCGCGCGCAACTATTTTGCATGGTGCATTTTGCTCGTATCGTTGAAAAAAACCTGTTGTAGAAAGCCCCTTAAGGAGAGTCCAGAATAGAGAAGCTTTAAATTAAAACATATTTGATGAGAATGTAAACCTTAAAGTCGTAGTAACTTTAAGACAAGCAAATATTTTAGCGACTTGATAAATATATTTTGTTTCTAACACGTCTCTTAGTTGACTGAATTCAGGTCAAGACCACAATACCCTACTAAAAATCCCCGTATAATATCTTGTACAGGAAATTGTACAAGATCTTGAACAAGAAATATACCATTCTCAGCATAAGAAATTGAAACAAGTTCTTGTACAAGATATTGTACTCATACCATAGCGAAATGTTATTTTGCGAGAAATCAATATATGTTATCTTAATTTCTTTAAATGACATTGCTAATAGGATTTTCCATACACAAGGAGAAGTAATAACAGGAACGCAAATAATATATAGCAATTGCAAACTACACCGAGCTAAGCGAGCCATTTGCGCGCGAAGCGCGCAATACGACCGAAGCGCGAATGAATCTTCGGAGCGCGAAGCGCGACGACCAAAATTTGCGCGCCCCGAGGCGCGCTGAAACTAGCGAGCCCCCGCGCGAAGCGCGGATGAGAATGTGTCCGCCCGGAGGGCGGACAAATTTTTTTAAAGTCAAACGCATGGCAGTCGAACTAAGAATTTTTGGACCAAAGAAAAAGTATCTTTTAAATCCCAGACAACCCTGTCGACACATTTTGGGCGTTTTTTCACAGTCTAAACCGTGGCAGTCGAACATATAGTTTTTGACTAAAGAAAAAGTATTTGTTGCACGCGGGCCAAACGTAGCGACACATTATTGACATTTTTTCACTGTCAAAACCGCGGTAGTCGATCTTCGAATTTTTGGACCAAAGAAAAAGTCTCTTTCAAATCCCAGACAACCCTGTCGACACATTTTGGGCGTTTTTTCACAGTATAAACCGTGGCAGTCGAACATATAGTTTTTGACTAAAGAAAAAGTATTTGTTGCACGCGGGCCAAACGTAGCGACACATTTTTGACATTTTTTCATTGTCAAAACAGTGGTAGTCGATCTTCGAATTTTTGGACCAAAGAAAAAGTATCTTTTAAATCCCAGACAACCCTGTCGACACATTTTGGGCGTTTTTTCACAGTCTAAACCGTGGCAGTCGAACATATAGTTTTTGACTAAAGAAAAAGTATTTGTTGCACGCGGGCCAAACGTAGCGACACATTTTTGACATTTTTTCATTGTCAAAACGCGGCAGTCGAACTAAGAATTTTTGGACCAAAGAAAAAGTATCTTTTAAATCCCAGACAACCCTGTCGACACATTTTGGGCGTTTTTTCACAGTCTAAACCGTGGCAGTCGAACATATAGTTTTTGACTAAAGAAAAAGTATTTGTTGCACGCGGGCCAAACGTAGCGACACATTATTGACATTTTTTCACTGTCAAAACCGCGGTAGTCGATCTTCGAATTTTTGGACCAAAGAAAAAGTCTCTTTCAAATCCCAGACAACCCTGTCGACACATTTTGGGCGTTTTTTCACAGTATAAACCGTGGCAGTCGAACATATAGTTTTTGACTAAAGAAAAAGTATTTGTTGCACGCGGGCCAAACGTAGCGACACATTTTTGACATTTTTTCATTGTCAAAACAGTGGTAGTCGATCTTCGAATTTTTGGACCAAAGAAAAAGTCTCTTTCAAATCCCAGACAACCCTGTCGACACATTTTGGGCGTGTTTTCACAGTCTCTACCGTGGCAGGCAAATATATAGTTTTTAGACCAAAGAAAAAGTATTTGTTGAATGCGGGCCAACCGTGGCGACATATTTTTGACGTTTTTTCACTGTCAAACGCATGGCAGTCGAACTAAGAATTTTTGGACCAAAGAAAAAGTATCTTTTAAATCCCAGACAACCCTGTCGACACATTTTGGGCGTTTTTTCACAGTCTAAACCGTGGCAGTCGAACATATAGTTTTTGACTAAAGAAAAAGTATTTGTTGCACGCGGGCCAAACGTAGCGACACATTATTGACATTTTTTCACTGTCAAAACCGCGGTAGTCGATCTTCGAATTTTTGGACCAAAGAAAAAGTCTCTTTCAAATCCCAGACAACCCTGTCGACACATTTTGGGCGTTTTTTCACAGTCTAAACCGTGGCAGGCGAACATATAGTTTTTAGACCAAAGAAAAAGAATTTGTTGAAGGCGGGCCAACCGTGGCGACACATTTTAGACGTTTTTTTTCACAGTCTAAACCGTGGCAGTCGAACTAAGAATTTTTGGACCAAAGAAAAAGTATCTTTTAAATCCCAGACAACCCTGTCGACACATTTTGGGCGTTTTTTCACAGTCTAAACCGTGGCAGTCGAACATATAGTTTTTGACTAAAGAAAAAGTATTTGTTGCACGCGGGCCAAACGTAGCGACACATTATTGACATTTTTTCACTGTCAAAACCGCGGCAGTCGAACTAAGAATTTTTGGACCAAAGAAAAAGTATCTTTTAAATCCCAGACAACCCTGTCGACACATTTTGGGCGTTTTTTCACAGTCTAAACCGTGGCAGTCGAACATATAGTTTTTGACTAAAGAAAAAGTATTTGTTGCACGCGGGCCAAACGTAGCGACACATTTTTGACATTTTTTCACTGTCAAAACCGCGGTAGTCGATCTTCGAATTTTTAGACCAAAGAAAAAGTCTCTTTCAAATCCCAGACAACCCTGTCGACACATTTTGGGCGTTTTTTCACAGTCTCTACCGTGGCAGGCAAATATATAGTTTTTAGACCAAAGAAAAAGTATTTGTTGAATGCGGGCCAACCGTGGCGACATATTTTTGACGTTTTTTTTAAGTCAAACGCATGGCAGTCGAACTAAGAATTTTTGGACCAAAGAAAAAGTATCTTTTAAATCCCAGACAACCCTGTCGACACATTTTGGGCGTTTTTTCACAGTCTAAACCGTGGCAGTCGAACATATAGTTTTTGACTAAAGAAAAAGTATTTGTTGCACGCGGGCCAAACGTAGCGACACATTATTGACATTTTTTCACTGTCAAAACCGCGGTAGTCGATCTTCGAATTTTTGGACCAAAGAAAAAGTATCTTTTAAATCCCAGACAACCCTGTGGACACATTTTGGGCGTTTTTTCACAGTCTAAACCGTGGCAGTCGAACATATAGTTTTTGACTAAAGAAAAAGTATTTGTTGCACGCGGGCCAAACGTAGCGACACATTATTGACATTTTTTCACTGTCAAAACCGCGGCAGTCGAACTAAGAATTTTTGGACCAAAGAAAAAGTATCTTTTAAATCCCAGACAACCCTGTCGACACATTTTGGGCGTTTTTTCACAGTCTAAACCGTGGCAGTCGAACATATAGTTTTTGACTAAAGAAAAAGTATTTGTTGCACGCGGGCCAAACGTAGCGACACATTTTTGACATTTTTTCACTGTCAAAACCGCGGTAGTCGATCTTCGAATTTTTGGACCAAAGAAAAAGTCTCTTTCAAATCCCAGACAACCCTGTCGACACATTTTGGGCGTTTTTTCACAGTCTCTACCGTGGCAGGCAATTATATAGTTTTTAGACCAAAGAAAAAGTATTTGTTGAATGCGGGCCAACCGTGGCGACATATTTTTGACGTTTTTTTTAAGTCAAACGCATGGCAGTCGAACTAAGAATTTTTGGACCAAAGAAAAAGTATCTTTTAAATCCCAGACAACCCTGTCGACACATTTTGGGCGTTTTTTCACAGTCTAAACCGTGGCAGTCGAACATATAGTTTTTGACTAAAGAAAAAGTATTTGTTGCACGCGGGCCAAACGTAGCGACACATTATTGACATTTTTTCACTGTCAAAACCGCGGTAGTCGATCTTCGAATTTTTGGACCAAAGAAAAAGTATCTTTTAAATCCCAGACAACCCTGTGGACACATTTTGGGCGTTTTTTCACAGTCTAAACCGTGGCAGTCGAACATATAGTTTTTGACTAAAGAAAAAGTATTTGTTGCACGCGGGCCAAACGTAGCGACACATTATTGACAATTTTTCACTGTCAAAACCGTGGTAGTCGATCTTCGCATTTTTAAACCAAAGAAAAAGTCTCTTTTAAATCCCAGACAACCCTGTCGACACATTTTGGGCGTTTTTTTACAGTCTAAACCGTGGTAGTCGAACATATAGTTTTTGACTATAGAAAAAGTATTTGTTGAACGCGGGCCAACCGTAGCGACAAATTTTTGGCGTTTTTTCACTGTCAAAACCGTGGTAGTCGATCTTCGAATTTTTGGACCAAACCAAAAGTCTCTTTCAAATCCCAGACAACCCTGTCGACACATTTTGGGCGTTTTTTCACAGTCTAATCCTTGGCAGTCGAACATATAGTTTTTAGACCAAAGAAAAAGTATTTGTTGAATGCGGGCCAACCGTGGCGACACATTTTTGACGTTTTTTTAAAGTCAAACGCATGGCAGTCGAACTAAGAATTTTTGGACCAAAGAAAAAGTATCTTTTAAATCCCAGACAACCCTGTCGACACATTTTGGGCGTTTTTTCACAGTCTAAACCGTGGCAGTCGAACATATAGTTTTTGACTAAAGAAAAAGTATTTGTTGCACGCGGGCCAAACGTAGCGACACATTATTGACATTTTTTCACTGTCAAAACCGCGGCAGTCGAACTAAGAATTTTTGGACCAAAGAAAAAGTATCTTTTAAATCCCAGACAACCCTGTCGACACATTTTGGGCGTTTTTTCACAGTCTAAACCGTGGCAGTCGAACATATAGTTTTTGACTAAAGAAAAAGTATTTGTTGCACGCGGGCCAAACGTAGCGACACATTATTGACATTTTTTCACTGTCAAAACCGCGGTAGTCGATCTTCGAATTTTTGGACCAAAGAAAAAGTCTCTTTCAAATCCCAGACAACCCTGTCGACACATTTTGGGCATTTTTTCACAGTATAAACCGTGGCAGTCGAACATATAGTTTTTGACTAAAGAAAAAGTATTTGTTGCACGCGGGCCAAACGTAGCGACACATTTTTGACATTTTTTCATTGTCAAAACAGTGGTAGTCGATCTTCGAATTTTTGGACCAAAGAAAAAGTCTCTTTCAAATCCCAGACAACCCTGTCGACACATTTTGGGCGTGTTTTCACAGTCTCTACCGTGGCAGGCAAATATATAGTTTTTAGACCAAAGAAAAAGTATTTGTTGAATGCGGGCCAACCGTGGCGACATATTTTTGACGTTTTTTTAAAGTCAAACGCATGGCAGTCGAACTAAGAATTTTTGGACCAAAGAAAAAGTATCTTTTAAATCCCAGACAACCCTGTCGACACATTTTGGGCGTTTTTTCACAGTCTAAACCGTGGCAGTCGAACATATAGTTTTTGACTAAAGAAAAAGTATTTGTTGCACGCGGGCCAAACGTAGCGACACATTATTGACATTTTTTCACTGTCAAAACCGCGGTAGTCGATCTTCGAATTTTTGGACCAAAGAAAAAGTCTCTTTCAAATCCCAGACAACCCTGTCGACACATTTTGGGCGTTTTTTCACAGTATAAACCGTGGCAGTCGAACATATAGTTTTTGACTAAAGAAAAAGTATTTGTTGCACGCGGGCCAAACGTAGCGACACATTTTTGACATTTTTTCATTGTCAAAACAGTGGTAGTCGATCTTCGAATTTTTGGACCAAAGAAAAAGTCTCTTTCAAATCCCAGACAACCCTGTCGACACATTTTGGGCGTGTTTTCACAGTCTCTACCGTGGCAGGCAAATATATAGTTTTTAGACCAAAGAAAAAGTATTTGTTGAATGCGGGCCAACCGTGGCGACATATTTTTGACGTTTTTTTAAAGTCAAACGCATGGCAGTCGAACTAAGAATTTTTGGACCAAAGAAAAAGTATCTTTTAAATCCCAGACAACCCTGTCGACACATTTTGGGCGTTTTTTCACAGTCTAAACCGTGGCAGTCGAACATATAGTTTTTGACTAAAGAAAAAGTATTTGTTGCACGCGGGCCAAACGTAGCGACACATTATTGACATTTTTTCACTGTCAAAACCGCGGTAGTCGATCTTCGAATTTTTGGACCAAAGAAAAAGTCTCTTTTAAATCCCAGACAACCCTGTCGACACATTTTGGGCGTTTTTTCACAGTATAAACCGTGGCAGTCGAACATATAGTTTTTGACTAAAGAAAAAGTATTTGTTGCACGCGGGCCAAACGTAGCGACACATTATTGACAATTTTTCACTGTCAAAACCGCGGTAGTCGATCTTCGAATTTTTGGACCAAAGAAAAAGTCTCTTTCAAATCCCAGACAACCCTGTCGACACATTTTGGGCGTGTTTTCACAGTCTCTACCGTGGCAGGCAAATATATAGTTTTTAGACCAAAGAAAAAGTATTTGTTGAATGCGGGCCAACCGTGGCGACATATTTTTGACGTTTTTTTAAAGTCAAACGCATGGCAGTCGAACTAAGAATTTTTGGACCAAAGAAAAAGTATCTTTTAAATCCCAGACAACCCTGTCGACACATTTTGGGCGTTTTTTCACAGTCTAAACCGTGGCAGTCGAACATATAGTTTTTGACTAAAGAAAAAGTATTTGTTGCACGCGGGCCAAACGTAGCGACACATTATTGACATTTTTTCACTGTCAAAACCGCGGTAGTCGATCATCGAATTTTTGGACCAAAGAAAAAGTATCTTTTAAATCCCAGACAACCCTGTCGACACATTTTGGGCGTTTTTTCACAGTCTAAACCGTGGCAGTCGAACATATAGTTTTTGACTAAAGAAAAAGTATTTGTTGCACGCGGGCCAAACGTAGCGACACATTATTGACAATTTTTCACTGTCAAAACCGCGGTAGTCGATCTTCGAATTTTTGGACCAAAGAAAAAGTCTCTTTCAAATCCCAGACAACCCTGTCGACACATTTTGGGCGTTTTTTCACAGTCTAAACCGTGGCAGTCGAACATATAGTTTTTGACCAAAGAAAAAGTATTTGTTGAACGCGGGCCAACCGTAGCGACAAATTTTTGGCGTTTTTTCACTGTCAAAACCGTGGTAGTCGATCTTCGCATTTTTAAACCAAAGAAAAAGTCTCTTTTAAATCCCAGACAACCCTGTCGACACATTTTGGGCGTTTTTTTACAGTCTAAACCGTGGTAGTCGAACATATAGTTTTTGACCATAGAAAAAGTATTTGTTGAACGCGGGCCAACCGTAGCGACAAATTTTTGGCGTTTTTTCACTGTCAAAACCGCGGCAGTCGAACTAAGAATTTTTGGACCAAAGAAAAAGTATCTTTTAAATCCCAGACAACCCTGTCGACACATTTTGGGCGTTTTTTCACAGTCTAAACCGTGGCAGTCGAACATATAGTTTTTGACTAAAGAAAAAGTATTTGTTGCACGCGGGCCAAACGTAGCGACACATTATTGACATTTTTTCACTGTCAAAACCGCGGTAGTCGATCTTCGAATTTTTGGACCAAAGAAAAAGTCTCTTTCAAATCCCAGACAACCCTGTCGACACATTTTGGGCGTTTTTTCACAGTATAAACCGTGGCAGTCGAACATATAGTTTTTGACTAAAGAAAAAGTATTTGTTGCACGCGGGCCAAACGTAGCGACACATTTTTGACATTTTTTCATTGTCAAAACAGTGGTAGTCGATCTTCGAATTTTTGGACCAAAGAAAAAGTATCTTTCAAATCCCAGACAACCCTGTCGACACATTTTAGGCGTGTTTTCACAGTCTCTACCGTGGCAGGCAAATATATAGTTTTTAGACCAAAGAAAAAGTATTTGTTGAATGCGGGCCAACCGTGGCGACATATTTTTGACGTTTTTTTAAAGTCAAACGCATGGCAGTCGAACTAAGAATTTTTGGACCAAAGAAAAAGTATCTTTTAAATCCCAGACAACCCTGTCGACACATTTTGGGCGTTTTTTCACAGTCTAAACCGTGGCAGTCGAACATATAGTTTTTGACTAAAGAAAAAGTATTTGTTGCACGCGGGCCAAACGTAGCGACACATTATTGACATTTTTTCACTGTCAAAACCGCGGTAGTCGATCTTCGAATTTTTGGACCAAAGAAAAAGTATCTTTAAAATCCCAGACAACCCTGTCGACACATTTTGGGCGTTTTTTCACAGTCTTAACCGTGGCAGTCGAACATATAGTTTTTGACTAAAGAAAAAGTATTTGTTGCACGCGGGCCAAACGTAGCGACACATTATTGACATTTTTTCACTGTCAAAACCGCGGTAGTCGATCTTCGAATTTTTGGACCAAAGAAAAAGTCTCTTTCAAATCCCAGACAACCCTGTCGACACATTTTGGGCGTGTTTTCACAGTCTCTACCGTGGCAGGCAAATATATAGTTTTTAGACCAAAGAAAAAGTATTTGTTGAATGCGGGCCAACCGTGGCGACATATTTTTGACGTTTTTTTAAAGTCAAACGCATGGCAGTCGAACTAAGAATTATTGGACCAAAGAAAAAGTATCTTTTAAATCCCAGACAACTCTGTCGACACATTTTTGGCGTTTTTTTACAGTCTGCACCGTGTCAGTCGAACATATAGTTTTTGACCAAAGAAAAAGTATTTGTTGCACGCGGGCCAAACGTAGCGACACATTATTGACATTTTTTCACTGTCAAAACCGCGGTAGTCGATCTTCGAATTTTTGGACCAACGAAAAAGTCTCTTTCAAATCCCAGACAACCCTGTCGACACATTTTGGGCGTTTTTTCACAGTATAAACCGTGGCAGTCGAACATATAGTTTTTGACTAAAGAAAAAGTATTTGTTGCACGCGGGCCAAACGTAGCGACACATTTTTGACATTTTTTCATTGTCAAAACAGTGGTAGTCGATCTTCGAATTTTTGGACCAAAGAAAAAGTATCTTTTAAATCCCAGACAACCCTGTCGACACATTTTGGGCGTTTTTTCACAGTCTAAACCGTGGCAGTCGAACATATAGTTTTTGACTAAAGAAAAAGTATTTGTTGCACGCGGGCCAAACGTAGCGACACATTATTGACATTTTTTCACTGTCAAAACCGCGGTAGTCGATCTTCGAATTTTTGGACCAAAGAAAAAGTCTCTTTCAAATCCCAGACAACCCTGTCGACACATTTTGGGCGTGTTTTCACAGTCTCTACCGTGGCAGGCAAATATATAGTTTTTAGACCAAAGAAAAAGTATTTGTTGAATGCGGGCCAACCGTGGCGACATATTTTTGACGTTTTTTTAAAGTCAAACGCATGGCAGTCGAACTAAGAACTTTTGGACCAAAGAAAAAGCCTTTTTTGAATCCCAGACAACCCTTGTCGACACATTTTGGGCGTTTTTTCACAGTATAAACCGTGGCAGTCGAACATATACTTTTTGACCAAAGAAAAAGTATTTGTTGAGCGCGGGCCAAACGTAGCGACACATTATTGACATTTTTTCACTGTCAAAACCGCGGCAGTCGAACTAAGAATTTTTGGACCAAAGAAAAAGTATCTTTTAAATCCCAGACAACCCTGTCGACACATTTTGGGCGTTTTTTCACAGTATAAACCGTGGCAGTCGAACATATAGTTTTTGACTAAAGAAAAAGTATTTGTTGCACGCGGGCCAAACGTAGCGACACATTTTTGACATTTTTTCATTGTCAAAACAGTGGTAGTCGATCTTCGAATTGTTGGACCAAAGAAAAAGTCTCTTTCAAATCCCAGACAACCCTGTCGACACATTTTAGGCGTGTTTTCACAGTCTCTACCGTGGCAGGCAAATATATAGTTTTTAGACCAAAGAAAAAGTATTTGTTGAATGCGGGCCAACCGTGGCGACATATTTTTGACGTTTTTTTAAAGTCAAACGCATGGCAGTCGAACTAAGAATTTTTGGACCAAAGAAAAAGTATCTTTTAAATCCCAGACAACCCTGTCGACACATTTTGGGCGTTTTTTCACAGTCTAAACCGTGGCAGTCGAACATATAGTTTTTGACTAAAGAAAAAGTATTTGTTGCACGCGGGCCAAACGTAGCGACACATTATTGACATTTTTTCACTGTCAAAACCGCGGCAGTCGAACTAAGAATTTTTGGACCAAAGAAAAAGTATCTTTTAAATCCCAGACAACCCTGTCGACACATTTTGGGCGTTTTTTCACAGTCTAAACCGTGGCAGTCGAACATATAGTTTTTGACTAAAGAAAAAGTATTTGTTGCACGCGGGCCAAACGTAGCGACACATTATTGACATTTTTTCACTGTCAAAACCGCGGTAGTCGATCTTCGAATTTTTGGACCAAAGAAAAAGTCTCTTTCAAATCCCAGACAACCCTGTCGACACATTTTGGGCGTTTTTTCACAGTATAAACCGTGGCAGTCGAACATATAGTTTTTGACTAAAGAAAAAGTATTTGTTGCACGCGGGCCAAACGTAGCGACACATTTTTGACATTTTTTCATTGTCAAAACAGTGGTAGTCGATCTTCGAATTTTTAGACCAAAGAAAAAGTCTCTTTCAAATCCCAGACAACCCTGTCGACACATTTTAGGCGTGTTTTCACAGTCTCTACCGTGGCAGGCAAATATATAGTTTTTAGACCAAAGAAAAAGTATTTGTTGAATGCGGGCCAACCGTGGCGACATATTTTTGACGTTTTTTTAAAGTCAAACGCATGGCAGTCGAACTAAGAATTTTTGGACCAAAGAAAAAGTATCTTTTAAATCCCAGACAACCCTGTCGACACATTTTGGGCGTTTTTTCACAGTCTAAACCGTGGCAGTCGAACATATAGTTTTTGACCAAAGAAAAAGTATTTGTTGCACGCGGGCCAAACGTAGCGACACATTTTTGACGTTTTTTCACTGTCAAAACCGTGGTAGTCGATCTTCGAATTTTTGGACCAAAGAAAAAGTCTTTTTCAAATCCCAGACAACCCTGTCGACACATTTTGGGCGTTTTTTCACAGTCTTAACCGTGGCAGTCGAATATATAGTTTTTGAACAAAGAAAAAGTATTTGTTGTATGCGGGCCAACCGTGGCGACACATTTTTGACGTTTTTTTACAGTCAAAACCATGGCAGTCGATTTTCGAATTTTTGGACCAAAGAAAAAGTCTCTTTCAAATCCCAGACAACCCTGTCGACACATTTTGGGCGTTTTTTCACAGTCTAAACCGTGGCAGTCGAACATATAGTTTTTGACCAAAGAAAAAGTATTTGTTGAACGCGGGCCAACCGTAGCGACAAATTTTTGGCGTTTTTTCACTGTCAAAACCGTGGTAGTCGATCTTCGCATTTTTAAACCAAAGAAAAAGTCTCTTTTAAATCCCAGACAACCCTGTCGACACATTTTGGGCGTTTTTTTACAGTCTAAACCGTGGTAGTCGAACATATAGTTTTTGACCATAGAAAAAGTATTTGTTGAACGCGGGCCAACCGTAGCGACAAATTTTTGGCGTTTTTTCACTGTCAAAACCGTGGTAGTCGATCTTCGAATTTTTGGACCAAAGAAAAAGTCTCTTTCAAATCCCAGACAACCCTGTCGACACATTTTGGGCGTTTTTTCACAGTCTAATCCTTGGCAGTCGAACATATAGTTTTTAGACCAAAGAAAAAGTATTTGTTGAATGCGGGCCAACCGTGGCGACATATTTTTGACGTTTTTTTAAAGTCAAACGCATGGCAGTCGAACTAAGAATTTTTGGACCAAAGAAAAAGTATCTTTTAAATCCCAGACAACCCTGTCGACACATTTTGGGCGTTTTTTCACAGTCTAAACCGTGGCAGTCGAACATATAGTTTTTGACTAAAGAAAAAGTATTTGTTGCACGCGGGCCAAACGTAGCGACACATTATTGACATTTTTTCACTGTCAAAACCGCGGCAGTCGAACTAAGAATTTTTGGACCAAAGAAAAAGTATCTTTTAAATCCCAGACAACCCTGTCGACACATTTTGGGCGTTTTTTCACAGTCTAAACCGTGGCAGTCGAACATATAGTTTTTGACTAAAGAAAAAGTATTTGTTGCACGCGGGCCAAACGTAGCGACACATTATTGACATTTTTTCACTGTCAAAACCGCGGTAGTCGATCTTCGAATTTTTGGACCAACGAAAAAGTCTCTTTCAAATCCCAGACAACCCTGTCGACACATTTTGGGCGTTTTTTCACAGTATAAACCGTGGCAGTCGAACATATAGTTTTTGACTAAAGAAAAAGTATTTGTTGCACGCGGGCCAAACGTAGCGACACATTTTTGACATTTTTTCATTGTCAAAACAGTGGTAGTCGATCTTCGAATTTTTGGACCAAAGAAAAAGTATCTTTTAAATCCCAGACAACCCTGTCGACACATTTTGGGCGTTTTTTCACAGTCTAAACCGTGGCAGTCGAACATATAGTTTTTGACTAAAGAAAAAGTATTTGTTGCACGCGGGCCAAACGTAGCGACACATTATTGACATTTTTTCACTGTCAAAACCGCGGCAGTCGAACTAAGAATTTTTGGACCAAAGAAAAAGTATCTTTTAAATCCCAGACAACCCTGTCGACACATTTTTGGCGTTTTTTTACAGTCTGCACCGTGTCAGTCGAACATATAGTTTTTGACCAAAGAAAAAGTATTTGTTGAACGCGGGCCAACCGTGGCGACACATTTTTGACGTTTTTTTACAGTCAAAACCATGGCAGTCGAACTTAGAATTTTTGGACCAAAGAAAAAGCCTTTTTTGAATCCCAGACAACCCTTGTCGACACATTTTGGGCGTTTTTTCACAGTATAAACCGTGGCAGTCGAACATATAGTTTTTAGACCAAAGAAAAAGTATTTGTTGAATGCGGGCCAACCGTGGCGACACATTTTTGACGTTTTTTTACAGTCAAAACCGTGGCAGTCGAACTTAGAATTTTTGGACCAAAGAAAAAGCCTTTTTTGAATCCCAGACAACCCTTGTCGACACATTTTGGGCGTTTTTTCACAGTATAAACCGTGGCAGTCGAACATATACTTTTTGACCAAAGAAAAAGTATTTGTTGAACGCGGGCCAAACGTAGCGACACATTATTGACATTTTTTCACTGTCAAAACCGCGGCAGTCGAACTAAGAATTTTTGGACCAAAGAAAAAGTATCTTTTAAATCCCAGACAACCCTGTCGACACATTTTGGGCGTTTTTTCACAGTCTAAACCGTGGCAGTCGAACATATAGTTTTTGACTAAAGAAAAAGTATTTGTTGCACGCGGGCCAAACGTAGCGACACATTATTGACATTTTTTCACTGTCAAAACCGCGGTAGTCGATCTTCGAATTTTTGGACCAAAGAAAAAGTCTCTTTCAAATCCCAGACAACCCTGTCGACACATTTTGGGCGTTTTTTCACAGTATAAACCGTGGCAGTCGAACATATAGTTTTTGACTAAAGAAAAAGTATTTGTTGCACGCGGGCCAAACGTAGCGACACATTTTTGACATTTTTTCATTGTCAAAACAGTGGTAGTCGATCTTCGAATTTTTGGACCAAAGAAAAAGTCTCTTTCAAATCCCAGACAACCCTGTCGACACATTTTAGGCGTGTTTTCACAGTCTCTACCGTGGCAGGCAAATATATAGTTTTTAGACCAAAGAAAAAGTATTTGTTGAATGCGGGCCAACCGTGGCGACATATTTTTGACGTTTTTTTAAAGTCAAACGCATGGCAGTCGAACTAAGAATTTTTGGACCAAAGAAAAAGTATCTTTTAAATCCCAGACAACCCTGTCGACACATTTTGGGCGTTTTTTCACAGTCTAAACCGTGGCAGTCGAACATATAGTTTTTGACTAAAGAAAAAGTATTTGTTGCACGCGGGCCAAACGTAGCGACACATTATTGACATTTTTTCACTGTCAAAACCGCGGCAGTCGAACTAAGAATTTTTGGACCAAAGAAAAAGTATCTTTTAAATCCCAGACAACCCTGTCGACACATTTTGGGCGTTTTTTCACAGTCTAAACCGTGGCAGTCGAACATATAGTTTTTGACTAAAGAAAAAGTATTTGTTGCACGCGGGCCAAACGTAGCGACACATTATTGACATTTTTTCACTGTCAAAACCGCGGTAGTCGATCTTCGAATTTTTGGACCAAAGAAAAAGTCTCTTTCAAATCCCAGACAACCCTGTCGACACATTTTGGGCGTTTTTTCACAGTATAAACCGTGGCAGTCGAACATATAGTTTTTGACTAAAGAAAAAGTATTTGTTGCACGCGGGCCAAACGTAGCGACACATTTTTGACATTTTTTCATTGTCAAAACAGTGGTAGTCGATCTTCGAATTTTTGGACCAAAGAAAAAGTCTCTTTCAAATCCCAGACAACCCTGTCGACACATTTTAGGCGTGTTTTCACAGTCTCTACCGTGGCAGGCAAATATATAGTTTTTAGACCAAAGAAAAAGTATTTGTTGAATGCGGGCCAACCGTGGCGACATATTTTTGACGTTTTTTTAAAGTCAAACGCATGGCAGTCGAACTAAGAATTTTTGGACCAAAGAAAAAGTATCTTTTAAATCCCAGACAACCCTGTCGACACATTTTGGGCGTTTTTTCACAGTCTAAACCGTGGCAGTCGAACATATAGTTTTTGACTAAAGAAAAAGTATTTGTTGCACGCGGGCCAAACGTAGCGACACATTATTGACATTTTTTCACTGTCAAAACCGCGGTAGTCGATCTTCGAATTTTTGGACCAAAGAAAAAGTATCTTTTAAATCCCAGACAACCCTGTCGACACATTTTGGGCGTTTTTTCACAGTCTTAACCGTGGCAGTCGAACATATAGTTTTTGACTAAAGAAAAAGTATTTGTTGCACGCGGGCCAAACGTAGCGACACATTATTGACATTTTTTCACTGTCAAAACCGCGGTAGTCGATCTTCGAATTTTTGGACCAAAGAAAAAGTCTCTTTCAAATCCCAGACAACCCTGTCGACACATTTTGGGCGTGTTTTCACAGTCTCTACCGTGGCAGGCAAATATATAGTTTTTAGACCAAAGAAAAAGTATTTGTTGAATGCGGGCCAACCGTGGCGACATATTTTTGACGTTTTTTTAAAGTCAAACGCATGGCAGTCGAACTAAGAATTTTTGGACCAAAGAAAAAGTATCTTTTAAATCCCAGACAACTCTGTCGACACATTTTTGGCGTTTTTTTACAGTCTGCACCGTGTCAGTCGAACATATAGTTTTTGACCAAAGAAAAAGTATTTGTTGAACGCGGGCCAAACGTAGCGACACATTTTTGGCGTTTTTTTACAGTCTACACCGTGGCAGTCGATTTTCGAATTTTTGGACCAAGAAAAAGTCTTTTTCAAATCCCAGACAAACCTGTCGACACATTTTGGGCGTTTTTTCACAGTCTCAACCGTGGCAGTCGAACATATAGTTTATGACCAAAGAAAAAGTATTTGTTGAACGCGGGCCAACCGTAGCGACAAATTTTTGGCGTTTTTTCACTGTCAAAACCGTGGTAGTCGATCTTCGCATTTTTAAACCAAAGAAAAAGTCTCTTTTAAATCCCAGACAACCCTGTCGACACATTTTGGGCGTTTTTTTACAGTCTAAACCGTGGTAGTCGAACATATAGTTTTTGACCATAGAAAAAGTATTTGTTGAACGCGGGCCAACCGTAGCGACAAATTTTTGGCGTTTTTTCACTGTCAAAACCGTGGTAGTCGATCTTCGAATTTTTGGACCAAAGAAAAAGTCTCTTTCAAATCCCAGACAACCCTGTCGACACATTTTGGGCGTTTTTTCACAGTCTAATCCTTGGCAGTCGAACATATAGTTTTTAGACCAAAGAAAAAGTATTTGTTGAATGCGGGCCAACCGTGGCGACATATTTTTGACGTTTTTTTAAAGTCAAACGCATGGCAGTCGAACTAAGAATTTTTGGACCAAAGAAAAAGTATCTTTTAAATCCCAGACAACCCTGTCGACACATTTTGGGCGTTTTTTCACAGTCTAAACCGTGGCAGTCGAACATATAGTTTTTAGACTAAAGAAAAAGTATGTGTTGCACGCGGGCCAAACGTAGCGACACATTATTGACATTTTTTCACTGTCAAAACCGCGGCAGTCGAACTAAGAATTTTTGGACCAAAGAAAAAGTATCTTTTAAATCCCAGACAACCCTGTCGACACATTTTGGGCGTTTTTTCACAGTCTAAACCGTGGCAGTCGAACATATAGTTTTTGACTAAAGAAAAAGTATTTGTTGCACGCGGGCCAAACGTAGCGACACATTATTGACATTTTTTCACTGTCAAAACCGCGGTAGTCGAT
Organism: Leptopilina drosophilae; assembly: GCA_032873175.1. Classification (NCBI taxonomy): domain Eukaryota; kingdom Metazoa; phylum Arthropoda; class Insecta; order Hymenoptera; family Figitidae; genus Leptopilina; species Leptopilina drosophilae. Next base: position 33,002,860 of record CM065481.1, read on the forward strand.
CTTCGAATTTTTGGACCAACGAAAAAGTCTCTTTCAAATCCCAGACAACCCTGTCGACACATTTTGGGCGTTTTTTCACAGTATAAACCGTGGCAGTCGAACATATAGTTTTTAACTAAAGAAAAAGTATTTGTTGCACGCGGGCCAAACGTAGCGACACATTTTTGACATTTTTTCATTGTCAAAACAGTGGTAGTCGATCTTCGAATTTTTGGACCAAAGAAAAAGTATCTTTTAAATCCCAGACAACCCTGTCGACACATTTTGGGCGTTTTTTCACAGTCTAAACCGTGGCAGTCGAACATATAGTTTTTGACTAAAGAAAAAGTATTTGTTGCACGCGGGCCAAACGTAGCGACACATTATTGACATTTTTTCACTGTCAAAACCGCGGTAGTCGATCTTCGAATTTTTGGACCAAAGAAAAAGTCTCTTTCAAATCCCAGACAACCCTGTCGACACATTTTGGGCGTGTTTTCACAGTCTCTACCGTGGCAGGCAAATATATAGTTTTTAGACCAAAGAAAAAGTATTTGTTGAATGCGGGCCAACCGTGGCGACATATTTTTGACGTTTTTTTAAAGTCAAACGCATGGCAGTCGAACTAAGAATTTTTGGACCAAAGAAAAAGTATCTTTTAAATCCCAGACAACTCTGTCGACACATTTTTGGCGTTTTTTTACAGTCTGCACCGTGTCAGTCGAACATATAGTTTTTGACCAAAGAAAAAGTATTTGTTGTATGCGGGCCAACCGTGGCGACACATTTTTGACGTTTTTTTACAGTCAAAACCATGGCAGTCGATTTTCGAATTTTTGGACCAAAGAAAAAGTCTCTTTCAAATCCCAGACAACCCTGTCGACACATTTTGGGCGTTTTTTCACAGTCTAAACCGTGGCAGTCGAACATATAGTTTTTGACCAAAGAAAAAGTATTCGTTGCACGCGGGCCAAACGTAGCGACACATTTTTGACATTTTTTCATTGTCAAAACCGTGGCAGTCGAAATTAGAATTTTAGGACCAAAGAAAATGCCTTATTTGAATCCCAGACAACCCTGTCGACACATTTTGGGCGTTTTTTCACAGTCTAAACCGGGGCAGTCGAACATATAGTTTTTGACCAGAGAAAAAGTATTTGTTGAACGCGGGCCAACCGTGGCGACACATTTTTGACGTTTTTTTACAGTCAAAACCATGGCAGTCGATCTTCGAATTTTTGGACCAAAGAAAAAGTCTCTTTCAAATCCCAGACAACCCTGTCGACACATTTTGGGCGTTTTTTCACAGTCTAAACCGTGGCAGTCGAACATATAGTTTTTGACCAAAGAAAAAGTATTTGTTGAACGCGGGCCAACCGTAGCGACAAATTTTTGGCGTTTTTTCACTGTCAAAACCGTGGTAGTCGATCTTCGAATTTTTAGACCAAAGAAAAAGTCTCTTTCAAATCCCAGACAACCCTGTCGACACATTTTGGGCGTTTTTTTACAGTCTAAACCGTGGCAGTCGAACATATAGTTTTTGACCATAGAAAAAGTATTTGTTGAACGCGGGCCAACCGTAGCGACAAATTTTTGTCGTTTTTTTAGAGTCAAAACCGTGGCAGTCGAACATATAGTTTTTGACTAAAGAAAAAGTATTTGTTGCACGCGGGCCAAACGTAGCGACACATTATTGACATTTTTTCACTGTCAAAACCGCGGCAGTCGAACTAAGAATTTTTGGACCAAAGAAAAAGTATCTTTTAAATCCCAGACAACCCTGTCGACACATTTTGGGCGTTTTTTCACAGTCTAAACCGTGGCAGTCGAACATATAGTTTTTGACTAAAGAAAAAGTATTTGTTGCACGCGGGCCAAACGTAGCGACACATTATTGACATTTTTTCACTGTCAAAACCGCGGTAGTCGATCTTCGAATTTTTGGACCAACGAAAAAGTCTCTTTCAAATCCCAGACAACCCTGTCGACACATTTTGGGCGTTTTTTCACAGTATAAACCGTGGCAGTCGAACATATAGTTTTTAACTAAAGAAAAAGTATTTGTTGCACGCGGGCCAAACGTAGCGACACATTTTTGACATTTTTTCATTGTCAAAACAGTGGTAGTCGATCTTCGAATTTTTGGACCAAAGAAAAAGTATCTTTTAAATCCCAGACAACCCTGTCGACACATTTTGGGCGTTTTTTCACAGTCTAAACCGTGGCAGTCGAACATATAGTTTTTGACTAAAGAAAAAGTATTTGTTGCACGCGGGCCAAACGTAGCGACACATTATTGACATTTTTTCACTGTCAAAACCGCGGTAGTCGATCTTCGAATTTTTGGACCAAAGAAAAAGTCTCTTTCAAATCCCAGACAACCCTGTCGACACATTTTGGGCGTGTTTTCACAGTCTCTACCGTGGCAGGCAAATATATAGTTTTTAGACCAAAGAAAAAGTATTTGTTGAATGCGGGCCAACCGTGGCGACATATTTTTGACGTTTTTTTAAAGTCAAACGCATGGCAGTCGAACTAAGAATTTTTGGACCAAAGAAAAAGTCTCTTTCAAATCCCAGACAACTCTGTCGACACATTTTTAGCGTTTTTTCACAGTCTAAAACGTGGCAGTCGAATATATAGTTTTTGAACAAAGAAAAAGTATTTGTTGTATGCGGGCCAACCGTGGCGACACATTTTTGACGTTTTTTTACAGTCAAAACCATGGCAGTCGATTTTCGAATTTTTGGACCAAAGAAAAAGTCTCTTTCAAATCCCAGACAACCCTGTCGACACATTTTGGGCGTTTTTTCACAGTCTAATCCTTGGCAGTCGAACATATAGTTTTTAGACCAAAGAAAAAGTATTTGTTGAATGCGGGCCAACCGTGGCGACACATTTTTGACGTTTTTTTACAGTCAAAACCGTGGCAGTCGAACTTAGAATTTTAGGACCAAAGAAAAAGCCTTTTTTGAATCCCAGACAACCCTTGTCGACACATTTTGGGCGTTTTTTCACAGTATAAACCGTGGCAGTCGAACATATACTTTTTGACCAAAGAAAAAGTATTTGTTGAACGCGGGCCAACCGTGGCGACACATTTTTGACGTTTTTTTACAGTCAAAACCATGGCAGTCGATCTTCAAATTTTTGGACCAAAGAAAAAGTTTCTTTCAAATCCCAGACAACCCTGTCGACACATTTTGGGCGTTTTTTCACAGTCTAAACCGTGGCAGTCGAACATATAGTTTTTGACCAAAGAAAAAGTATTTGTTGAACGCGGGCCAACCGTAGCGACAAATTTTTGGCGTTTTTTCACTGTCAAAACCGTGGTAGTCGATCTTCGAATTTTTAGACCAAAGAAAAAGTCTCTTTCAAATCCCAGACAACCCTGTCGACACATTTTGGGCGTTTTTTTACAGTCTAAACCGTGGCAGTCGAACATATAGTTTTTGACCATAGAAAAAGTATTTGTTGAACGCGGGCCAACCGTAGCGACAAATTTTTGTCGTTTTTTTAGAGTCAAAACCGTGGTAGTCGGTCTTCAAATTTTTAGACCAAATAAAAAGTCTCTTTCAAATCCCAGACAACCCTGTCGACACATTTTGAGCGTTTTTTCCCAGTCTCTACCGTGTCAGTCAAATATAGAGTTTTTAGACCAAAGAAAAAGTATTTGTTGAATGCGGGCCAACCGTGCCCTGACGATTTTGTTGAACGCAAGTGGTACGTTATAACGTTCCAATAGCGTACTGTTTGCGTACCATGACTTTTTTCTCCAAATTAGGAATAAAACAATCAAAAATATAGAAATAAATGAATAAATTTAATATAATGACAATCAATGAATTAATTTACAGTGTTTAATTGAGATAAAAGCTGTGATTATTATTTAAATAAATTGATTAAGCCAAAGTACTTTTCTGTGGATTTATAGTGTGTTTTAAATAGAATATTTGGTGAATAATGAAAAGAAAAAATTAGTAAAACTTGTATAATGTAACAAAAGTAATCAATAAAGCATTTATTTTTTACATATTTAGTTCAAATTAATGTTTACTTATTGAATAATTAATGTTTAAAGTTGGAGATGACAGTTCTACAGTGAGATGTATGCGTGTGTTTGTAAAGCGATAATAATATACTATTGATATATCGCCGCGCATTTGTCACGATAGATGGCGGTGCTGACATTCGTCCTCCCTGTTTTATCACATATGTGACGTGTCGCGACAAAAGGGACCTTAGCTCTGAAAAAATTAATTTCGAGTTATGTATATCATTCAATATTTATTGAGTTGCTCTTTCACATACAAGCGTCAAAAATACTTTTTACTTATAGATTTTTTTGTTATTAATGTTTAAAAATGAACTTGTTGAGTGTTTACACGTGGTTGTTCAGAAAAGCACCCATTCCACTTTCCAATACAACTAGACTGGTCATATACATACAATTCGTGCGCTTCGTGTAACGCGGACAAATATCAATGTGTAGTGAGTAGTGGGGCTGAATTCTAGTAGAACTTCTCCACCAATCAGAGACGCTCTACTTCAATCGCCTTTCCTGCAAAATTCACTATTGGGAGCTAAGGTCCCTTTTGTCGCGGCACGTCACATATGATCACATTCAAAATAAGAAAACCAACTTTTCAAGATGAATTTTTGTTACATAAATCAATTCTAGAAGTTGTATTATTGTATTGAACTTAACCTTTTTTCATTTAATAAATTACAAAGACAATTATTGGTATAGTTAATAGAATATAAAAAATAAAAATATCAGAAAATTAACAGAAATTTACCCAATAAAAGATATTCAAGATAAACAATAAAAATAGCAGAAAGTTAACAGAAATTCGACCAAAAAAGATAAATTAATTATACTAAGAAAAAAATAGATAATTTTTTCCGGTTTTCTAAATTGTTTAAAAAATTTACTTATTAGACAAATTAAAATGAGATTCTAACTCGTCCAACTTAAAGAAAGCAATTTTTTATTCAATGGAAATATTAATATTTAAAAATTTAATTTAATTTTAATTAATTTAAATTCAAACCCCCAAAAGAAAAAATGGATATGCTTTAGACCAATTAAAATAAAAGTTCTTATTTTGTTTGTTTATCAGATTTTTCAAAAATCAAGCAATGTTGAGGGGGTATTTTATTGCGTATTGGAGTGTACACATTCCTGGTAATAGCTATATAATACCCGTAATAGTGCGTAATAGTCAGTAATATAGTGTATTACCGAGTATTAGCTGTGTAATAGTAAGTAATATCGTGCAATAGTCGCTTAAATAGTATTATTATTTGCATAGTTCAATTTATCAAATAAAACAGGCACACAAAAATGAAAAAGTGTTTTTTCCAAGACACTACACTAGTATATTCCCATGTATTTTTTACCCCTGAATCCGAATTCGAAGTCAGAATTGACAGATGTGCTCAAAATTTTGATCTTAACTCAAAACACGACTCGAAAAACCGAAATAAAATGACAAAAATAAAAAAAAAATTCAATGACACTACAAAAGTATATTCCCATGTATTTTTTACGCTGAATCCGAATTCAAAGTCAAAATTGACAGATTTGCTCAAAATTTTAAGCTAAACTAAAAAAAATGGACAAAAAGCTATTTAAAATAAAAAAAATGTTTTAGCTTTGATACTACACTAGTGTATTTCCATGTAGTTTTTTACTTTAATTTAGAAATTAGAAATCTTAAAGTTGCTCAAAATATTGAGCCAATTTAAGAATTCTGACTTTAATGATAGAACGTCCAACGTCCTTCCGGCAGGACCAAAAAGACTCAGGTGAGTCCGTCCGAAATCGCTGAATAAAACTAACATAGATTGACATAAACAAAAAGTAAAATATATCGTTGGAAAGGTGATGAAACAAGCTTTCAGCGCATGTAAATGTCGAGCTTGTAAGTTCAAACCGAAGAGCAGGGTAGCTTAAAGAAGTTGAATTTTCCAAAAATTGATATAATTTTTAGTCACAAAATGATGGAACCCGGTCCTGCCGGCAGGATGCTTTTCGCTTTGTTTAAAAGGCTACCAAGCCTAGGCATATAAATTTAGAAATTTGATATTTACATCATTGGAAAGCTTGTTTCATAACCTTTCCAACGATATATTTGTTTTTGTTTTTATCTGCTTCCATATTCATTTTATAAAGAAAATTTAAAGAGAGTTTTTATTCAATTGGCCGCAATTTTGCTGAATAACATTAAAAATGAAATTTTTTTAAATTAAACAAATAGGTTTCATTCTTTGAACGTTTCTGAAGAAAAAGAGACAAGACCGGCCAAAATATATTGATTTTTGTGGGTTTTACATTAAATTTACGAAAAAATGTTTTTTTTTACTTTTTATTAGCAGCAAGTTTGAGGGCTTTGAAAAATGGTTTAATATTATTATTTTAAAAAGTCAAATATATGGATTTTTTCGTCTTTTCATCTACTTTAATCCCAAGAAGTTTCGAAAAAGAAAAATTGAATTCTCTTTTTTTAAAAGCCTTTTTTTCGGAACATCCTTCCGGCAGGACGGGCGCTTGGACGTTCTATCATTAAATTCAGAAGCAGATGCTAAATCATACGAATACACTAATATAGTGTATTATTATAACTAATGTATTTTCGATTTTCGAATAGAGGAGAATAATTTTGAGACGTATGACTATTCCCGAAATCTTATTTGACATAAAACCATTTACCATAAATTTCATTTGACAAAAAATCCATTTTGTATAAAAAACATTTTATTTGAAATTTATTTGACATATATTTTATTAAACATACAATTTATGTTGCATAAATGGCATTTAATATGATATCCATTTGACATACACTTCATTAGACATCAAATTTATATAACATATGTGTCATTTGATATAAAATTAATTCAACATATATTTTATTTGATATAAAATTCATTTAGCATAATTTCCATTTAACGTAAAAATACAATTGACTGGAATTTTATTCCACATAAAAATTTCTTGACATAGGTTTTATCTGACAGAAAATTAATTTGAGGTAGAATTTGTTTAGCATATACGTACGTCATTTGACATAAATATACATTTTGTATATTTTATTTTGTCCTAAAATTCATTTGTCATAAACTTCATTTGTAATAAATTTCACTTGTCATAAATTTCATTTGATATAAATGTCATTTAATATAAAATATAATTCTCATTTAACATAAATTTCATTTTCATAAAGTTTATTTGACATAAAAGACATTGAACATAATTTTCATTTGTCATAAATGTCATTTAACATCAATTAGATTGGACATAAAAGTCATTCAACAAAATTCTCATTTGACATTAAAATTATTTTACACAAATTACATTTTACATGAAAATATTGGCGCGAATTTTAAAAGTAACCAATTAGTTATTGTCAACAACATTGTGATTCGCCAATATTGAAATTCGCGCCTTTATTCTCATGTCAAATGATCTTTATGTAAAACGAAATGTATGACAACTGAATTTTATGTCAAATGAGAATTATGTGTAATGACTTATCCGTCAAATGAAATTTATATGAAGTGAACTTTATGTCAAATGAGAATTATGTTAACCACTTCGGCGGCATGGCGTTCCAATTGGCGTTCCATGAGGTTGCTTCTACAACAGCTTTTTTTTCATCGAAATCAGTGTAAAAACGTTGCGCGCGCAACGTTTTCACACTATTTTACATGGTGCATTTTGCTCTTGTCGATAAAAAAAAGCTGTTGTAGAAAGCCCCTGAGTAAGGCTGCGGCTACACCTCTGCAGGCAGCCTGCCTGCAAGTTGTCATGGTAACGTACAAGAGTAAGAGAGTCAGTGACTTTAAACTTCTCCCTTACTCTCGTTGCTCCTGCCTGCAGAGGTGTAGCCGCACCTTTAGTGGCAGAAACGGCAAAAAAATGCGAAAATGGCGTTCCTACTTGAACTCGATTTCAAAAGTCTGTAGTCAAGTTAAACTTGCCATAATAAAATATTCTTATTATTTGAGATAAATGAAGATGAATAGGACAAAAAAAATTATTTTTTAGAGATGTTTAATAGTTTTTTAAGGTTTTAATGTAGCCAATTTTTAATACTTTTTACGAATGGCGTTCCAATATTCAGCCAAAATAGTTGATAATTTTGAATCCGCCTATTTGAATTTTTTTAAATCCATTTAAGATTCATAATCTCAAATAATAAATAACTTTTGGTTTGGTTGACTTAATTTGTTTACAGAGTTCAGGAATAAAGTTTAAATAGAAATGCCATTTTCGCATTTTTTTGCCGCTTCTGCCACTTACTCATGGAACGCCAATTGGAACGCCATGCCGCTGAAGTGGTTAAATGAGATTTATATCAAATGAAATTTGTATCAAGTAAATTTTATGTCAAATGAAAATTATGTTAAATGGCATTTACGCTAAATGAAATTTATATAAATTTAATTTTACGTTAAATAATAATTATGTTAAAAGATATTCACGTCAAATGAAATTTACGTCAAGCTAATTTTATGTCTAATGATATATATGTCAAATGGATTTTGTGTCTAATGAGAATTACGTAAAATGACATTTATGCCAAATGAAATTGATATCAAAGGAATTTCATGTCAAATGAATTTTATAACAAATAAAATTTCCGTTAAATGAATTTTATATCAAAAGAAATTTATGTTAAATGATTTTTATGTCAATAGAAATTAAAGCTACATAATTTTTATGCCAAATGGGAATTAGGTTATCTGAGTTTTATGTAACATAATAATTCTGTTAAATAAATTCTATGACAAATGATATTTATTTTAAATGGTTTCTGTGTGCAATGAAATTTATGTCAAATAATGTTCATATTATGTGAATTTTAAGTTATGTAGTTTTATATCAAATAACTATTTCGTCAAAAAAGATTTCGGGAATAAGCATGCGTCTCATAATTTTGAGTTTCTATGTACATTAAACTCGATTTTATAAATGCTTCATGATTTTAAGTGTTTCATGATTTAAAACAATGTTTTCGTTTGCTTTAAAATTTTTTTTTCTTGTAAATTAATGAAAATTTTTTATTTCGTTTCATCTGCATTATTTATTTAAAGTAAATATTATGTACTTATAACTGAATTTTATTATTTATTTCATCAAAATACTCAGAATTACACCTGTAATATTGTGTAATATTCCTGTAATTTTTTTTAATTACACTGAAAAAAAATTATTTAATTCAAATAACCGATTGTTTGACTATTATCAAATAAATATTAACTTGAATCAAATAATTTTTATTTAAATCAAATAAATTGTATTTGAATCAAATATTTCAGTATTTGAAGCAAATATTATTTAATTGATTCAAATAAAAATTAGTTGATTCAAGTAAATATTTATTTGATAATAGTAAAATAATCGGTTATTTGAATTAAATAAATTTTTTTTCAGTGTATGTTCTGCGTCCTTTAAATTTTTTTTTTGAAAATTACAACATAAAATTAAAACTATAAAAAATCAAAATTCGTTGAGAACATTTATGAGCGACAATTTTTAAAAAGTTACAATCAAAATTATATTGCAGCGGAAATGCGAGTTAGATGTTTTTCTGAATTAAAACATTGTCGAGTTAACGTTTATATAACCATAAAATTGATCAACAAGTAAGTATAGCGTTGTTGCACTATACATTTTAATTTCTAATAGTTTTAATTATGTTGAAATTTTTTTCAAACTTTTCAAAGGCGCAGACAATTAAAAAAAATTAGAGGAATATTACACAAAATTACAGGTGTAATTCTGAGTATTTTGATGAAATAAATAATAAAATTCAGTTATAAGTACATAATATTTACTTTAAATAAATAATGCAGATGAAACAAAAATAAAAAATTTTCATTAATTTACAAGAATAAAAAATTTTAAAGCAAACGAAAACATTGTTTTAAATCATGAAACACTTAAAATCATGAAGCATTTAAAATCGAGTTTAATGTACATAGAAACTTAAAATTATGAGACGCATGCTTATTCCCGAAATCTTTTTTGACGAAATAGTTATTTGATATAAAACTACTTAACTTAAAATTCACATAATATGAACATTATTCAACATAAATTTCATTGCACACAGAAACCATTTAAAATAAATATCATTTGTCATAGAATTTAATTAACAGAATTATTATGTTACATAAAACTCAGATAACCTAATTCCCATTTGGCATAAAAATTATGTAGCTTAAATTTCTATTAACATAAAAATCATTTAACATTAATTTCTTTTCATATAAAGTTCATTTAACGTAAATTTTATTTGTTATAAAATTCATTTAACATAAAATTCCTTTGACATCAATTTCATTTGGCATAAATGTCATTTTACGTAATTCTCATTAGACACAAAATCCATTTGACATATATATCATTAGACATAAAATTAGCTTGACGTAAATGTCATTTGACGTGAATATCTTTTAACATAATTATTATTTAACGTAAAATTAAATTTATATAAATTTCATTTAGCGTAAATGCCATTTAACATAATTTTCATTTGACATAAAATTTACTTGATATAAATTTCATTTGATATAAATCTCATTTAATATAATTCTCATTTGACATAAAGTTCACTTGATATAAATTTCATTTGACGAATAAGTCATTACACATAATTCTCATTTGACACAAAATTCAGTTGTCATACATTTCGTTTTACATAAAGATCATTTGACATGAGAATAAAGGCGCGAATTTCAAAATTGGCGAATCACAATGTTGTTGACAATATCTAATTGGTTACTTTTAAAATTCGCGCCAATATTTTCATGTAAAATGTAATTTGTGTAAAATAATTTTTATGTCAAATGAGAATTTTGTTGAATGACTTTTATGTCCAATCTAATTGATGTTAAATGACATTTATGACAAATGAAAATTATGTTCAATGTCTTTTATGTCAAATAAACTTTAAGAAAATGAAATTTATGTTAAATGAGAATTATATTTTATATTAAATGACATTTATATCAAATGAAATTTATGACAAGTGAAATTTATTACAAATGAAGTTTATGACAAATGAATTTTAGGACAAAATAAAATATACAAAATGTATATTTATGTCAAATGACGTACGTATATGCTAAACAAATTCTACCTCAAATTAATTTTCTGTCAAATAAAACTTATGTCAATTGAAACATATGTCAAGAGATTTTTATGTGAAATAAAATTCAAGTCAATTGTATTTTTACGTTAAATGGAAATTATGCTAAATGAATTTTATATTAAATAAAATATATGTTGAATTAATTCTATGTCAAACAACACATATGTTATATAAATTTGATGTCTAATGAAGTATATATCAAGTGGATATCATATTAAATGCCATTTATGCAACATAAATTGTATGCCCTGGTTAAAGAGCCGGACAGATTTCGGACTAATCCGAAATTTGTCCGAAGCAGTGCGGTTTATGGTCAGGTTTTTGTCATCCGCAATTAATCCGGAAAAATCCGAATTCTATACGGTTTGTGAACAACTGGTGAAATCGGAGTTGGTCCGATGAAGTCCGAAATTAATCAGTTAATTTTAACTAGTGAATCCGGAATAAGTCCGAAACAGTCAAAAGTTAGTCCGGACAATTTAGTGAATGTTAATAAAAAAAATTATACAAGTTTTACATATTAATTATTATTACTTTATGCTATATTCATCATATTTTTCGATTTACCTATCGCAATTTTATTTACATTAACTTAAAATTTCTAACGCTTGGGGATTCGAACCTACACCTATCTAACATTATAACGCACCGAAATCGAATACACTAACCACTATACCACGCTCGCATGGAAGTTCAAATTCATAATAGAATTTATGAAGTGCCACAAAAAGAAATGACAAGAAACTAACACATCAGTGTTAATTTTAATATTGAAACAAGATAACTAATAATACCTTCTAGTAAATTTATAGAAACAAACTGACTGCAGAATTAAATATTTTATTTACCGTAAGTAAATACCCTGAATAAAAAGTGAGACCGATTTCAGACTAATCCGGAATTTGTCCGCATCAGTATGGTTTATTGTGGAGTTTTTTCACCACGAATTAAGTTTGAAATCAAAACCGTGTTTTATAACTATTGAATCCGTAATTAGTCCGGTTTAGTCTGCAGTTATAGTCAGATCATATGCAACTAGTAAATACAGAAGTAATCCGGTTGGTTTAACCAGTGAATCCGCAGCTAATCCGAAACAGACTGCTTATGAACAGGTTTTTGTCGCTCGGAATTTGTCCGGATAAATTCAAACTCAATGCGGTTTGTGTAAAACCAGTGAATCCGGAAGTAGTTCGATCTAGTCCGAAGTTAGTTTGATAATACGCAACTTGCAAATGTGAAATTATTAAATCCGAAATTAATCTGGTTTTGGTCAGGTTTTTGTCACACGAAATTATAATTATAGTTTGAATTTATCTGCATTTTATACAAATTGTTTTTAATATACAAATTCAATGTTATACCAAAATCATTCCTGATTAAGTCTTTGAATTGGATTGAATATGGATTGTTTTGAACTGTCTGTGGATTGTACATATTTACAAAATCTTATAATAATAAGACTTATTTTCGGACTGGGGTGTTTTGATCGGATATTATTCGGATTGACGCTGACTATTACCGGATTCTTTGCATACAGATTTTGGATTGTTCCATACTTGTTTCGGATTGAAATTCTTTTAACTGGATTAAATTCGGATTATTGCGGACTGAATTCCTATTCTTTACATATTGATTTTGGATTATTTCGTATTTGTTTCGGATTATACCTTTTAGTTGGATTAAATCCGGATTGTTGCAGACAATTTTCGGATTCTTATCATACAGTTTTCGGATTTTTTTGTACTTCTTTCTAAAAAGGATTTTGCCACACTTAGTTTCAAATTGTTGCGGACTAATACCGGACTTCTTGCTTACAGAGTTCGGATTGCTCCGGACATTTTGCGGATTAAGTTTTTTTTAACTAGATTAAACTCGGATTGTTGCGGACTGATTCCGTATTCTTTACATATTGATATCGGATAATTCCGTACTTATTTTAGAAGAATTCTTCACCGGTAATAAATTCGGATTCTTGCGGACTAATTACGGACTGAATTCGTAGACATTCAGGATTACTCCGGAGTGTTTTCGGATTCAGGTTTTCGTTCGGATTGATATCAGACTATCGCGGATCATTTTCGGACCTTTTTAGTACAATTTTCGGACTAATCCGTACTAATTTGTCTGTATTTAATCCGGAATTAGTCCGAAATTTTTACCAGGGTGTTTAATAAAATATATGTCAAATAAATTTCATATAAAATGTTTTTTATACAAAATAGATTTTTTGTCAAATGAAATTTATGGTAAATGGTTTTATGTCAAATAAGATTTCGGGAATAGTCATGCGTCTCAAAATTATTCTCTTCTATTCGAAAAGCGAAAATATATTAGTTATAATAATACACTACATTAGTGTATTCGTATGATTTAGCATCTGCTTCTGAATTTAAAGTCAGAATTCTTAAATTGGCTCAATATTTTGAGCAACTTTAAGATTTCTAATTTCTAAATTAAAGTAAAAAACTACATGGAAATACACTAGTGTAGCATCAAAGCTAAAACATTTTTTTTATTTTAAATAGCTTTTTTGTCCATTTTTTTAGTTTAGCTCAAAATTTTGAGCAAATCTGTCAATTTTGACTTCGAATTCGGATTCAGCGTAAAAAATACATGGGAATATACTTTTGTAGTGTCATTGAATTTTTTTTTATTTTTGTCATTTTAATTCGGTTTTTCGAGTCGTGTTTTGAGTTTAGATCAAAATTTTGAGCACATCTGTCAATTCTGACTTCGAATTCGGATTCAGGGGTAAAAAATACATGGGAATATACTAGTGTAGTGTCTTGGAAAAAACACTTTTTTATTTTTGTGTGCCTGTTTTATTTGATAAATTGAACTATGCAAATAACAATACTATTTAATATAGTATTGAGATATTACTTACTATTACACAGCTAATACTCGGTAATACACTATATTACTGACTATTACGCACTATTACGGGTATTATATACCCGTAATATACGCGAGAAATCGCTCTTGTTCTCCACTCGTTGAGCAATATACTATTGTTTTTTTAAATTTAGTAAAGTAATAAATAATAACACACATCAAATAAATAATAAAAGGAAACAAAAAATAAATAAGGACAATACGCTACAGATAATAAATAAAGTAAATTTCTCAAATTGATTCATTTAATTATTTTGTTATAAAAAATTTTTTAAGGAATTTTGATAAATTTACTTATAAGATTAAAATTTTAATTACAATTATTAAGAACAGTTACCATCCCTTGAAAGAATTCATTTATTTTATTAAATTAAATTGACATCTTAAAGAGAAAATTTGTGGATTTCGAAACGTTGGTGTAACTTTAAACGAATCTTTGTCTAAAAAATGTTTGTCTTTTTCGAAATCCATTCACCGATTAAAAAACAATAAAAACAGTTTTCTTCGTCATAAAACAAAGTATTTAAACCCACGTGAAAATGTTCTCGGGAATCGGTCCCGGGAAATTACCGAGAGTCACTACCGGGAAATTCCCGGTACTTACTCCCGAGAAATTCCCGGTAAAATCTTTTGACATTTGTCTCCATATTTCTCAGACAATTTAACCTCAAGAATAAAAATATATCACTATAAAATCTTCAGGATAGTATTCGTGATTGAGATGACTTTTTGTTTATTATAATTGTCACGTTAAGCATACAAATTGAAAGTCTACTATCAACATATTAAACGGATTTCGACACCTAAGTGAGAAAAATTAATGGGCATCATAACAAAAGGGTTTAAGCACCAATTTTTTAAATTAGGATTTTCGCATTTAAGAAATAAGTAACTATTTACACATTTCCATTAAAAATGTTCTATTTTATTGAGTTTTTAAACAGTTTTCAATGAAAATTAGAATTATAAAATAACCTTAATTTTTAATAAAATTGT
Source organism: Leptopilina drosophilae (assembly GCA_032873175.1). Taxonomy (NCBI): domain Eukaryota; kingdom Metazoa; phylum Arthropoda; class Insecta; order Hymenoptera; family Figitidae; genus Leptopilina; species Leptopilina drosophilae. The sequence continues at coordinate 33,017,895 of CM065481.1, forward strand.
AATAGCAAAAATTGTTTTAACTTTGAATTATTGTTATTATCTACATGAATAAGAATTCAATTCGAGAATTTGTGTATTGCTTAATCTAGAAGATAAATTTTATTGATAAAAATTAACGATTTAAGGAATTTAATTTTAATTTAATGATATTTTTTATTTTAAAAAATATACCCTTTTTCAAATTATAGGATTAAAAAAGTAAATGGATAAAAGTAAATTTTTAAAGAGTTTTATCTCAACAAAATATTATTTATAAAGTTATTGTTTTGAAATCAAGCAATACACAAATTCTCGAATTTGTTACGTCCGTAACTTCTTATTAATATTCATTAAATACTTTAATATTTCCTTACAAATATTCTTGATTTCACTATGTATTTTGTTATTATTATTCCTAAATTATATGTGTAATTCTTATTAATATTCTTGAATTAACTATACAATTTTTATATTTACTTGTATGTGTATGTGTGATTTATTTGTATGTCATATATTATTGCATTATATCCAGTACATTTTATATTATTATGGTATTCCTTATTTTATATTTTCTATGTATTTGAAACAACATGATAAGTTATATCAAATCCAAGAAAGAAAAGTTTATATTTTAAAGTTATATAAAAGGAATAACGATCACGCATCAATGTGGCAAACCTTTACTAGACCACACATCAGGAAGGAAAGAGAGAGAGAGAGAGAAACACATACCAACCCAGGTCCTGAGAGTCTTATCAAATCCCGTAGACACTAGAGAGAAACATCTATACCAGACCCTGTGCTAAATGTCTTATCGAGTCCCGTCGAAGGTGGCCCGGTGACGTCACGCTGCATCTACCTGCACTAGACGAGTTTCGGCACGTATATTTTTCTTCGTGCATGCTGTTCCATTAGAAGATTTCGATATAAAAAGGGCAAGCATCATCGTTAGATCAGAGAGTATCTTTTTGAAAGCCAACATTATAACATCTACAAGAAAGAGAGTATCTATTTGAAAGCCAACATTATAACATCTACAAGAAAGAGAGTATCTATTTGAAAGCCAACATTATAACATCTACAAGAAAGAGAGTATCTATTTGAAAGCCAACATTATAACATCTACAAGAAAGAGAGTATCTATTTGAAAGCCAACATTATAACATCTACAAGAAGGAGAGTATTTTTTGGAAATCAACAAGTAAACATCGATACCTATTCAACGTGCAATCCCAGTATACAGTTTAGAAGTTAACTAAACTACATCCCCAAGTATATTTTTGAGACAATTTTCGGACAACAATTTATAAAATACACAATTTTACCAAGTGTATATTTTGATCATTTAAGAAGAGATAATTTGGAAATAAGTCCAAATTTAATATTGAAACAATTTATCAAATTTCGAAGTATCGAAATTTGTTTTGGAGGCGACAGTCTGGAAGAAAAGTAAAATCCCTAAGAGTACAATACACTAAATCCCATTAGTGTAAACATAAGGCAAATATACAACCATTAAGGACAGCAACCACAGGCTCCTTTGTGTCTACTCTACTATACCACTCCAGATCGGAAATCAAGATAACAATCACCAGCTTCAACACTTACAATAATCGTTATTCCTAAAGTAAGATTTTTCATTTTTAAATATACTCATTGTATTTTGTATTATTGTCAATTCTTTTCTTTCTTGGTTGGTTTTTAAATAAAATATTCTCTCACAACATTTAGTAGGCTCATTGACTTATCCTCATCCCAAATTAGATTCAGTTTTTGAAACTAATTTAAAACGAGGAACGTTAGGTATATTTAAAAAGGTTTATTGTTTTGACGTAACAGAAGCCCTTTTAAATTTTGGTGCATCGGCCCGGGAAATTTATAAAGTCGATCAGCCATAGCTTTGTCAAAATTTTTAATAAAATTCGAAAATTTTAATGAATGTAAATTCTATATTAAAGAAATAATTAAATAAAAATAAATAAATCAATGAGTATACCAATTGTTAAAAAAAGGGGAATTTTTTTTTTAAAGTGATAAATAATAATAAAAAATATTATCAACATATAATAATAAAAAATAATCAGTAATATATAATAAATAAAAAATATTTTTACTGAATATAGTACATTTTATGATAAATGATAATATTATACAAGATTTAAGTCGCAAGGTGCATTCATAAAGTGGTATTGATGAATAGAGGTTCGAGTCCTCTTAACTTACAAAATTTCTTTTAACTTGCATGGTGCATTTATTAAAATACATTCTGTATTAAGATTAATAAATAGAGGTTCGAGTCCACTTAAGGTAGAAATTTTAAAGTTGCATGGTGCATTCATCAAACTAAATACCGTATTATAATAATGAATAGAGGTTCGAGTCCTCTAGACTTATGGAATTTTTTTTCTTGTATATGAATCATTTTGACATTTAATTTGTGCTTTACAAATTTTTTTTGTTCTTTTAATTGTGGTTTGTTATTATTATTATTATTGTTATTATTATTATATGTTTGAATACATTTTCAAACTGAAGCAAGATAAAAATATTTTTAATACAAAAGAAAAGTGTATTTTATATTCAAGAGACAAGATTGACAATTTTACAATTATTACGCATGTTATAAATTTTGATATTATGCTATTTTTTGATGTCTTCTTCGAATAAAAATACTACCGATTCCTCACATTTAACTCGCTCTCAAGTAAAAAATAATCCAGAATTGTTATTGAATTCAGGAATTCCTAATTATAAAACAAAACCATTTACAAGTACACCCAGATATTCGAAACAAAACCCTAATCCCGAAGAAACACAAAAAGAATTTGACTCAGGCATTGTTAGTGGTCAACTTTTTGACATTGACGATAGTTATTCCGATAGCGAAAATAACGATAGTGAAAATAACGATAGTGAAAATACTATTTCAGAAAAAACCTTAGTTGAACAAAAATTAAATTCGAGCTTAAATAAATCTTTAACTGACGAAAGTGAAATAAACGATCATTCTGAAAACAATTCTTTTGATAACTTTAGAGATAATATCAATTTTGAAGAAAACATGGCTCTTCCAAATAATCAGCAAGTGTCTTTACGCGATGCTTTAGAAACAATACCAATGTTTGACGGTAAAAATATCCCATTATCTATATTTATTGAAAGTTGTTTAGAAGCAAAATCCATGCTTCCTGATAATGCACAGGTTCAAACAAATTTAGTTAAATTAATAAGAAGTCGAATTTCGGGTGAAGCAAGAAGAATTATTATAGGAAATAATTTTAATACGGTAGAACAGTTAACAGAAAGATTGAAACAAATTTACGCGCCAGCAAAATCTGTATATCAATTACAAGGAGAACTAGGAGCAATATATATGTGGGAACATGAAAATATTATTTCTTACGGTTCAAGAATCGCAGAAGCAGCAGAAAGAATATTAGACGCGCATAGGCTTAGTAATGACAATACAGTAGATGAAGCATTTAAAACAAATTTAGATAAAACAACTGTCGATTGTTTCTCTAGAGGACTTAGAGTACAGTCCCATGGTGGTTGATTAGTAGAATAGTGGAACAGTTTTGACCTATCAAAATAAGTGTTAAAAAATCCAGTCATCTGATTGGTCCAAACTGTTCCACTATTCTACTAATCTACCACCATGGGACTGTACTCTTAGACCAGAAATTGAATTACGTATTGGAACAGCCGATACTTTTCAAGAGATAATTAATAAAGCGGTAGAAATAGAAAGAAAATTGTTATCACACCGTGAACTAAGAAAAACTGAACAAAATACCGAATATAATTCTCATCTTAAAAATAACAAAGAATTTGCTAAAACAACAAAAATCAACATAGCCCAAGATAATGTAATAACTTGTTTAATCTGTGGTAAAAAGGGTCATTTTCCAGTAAACTGTTTTCAACTTAATAAATTGATAGGACAAAGACGAGAAAACACATTTTATTTAGAACCACGACAAAATTTTTCAAATCAAAATAGATTTAATAATCGAAATACTATGTTTAATAAATTTCAAAATCAAAACTTTAACCAAAATCCTCAACAAAATCAATTTAGAAACACATCACAAAATCAGTTTAGAAACATGTCACAAAATCAATTTCGTCCTTCATATCAAAATCAAAGACAAAACCAACAACAAAATTTTTTCCCTTATCAACAACGAAATTTTTCTCAAGAATCAAGAACTAATACAACAAACTTCGCAAACAGAAATCCTAGTATAATATGTAACTATTGTAAAAAATTAGGACACATTACCACTAATTGTAGAAAAAAGATGTGGGATGATAACAATAAGCAACAAACAAATTCACAAACACAAAATCAGGAAAACTCCAAAATTCCTCTTCAGTAGGATGCTCTGGGGAAGAATTAAGAAAAAATTATTATGCATCCAGAAACATCAATTTAGCAAAAACTAATACCATCCCGTACATTCGAATTGATAGTAAAGAATTAAAAGTTCCAACAACAATGATGATTGACACAGGAGCAGGTCCAAATTTATTAAAAATTCGTGCATTGAATCCTGACATAAAAATTGATAAAAATAAATGTCTGAAATTAACAGGAATAAATGATCACGCTGTTTATACTTTAGGTCAAGTTGAGATTAATATTTTTGGAATTCTAACAACTTTTAATCTTTTATCAAATGATGTTCCAATTGAACACGATGGAATATTAGGAACAGAATTTTTCATAAAAAATAAAGTCAAAATTAATTACGAAGAAAAACATCTAGAAATCAATAAACAAAAATTCAATTTTGATTCGGAAAATTATTTTACAATACCAGCAAGATCAATTTACAATATTCATGTAAAAATTTTAAATAAAAATAAAAAAGTAGGTTACATTCCAAGATTAGTAGTGAAAGAAGGTGTTTACTTAGGTGATGCAGTAGTCTCAAACATAGAAGGATTAGCTTATTTAAAGGCTGTAAACACACTTAACGAATCAATTGATATTCCAATTTTTGAAGTAAATTTAGAAGATTTTGATGAAATAAAGCAGGAAAGTTCAGTAAACAAATCTGAAATTAAAAATGAAGACTCAACAATTCAACAAATTATTGATGCATTTTCAAAAAATATTAAATCAGAAGATGTTTTCAATATTACAGGCAACAATAGAGTTGAAGAAATAAAAAAACTACTTCGTCTTGAACATTTAAATAAAGAAGAATTAGAACACATAATGAATTTAGTAAAGAATTATTCCGATAGATTTCATATACCTGGAGAATATTTAGAAGGAACAGATCTTATAAAACATAGGATAATAACTACAGATAATACGCCGATTATTACTAAACAGTATAGATTTCCACCTGTACATAAAGAAGAAATGACACGTCAAGTAAACGAATTGTTAGAACAAAAAATTATTAAACATTCTGACTCACCGTACAATACACCAATATGGATTGTACCAAAAAAAGATGACTCACATGGAAATAAAAAATGGCGATTAGTTTTAGACTTTAGAAAACTCAATGAACGCACGGTAGGTCAATTTTACCCCCTCCCTAATATTACGGACCTACTAGATCAACTCGGAAATGCTCAATATTTTTCAGTCTTTGACTTGGCGTCAGGTTTTCATCAAATCAAAATGGATCCTAGAGATTCTTATAAAACAGCATTTTCAACGCCATTCGGACATTATGAATTTGACAGAATGCCTTTCGGATTAAAAAATTCACCAAGTACATTTCAAAAACTTATTGATCAAGTATTATTGGGTTTACAAGGATCAGAACTATTTGTTTATTTGGACGACATTGTAATTTATGCAGATACTTTAAAAGAACACGAAGAAAAATTTTCGAAACTTATGGAACGCCTACGTTTTGCTAATTTGAAACTACAACCAGATAAATGCGAATTTTTGAGGTTAGAAGTAGGATATTTAGGACACATAATTGATAAAAATGGTGTACGACCCGACCCGAAAAAGGTAGAAGCTGTAAAGAAATTCGCAATTCCAAAAAATGTTAAAAATATAAAACAATTCTTAGGACTAGCAGGATATTATCGAAAGTTTATAGACGGATTTTCAAAAATCGCAAATCCTTTGAATCAACTTTTAAAAAAGGATATACCTTTTCTGTGGACTGATAAACAGCAAGCTGCTTTTAATACATTAAAAGATAAACTTTGTGAGGAACCACTTTTAAAGAGACCAGACTTTTCTCAACCATTTATATTAACAACGGACGCTTCAGGTTTTGCAATTGGAGGAATTTTATCACAAGGAGTGATTGGTAAAGATCAACCAGTCGCTTATACGTCACGAACTTTAAATGAATGTGAAAGAAAATATGATACTTATGAAAAAGAAGCATTGGCAATTATATATAGTGTACAACATTTTCGACCGTATCTTTATGGAAGAAAATTTACTTTAGTTACGGATCACAAACCACTTGTTTGGTTTCAAAATTCTAAAGATCCCTGTTCAAGAGTAACAAGATGGAAATTGAAATTAGCCGAATATGATTTTAATGTAGTCTACAAAGCAGGAAAAACAAATGTTAATGCAGATGCCTTGTCCAGAAATCCAGTTGAAGACATCGTGGAAGAAAAAGTTCAAGGAATAAAAGAAGAAAAATTTAAGAAAACTCAGGAAATTCAAGAAAATATAATGAAATGTGTGCAAGAAAAAATTGAAGAATACATACATTGTGTAGCAAATGAAAATAAATATTACAAGAATTCGGAGATAATAGGAAGTCTCCACGATATTGAAAAAATGATTATGAACAATGAAACTTATGAAAAATCGGAGATATTAAGAAGTCTCCAATCTATTAATAAAATATTTAAGGACAATGAAGCCGACTTGAGTTTGGAGATAAGAAAAAGTCTCCTATGTATTGAAAAAATAATTAATGAATGCTACATGAATTTGGAGATAAGGAAAAGTCTCCCATTTATTGAAAAAATATTTAAGGACAATGAATCCTACATGAGTTCGGAGATAATAAGAATTCTCCAAAATATTAAGAAAAATTATTGTACAAGTAATGAAACTTGTAACGTTATTACCAGAAATCAAAGAAAAATGCAAGAAAATGATAATCAAGAAAAGAAATATGAAGAAATCCATGGAAATGAAGAAATAAAAGTACACAAAACAAAGAAACGAGGTAGACCGAAGAAACAAAGCACACGTTTGAATACCTCCTTATCAAAGAAGAGAAGGGGAAGACCGAAAAAGGTAAATGATACAAATAATCAAAGAAAAGAAAAATTTTATAATGATGTTATTCCTGACGAAATTGAATCAGATCCTGAGTACATTAAACAAAAAACAAAATTAAACAAAAATGAAGAAATTGATCAAGGCTACGAAAATTCTAACTCCGAAGAGTCATCTGAAGAAGAAGATAACTTAATGGAAAATGAAAATTGTGACGATTTAAATATAAAACAAGAAAAATATGTTATTGACTGTACAGACCAATTACCAATGGGCAGAGACAATCTAACCTATTTTATTTCAGTCAATGGAGATCCTAGAGATAATGGCTCGAGATCACTAGCGAAACGCGAAAAATTACCAAATTTTGGTAAACTTCAATTAGGCATAGCAGAAAAAATTAAAAGAGGTATATATTACCATATTGCTCTCCCTATAGAAAATGAAATAAAAGAAAATTTAGCTGACACAATAAAAAGAATTAAATCTACAATTATTTCAATGAAAAATTTATGTGAAGAATTAAAAGTCAAAAGTATTAGTATTGCAAAGACAGCCCAAATCAATAACGAAACTTGGGACGAAATCTTATCAATGATAAAATCAATTTTTGAAAATTCATTTGTAAAAATTGTTGTATGTAATGGATATACAAAATATCCTACTAAAGAAGAATATATGCAATTAATCGAGGAAGCTCATTCAAGTTCAGTTGGAGGACATAAAGGTGTAACAAAAACATATGGAAGAATACGTCAAAATTATTATTGGGAAAATATGAAAAATTATATTCAAAAATATATTCAAAATTGCCTCCAATGCCAATTAAAAAAATTAGTTAGAGTAAAAACAAAAGACCCAATGATTATAACTGATACACCAGGTACAGCATTTGAAAAAATAGCAATGGACATCGTTGGACCATTACCGAAAACAAAAAACGGAAGTGAATATATATTGACAATACAAGATAATTTAACTAAATATTCATTAGCAATTGCACTTCCCAATCATCAAGCAAGTACAATAGCTGATGCTTTTATTAAAAAATTTATTTGCATTTTTGGTTCACCTAAAGGAGTATTAACAGATCAAGGAACAGATTTTTTAAGTAATTTAATGAAAAGATTAGCAAAAAGATTTAGAATTCGACAATTTAAAACAACTGCTTTTCACCCTCAGTCTAATGGTTCAATTGAAAGATCTCATCACGTTTTAGGTGAATATTTAAAACAATTTATAAATAAAAATGAAGAATGGGACGATTGGTTAGAATTAGCTATGTTTTCTTATAATACAAGCATTCATGAAGGTACGAAATGTACTCCGTATGAAGTAATTTTTGGAAAATTAGCACGATTACCATCGAGCGATCCACCACTGGAACATGAAAAATTGGAAACTTACGACCAATATTTAACAGACCTAATAACGAGACTTCATGAAATGAGAAACATTGCTCGAGAAAATTTAATTTTGGCAAAGGAAAAGTCAAAAGTTTATTATGACAGAAATTGTAATCCACAAAATCTTAAACTCGGTGACGAAGTATTTCTACTACATGGAGGAAAGATTCATAAATTTGCTAATCAATATACAGGTCCACATAAAATATTAGACATTTTAAACAAAGGAAACGTTAAAATACAAGTTAAAAATAAACAAAAAATAGTACATACAAACAGATTAAAACTATCGCAAATTAAACAAGAATAATAGAATACTTTAAATAATACATATAGTATGTTTCAGAAAAGGACTTCCACAGAAAAACTAATTGTTTTCAATGAATATATTTCAATAGAATGTAAATTTTGTAATGATTTTATCTTAAATTTTGAACACTATTCTAAATATTTGATTAGAACTTAAAGAATTTGAACCTTATTTGTTTACCCATTAAAATAAATCCTATAATTTATTCACTATCATTTTATTGAAGACGACTCAAAAATGGCATTATTTAAAAATTTTAATAACATACATGACAACTTATAAATTATATCTTATTATTGACTAAATTGTATAATTGCAAAATTACTTCAATAGATTCATGTCAAAATGTAACTTGAGAATCAAAGAAATTTGAAAAAATGATATATTTAAAAATGGAATATAAAAAAATATATATTTAAAAATTTACATGTCCAAAATGTAAATTATGTCATAAAAAATGAAATATTTTCTGTCTGTAAAATTAAAAGTTGTATATTTTCAAATTCTCAAATTTATAAAAACAATTTATAAATATTTTTTGTGTAATTTTCAAGCAAACTAAAAAAAATTATAAATTGCAAACTTCGATACAAAAATTGTACGCAAAAGCAATCATTTGTATAAAACAATTTTTTTTCTTTCTGTAAAAAATTAAAGGCATAAAATTGTAACCAAAATAATTACTAAAATTGTAACACATAAATTTTTTGTATGGATGATTCAATAACATATCTTAATAACAAAAATAATATTGTAATAAAGGTGAAAAATATCGAGTGAAATAAGATGAGTGTAAATGAAAATTATTTTTCTAAAAATTAATCATAAAAAATAAAGATTGGATTGAATGTGTGCGTAAACGGTCATGGCATTTCCTCTGCAACATTTTGAGCTATATTGAGCATGTTTCGTTTCTCTCCCATGCTCAATCTGAGGGGGGAGGTATTACGTCCGTAACTTCTTATTAATATTCATTAAATACTTTAATATTTCCTTACAAATATTCTTGATTTCACTATGTATTTTGTTAGTAATATTCCTAAATTATATGTGTAATTCTTATTAATATTCTTGAATTAACTATACAATTTTTAAATTTACTTGTATGTGTATGTGTGATTTATTTGTATGTCATATATTATTGCATTATATCCAGTACATTTTATATTATTATGGTATTCCTTATTTTATATTTTCTATGTATTTGAAACAACATGATAAGTTATATCAAATCCAAGAAAGAAAAGTTTATATTTTAAAGTTATATAAAAGGAATAACGATCACGCATCAATGTGGCAAACCTTTACTAGACCACACATCAGGAAGGAAAGAGAGAGAGAGAGAAACACATACCAACCCAGGTCCTGAGAGTCTTATCAAATCCCGTAGAAACTAGAGAGAAACATCTATACCAGACCCTGTGCTAAATGTCTTATCGAGTCCCGTCGAAGGTGGCCCGGTGACGTCACGCTGCATCTACCTGCACTAGACGAGTTTCGGCACGTGTATTTTTCTTCGTGCATGCTGTTCCATTAGAAGATTTCGATATAAAAAGGGCAAGCATCATCGTTAGATCAGAGAGTATCTTTTTGAAAGCCAACATTATAACATCTACAAGAAAGAGAGTATCTATTTGAAAGCCAACATTATAACATCTACAAGAAAGAGAGTATCTATTTGAAAGCCAACATTATAACATCTACAAGAAAGAGAGTATCTATTTGAAAGCCAACATTATAACATCTACAAGAAAGAGAGTATCTATTTGAAACCCAACATTATAACATCTACAAGAAGGAGAGTATTCTTTTGGAAATCAACAAGTAAACATCGATACCTATTCAACGTGCAATCCCAGTATACAGTTTAGAAGTTAACTAAACTACATCCCCAAGTATATTTTTGAGACAATTTTCGGACAACAATTTATAAAATACACAATTTTACCAAGTGTATATTTTGATCATTTAAGAAGAGATAATTTGGAAATAAGTCCAAATTTAATATTGAAACAATTTATCAAATTTCGAAGTATCGAAATTTGTTTTGGAGGCGACAGTCTGGAAGAAAAGTAAAATCCCTAAGAGTACAATACACTAAATCCCATTAGTGTAAACATAAGGCAAATATACAACCATTAAGGACAGCAACCACAGGCTCCTTTGTGTCTACTCTACTATACCACTCCAGATCGGAAATCAAGATAACAATCACCAGCTTCAACACTTACAATAATCGTTATTCCTAAAGTAAGATTTTTTATTTTTAAATATACTCATTGTATTTTGTATTATTGTCAATTCTTTTCTTTCTTGGTTGGTTTTTAAATAAAATAATAACAATAATTCAGAGTTAAACAATTTTTGCTATTACAATTTTATTAAAAATTAAGGTTATTTTATAATTCTAATTTTCATTGAAAACTGTTTAAAAACTCAATAAAATAGAAATTTTTTAATGGAAATGTGTAAATAGTTACTTATTTCTTAAATGGGAAAATCCTAATTTAAAAAATTGGTGCTTAAACCCTTTTATTATGATATAATAATAATTAATATGTTGATAGTAGACTTTCAATTTGTATGCTTAACGTGACAATTATAATAAACAAAAAGTCATCTCAATCACGAATACGATCCTGAAGATTTTATAGTGGTATATTTTTATTCTTGAGGTTAAATTCTCTGAGAAATATGGAGACAAATGTCAAAAGATTTTACCGGGAATTTCTCGGGAGTAAGTACCGGGAATTTCCCGGGACAAATAACAAATTGTGTTCTGACCACGTCAGTTACAAAAAAAAAAATTAAAAACTAACTGTGGCGGTGGAAAGTAATACTGGTCGTTAAACTCTATATATATTGTTAATATTGTTATTTAATTAAAAAAATAATTGAACTCTTTCAAGGAAAGGTAACCGTTCTCAATAATTGTAATAAGAATTTGGAGACGCATGCTTATTCCCGAAATCTTTTTTGACGAAATAGTTATTTGAAATAAAACTACTTAACTTAAAATTCACATAATATGAAAATTATTTGACATGAATTTCATTGCACACAGAAACCATTTAAAATAAATATCATATGTCATAGAATTTATTTAACAGAAACATTATGTTACATAAAACTCAGATAACTTAATTCCCATTTGACATAAAAATTATGTAACCTAAATTTCTATTGACATAAAAATCATTTAACATAAATTTCTTTTCATATAAAGTTCATTTAACGTAAATTTTATTTGTTATAAAATTCATTTAACATGAAATTCCTTTGACATCAATTTCATTTGTCATAAATGTCATTTTACGTAATTCTCATTTGACACAAAATCCATTTGACATATATATCATTAGACATAAAATTAGCCTGACATAAATTTCATTTGACGTGAATATCTTTTAACATAATTATTATTTAACGTAAATTTAAATTTATATAAATTTTATTTATCGTAAATGCCATTTAACATAATTCTCATTTGACATAAAATTTACTTGATATAAATTTCATTTAGTATAAATCTCATTTAACATAATTCTCATTTGACATAAAGTTCACTGGATATAAATTTCATTTGACGGATAAGTCATTACACATAGTTCTCATTTAACATAAAATTCAGTTGTCACACATTTCATTTTACATAAAAATCATTTGACATGAGAATAAAGGCCCGAATTTCAAAATTGGCGAATCACAATGCAGTTGACAATATCTAATTGGTTACTTTTAAAATTCACGCCGATATTTTTATGTAAAATGTAATTTTTGTAAAATAATTTTTATGTCAAATGAGAATTTTGTTGAATGTCTTTTATGCCCAATCTAATTTATGTCAAATGACATTTATGACAAATGAAAATTATGTTCAATGTCTTTTATGTCAAAAGAACTTTATGAAAATGAAATTTATGTTAAATGAGAATTATATTAAATGACATTTATATTAAATGAAATTTATGACAAGTGAAATTTATTACAAGTGAAGTTTATGAAAAATGAATTTTATGACAAAATAAAATTTACAAAATGTATATTTATGTCAAATGACGTATATGCTACACAAATTCTACCTCGAATTAATTTTCTATCAAATAAAACTTATGTCAATTGAAATATATGTCAAGAGATTTTTATGTGAAATAAAATTCAAGTCAATTGTATTTTTACGTCAAATGGAAATTATGCTAAATGAACTTTATATTCAATAAAATATATGTTGAATTAATTCTATGTCAAATGACATATATATGAGCAATTCCACGTGAAATTTTTCTATGACATTTTAGAATCGGTTAAACATAATTTTTTCTCGTTCCTTATAGAAAAATATTAAATACATATTTTTTTATTTTTCCATAATTGCCAAAATTTTCGAGATATGAATTTTCGAAATTTTGGATTTTTAAAAGCAGACCTACCTTCAATAGCTTATAACTTTGAAAGTATTGAGTTTCGAAGAAAGTTGTCAAAGAAAGAAAGTTATGATTTGTCTTCAACTTTTAAAACATTTTAAAAAAAAATATTTTTAAAAATTTTTTAGAAAAAAAATTATTTTTTTATAAACAAATTAATTTATTTTTAATTTGAGCGCGATTAATTTTGCTTCCTCGTGAGGAAGCTTTGTAGTCGTTTAATTTACAAAATTTTAAAAAATCCTTTTGACAAATTTTCTTCTATATGGGACTATGTTATATGAGACCCTGAACAATTGTCCGGATGTATGTATGTGTGTGTGTGTGTGTGGATCCCGATTTTTGTGAACACGATAACTCGAAGAGGTTTTAACGAATTTGGCTAAAATTTACCAGGTATATTTATCATAAAAATATCTCGAACTGGATTGATAGACTTTAAAAAATTCTCAGAAAAAAATTTTTTTTTGACTTTTTTCTAAAAAAAATTTTTTTTTAAGTTGGTTATTGAAGTTAATATATAATAAAATCTTATTCTTTGCATCAAGACGAATCGATTGGTATATAAAAATAATAAATTGTATTAGAATTTATAGAGTTAATCACAATTAAAGCTGAAAAATTCACATTTTTCTCCAAAAATGAGTTCTTTCCGCAAAATTATATGTTGCTGTATAAGAAAATCTTACTCACTTATTTCTAAAATTTTATTCTTTGCATCAAGACGGATCGATTGGTATATATAAAGTATATATTGTATTTAAATTTAAAAAATTAAAACCAATAACAGACACAAAATTTGCATTTTTAATAAAAATTCATTTTTTCTTAAGAATCATGTTGCTGTACAATAAAATGTTATTATTTATTGAAAAATAAATCTAAAATCTTATTCCTTGCATCAAGACGAATCGAATTGAAATAATTATAATAAATATTATTGAAAAATAAATCTAAAATCTTATTCCTTGCATCAAGACGAATCGAATTGAAATAATTATAATAAATATAACAAAATTTTTAAATTAATTTTTAATTAGATTTGAAGACAACAACATGGAAAATATGTCAATACGTGACAATAAGTTAGTACTTCCTCCACGAGAAAGCAAATTTTTTTGCTGATCGTATAGAGGAAGCAAATTTTTTTGCTGATCGTATAGAGGAAGCAAAATGTTCATGTAATGAACATCTGGATTTACAACTTGTTTATTTTTTTCTTATTTATTTATACCTGCCAATATACAGAAGATTCTTTAAAAAGATCCGAGATGGGCTGACTAATAGTTTTCGTTTTATAAATTTTTTAATTAATTTGTTTATAAAAAATAATTTTTTTTCTGAAAAATTTTTAAAAATATTTTTTTTTTAATCTTTTAAAAGTTGAAGAAACCGATTCTAAAATGTCATAGAAAAATTTCACGTGGAATTGCCCATATGTTTTATAAATTTTATGTCTAATTAAGTATATATCAAATGGATATCATATTAAATGCCATTTATGCAACATAAATTGTATGTTTAATGAAATGTATGTCAAATAAATTTCAAATAATATTTTTTTTATACAAAATAGATTTTTTGTCAAATGAAATTTATGGTAAACGGTCATGCGTCTCAAAAATTTTGATCTTACAAATCAATTTATTAAAAATTCTTTAGAAAAAAATTCGAAAAAAATTTGTTTTACTTCTCGTAGAGTAAAAAAAACCCTGTAATTTTAGATAAAAAAAAATTTTCGTTAATGTTATTAACAATTTAGTTTTTTATAGTTTCAATATAAAAAATTTTTTTATAGTAAGTCTTTAACGTCCGAGTAGTTTTAATAACAAGAAAGAAAAACGTTTAAATTGTGCCTTCATTGATGGTCAGTCTCAATTGAAATTTTATTTAATTTACTTTATTTATTATCTGTAGCGTATTGTCCTTATTTATTTTTTGTTTTCTTTTATTATTTATATGATGTGTGTTACTATTTATTATTTTACTAAATTTAAAAATAGCAAAAAGGGTTTTTTTCGTCATAAAAGAAAGTATTTAAAGCAAATTTTTTGGTTTTAAAAACGTATTTTTAATAGTTTTTATATAATTTTTTTAACAGTGTAATTTTATTATGAATTATGTGAATTATATTAGTGTCTAAATTTAATAAAAAAACTCACGAAACAAATAAAGCTAACCAGTTGAAGCAACAAAGTAAATCTGCTTTAAAGAAGAAAAACTTTAATATTTTCAACTATTAATTTTGCGCAACTTGAATTCTTCCTCTTGAGTATAAAATAATGTAAGTTTAATAAAGAAACCGTATAATTTAAAAAAAAATAAATTGAAAAATCAAATTGGGTCCAGGCTTAGCCAAACGGATCGGATAAATTAAAAAAAATTTTTTTCAATGAAATATCTTTTATTCTCATCTTTATGTGATAAAAATAATGTCATAAAAAATTTAAAGCAAAAAAAAATTTTTGGTTATAGTTATTAACAATTAAAGTTTTTAACAATATTAAATGAAAATATTTTTTTCTTGAGTTCTTTTTAACCGATTTTAAAAACCAAATAGGCGTTTTTTCGTCTTGAAGCGTAGAATTTCAAAATATATTGTGTTTAAAAAAATTTTTATTTTTTATTGTTTTTTAAATTATTTATTTATAATATTATAATAAAAAACAGTCTTCTTCACGCTATACTCAAAATTAAAAAATACTATTTTATTCTGCATACATTTTTGAGTAAGAAACAATTGAGAAAAAAATGGCCCGCTACAAGAAATAATAATATTAAATTATTTTTGTCGCCGTGTAAGCCGTTTTGATGGTGTTCGCTCCCGCTGCGCTGTTTTCGCGTTATACATTAAAATTAAATTTGAGGTTCTTTCGTTTTTTTCTAATATTTATCTGCGTTTTGATGATTTGTTTATGCGGCGAACACCATCAAAACGGCTTACACGGCGACAAAAATAATTTAATATTATTATTTCTAGTAGCGTGCCATCTTTTTTCTCAATTGTTTCTTACTCAAAAATGTATGCAGAATAAAACAGTATTTTTTAATTTTGAGTATAACGTGAAGAAGACTGTTTTTTATTATAATATTATAAATAAATAATTTAAAAAACAATAAAAAATAAAAATTTTTTTAAACAAAATATATTTTTAAATTCTACGCTTCAAGACGAAAAAAACGTCTATTTGGTTTTTAAAATCGGTTAATAAGAACTCAAGAAAAAAATATTTTCATTTAATATTGTTAAAATCTTTAATTGTTAATAACTATAACAAAAAATTTTTTTTTGCTTTAAATTTTTTATGACATTATTTTTATCACATAAAGATGAGAATAAAAGATATTTCATTGAAAAAAAATTTTTTTAATTTATCCGATCCGTTTGGCTAACCCTGACCCAATTTTAAAAGTGGCACTTTCAGATGAATCACCTAATATAATTATATTGTGTATATTGTTATTTTATTATATTGTTGAATTATATATTGTAATATTAATAATATTTTAATCACAATTTTAAATAAATATATTAACAATTCAAACTGTATTATTTTTTCTTAAATATTGAGACTGTTGGAATTTATACGAACTTGTAGCGCAGCGAGCCATAGATCGCTTTGCACCGCCACAGTTATTATTTAATAACTTTTTTTGCAATTAACGTACATTTTTTTCAAAACGGTTTATTATTCAGGGGAGTGTTGGCAATATAAAACAATTTTTCTTTTTTTTCTAGGAGCCGCAGAACTTAATTTGTTATTAACATTTTATAAACAAATTATATAAATAACTTTTAAAAATAAATTTTTTAAAAAATAAAAATTATTTTTAAATACTTAGTTTCATGACCAAGAAAACCCATTCTGATATTTTAAAATCGGTCAACTGGATTTCCAGAAAAATATTTTTTTGTTCTAAAATTTTCAGGCTCTTCCTTTTTCACTGTTACCTAAAAAGTATCAAATTGCAACGAATTGCTCTTAAAAAGTGGATCAAATCATCATTTGATCTTAATTTTTGGATCACTTCGATCCATTTGGGGATTATTTTGACATTTTTGGAAAAACAGTGTTCTTTACAAGAAGTAAAAAAAAATTATTTTAGACGAAAAACAAAATTATTTCTTTTAAAGTGATCCGTTTGAGAAATTCTGACCCAATAGTTTTAGAATATTATAGCTTCTTCAGCAAATCATGTTTCTGCTAAAAGAGTTAGTAATTAAATATAATTTCACAATTTTACTCATCGACACCAAAATGTAGGGAAGTGGTTCGGTTTTGGATACCCACGCAGAACTTTTGACAGAAATGAGATTTGTCTAATCTGGCAAATATCACATATATTTTATGACCTAACGTAGTTTTCTATGCGAATACAAAAGTGATTAGACAACTGCGCTTTTTACTATACATAAATTAATTTTTTGACAATCTTGTTTACATTAAAAGATAACTTACACTATGGCATTGCCAATTATCAAAATAAAATATTGTCAATACTCAGAACATCTTGTCGGTAAGCTGAGGTAAAAATATTGACGTCGATCTTATTTTTAAATTTGTAAATATAACAGAAACATCTACTGTTTACATTTCCCCCAAATGACCCTAATACAAGAGTAATAATATAATTATATTACAATTATATTACTACAGCAATAAATAATTAATATAATATTATTAGAACTCTAATCTTAAACATTTTTTTATCTTTATTTAGTACTCATTTACGATAAAGAGCTCTTTTTTGGAAACTGTCAAATTACTTTTTAAAAAATTTTCAAAATAAAAAGTTTCAAAAAATCAGTAGAAAGTGTTTGATAATTTAAAGGGACAAAATTTACATACGGAATTCGTACGAAATTCAAGCGAATTAAGAACGAATATATTTTAGAAATTTTTTTTATAAAATTCTGCTCGGAAATTCGTATAAAATTCACATGAAATGTCAGCCAAACATTTTCGACGAACACTGCAAAAATAAGTATCTTATTTCATATCTTAACATAAGATGTAAGATGGAAAAATAATATCTTACATCTTAAAATAAGATGTTTTCAAAAGTATCTTACAGATTTTTAAGATGCTTTATACGTCTTAGATATTTTTTCTATCTCAAAAAAATAAGATACTTCTGTAAGTTTTTTAAAGTATCTTAAATTAAGATGTTTCTGTCTCAATAAGATGTTTAGCGATAAGTTACTTGTGAATTGTAAGATGCGAAAAAAATTTAAGTTACTAAAACCTAAGATGCATAAAATATCTTACATATGAGGCATTTTACGTGTAATGTCCTAAGTTGAAATTTCAACTTCTTGAAAAAAATTGAAACTCGGGGAATTTGTTGTTCTATCAAGTAGAAATGTGCCCCAGAAAATATTTTTGACTTTTTCGAAAATTTGAAGGGGGTAGAGGGGGGCCAATTTAACCAATTTTGCTAACACCGGCTACTTTGTGAATTTTTTCTGAACGTACTATTAATGGGAAAAATTTTTCAGAATATGTTTTGGAAAGGTTTTTTCGTCCTCTTTTCAATAGTGAATTTTATTTTTTAATATTTTAAAAATTTATCCCAATTTTTGATAATTAATATTTAAATTTCAATTTCCCAAAAAAGGGTCCGTTTTATTTGAAAATAAATTATTGCAAACGAAAGCTGAGGTTTTTTCCTATGCGCATGTAAATTTTCAGAATGCCCTTTTTTATTGTTTTTGAGTTATTAAATTTCAAAGAATAAATTGCTGCGCGCAGCGTCGCGGGCACCTCGCATCACGTACGCTGGGTACCACCGCAACGCTGCGCGCAGCAATTTATTCTTTGAAATTTAATAACTCAAAAACAATAAAAAAGGGCATTCTGAAAATTTACATGCGCATAGGAAAAAACCTCAGCTTTCGTTTGCAATAATTTATTTTCAAATAAAACGGACCCTTTTTCGGGAAATTGAAATTTAAATATTAATTATAAAAATTGGGATAAATTTTTAAAATATTAAAAAATAAAATTCACTATTGAAAAGAGGACGAAAAAACCTTTCTAAAACATATTCTGAAAAATTTTTCCCATTAAAAGTACGTTCAGAAAAAATTCGCAAAGTAACCGGTGTTAGCAAAATTGGTTAAATTGGCCCCCCTCTACCCCCTTCAAATTTTCGAAAAAGTCAAAAATATTTTCTGGGGCACATTTCTACTTGATAGAACAACAAATTCCCCGAGTTTCAATTTTTTTCAAGAAGTTGAAATTTCAACTTAGGACATTACACGTAAAATGCCTCATATAAGCCCGTAGTTAACCTCAAAACTTTTTCCCCAAAAAATATGTTGGAAAATGTGTATGAAGATACTTTAAGCATCTTAAATTAAGATATTTTGAATGACTAAAAAGTGACTACAATAATAACATTTTAGAAGTGACTACCAAAACATCTTAATTAAGATACTTCTTTTTGCAGTGAAATTTTCATACGGAATTCGTACAAAATTCGAGCAAATTACGAACGAATTTATTAGAAATTTTTTTTATAAAATTCTGTTCGAATTTCGTACGAATTCCGTATGTAAATTTTGTCGAAAATTTTTTAGGAAATTTTTGGCTGACATTTCGTGCGGAATTCCATACAAATTTCCGAGTAGAATTTTATAAAAAAATTTCCAAACAAATTCTTTGGTAGTTCGCTCGAATTTCTTACGAATTCCAAATGAAATTTCGTCGAAAACTTTTGAGGAAATTTTTGGCTGATATTTCGTGCGGAATTCCATACGAATTTCCGAGTAGAATTTTATAAAAAAAATCTGTCCGCCCTCCGGGCGGATACATTCTCATCCGCGCTTCGCGCGGGGGCTCGCTAGTTTCAGCGCGCCTCGGGGCGCGCAAATTTTGGTCGTCGCGCTTCGCGCTCCGGTCGTATTGCGCGCTTCGCGCGCAAATGGCTCGCTTAGCTCGTTGTAGTTTGCAATTGCTATACATTATTTGCGTTCCTGTTATTACTTCTCCTTGTGTATGGAAAATCCTATTAGCAATGTCATTTAAGGGGAGATTCCACTGATTTTTTTTTTGAATACCGAAATTATTTTTTTTTAATTTTTGGTTAGTATGATTATCTAAAAATACGGGAAAAATAGTCTGAAGCGATAAGAATAGACTCGCTAGCAGGAGAGTAGGAATAACATCACCTTTCCACCTCGAAAATTCATGTTTTTTCATTAATTATCTAACTGCAATTTGTTTATTTTTAAATTTACATTTTTTCTTTTCGCACCGCTTGAAAGAGTAGTTCTTAAGTAATAAGAAATGTCTACTGTTACATATCAAAGGTTATGTATATAACTTTAAGTTAAATTTTTGTATATTTGGTCCTTCAAACTTTAAACGCGTTTTTCTCGAAACTACACATTTTCAACTTGTTTACACTCTCATTTTTACAATTTTCAACGAAATAACTTGCAATTTGGACAGCATGCTCCTTGAATGTGTAGTTTTCGTGTAAACTAGGATATTTAAGATCCATTAATATTTATAAAAGTTATAAACAATTTAAGTTGCAAAATTATGGTCGAAAAATTAAAAAGTCTGCCATTTGGTTATTTTTCAATAAATTTTTTTTGTTCTAGTTTACACGATAGCCATAATGGTATAGATTAAGAAAATTTTTGACTTTTTTAGTTTAGATTAATTGTCACAGAGAAAAAATGTAAACAACTTTTAGAGGAGACCACTTTCGGCAGCCATTTTCTAAGACTCCATTAAAAAAATAAATAAATAAAAAATGGTTTTTATTACTGTAACACAAGTATTTTATTGTAAAAAAAGTTTAGCTAAGAAATATTTATTTTACTACCTATAAAAAAATTTTTTAAAAAAACCTTAATTTCTGTGGAATCTCCCCTTAAAGAAATTAAGATAACATATATTAATTTCTCGCAAAATAATATTTCGCTATGGTATGAGTACAATATCTTGTACAAGAACTTGTTTCAATTTCTTATGCTGAGAATGGTATATTTCTTGTTCAAGATCTTGTACAATTTCCTGTACAAGATATTATACGGGGATTTTTAGTAGGGTATTGTGGTCTTGACCTGAATTCAGTCAACTAAGAGACGTGTTAGAAACAAAATATATTTATCAAGTCGCTAAAATATTTGCTTGTCTTAAAGTTACTACGACTTTAAGGTTTACATTCTCATCAAATATGTTTTAATTTAAAGCTTCTCTATTCTGGACTCTCCTTAAGGGGCTTTCTACAACAGGTTTTTTTCAACGACACGAGCAAAATGCACCATGCAAAATAGTTGCGCGCGCAACGTTTTCACACTGATTTCGATGGGAAAAAGCTGTTGTAGAAGCAGCCTCAGGCTGAAATATTTTAATGTTTGCCTCAGGCAAATATTATGAGAAACATTCTAAAAAATTACAATTGGGCCTATAAAGTGAAGGTGGTTTATAGGCCTTAATGCATCTGCATGATGCATGCATGCAGAAACATTTGATCGTTCACACCACATTTTTGCTTTCGATAAATCATTATTCTAGTGGGATATTTAAAATTGATTAAAATTTAAAAATAACGTAGGGGAAAGGGCCCCAAGATGGACATTTCCTATAAAATTTTTGTTTAAAGTGCGTCTTCTCAATTTTTTTATTTTTGTTGTTTGTATAGACAAAGATTTTTATACATATTTGAAAAATAAAACCAGTTTTTTTCTACTGCGCATATCACCTGAATTTTTTCTCAAAAAAAGTTTTATTTCCGATTTTACTCAAGTAGATAAAGTTATTTAAATCTTTGATTTTAGATAGGTTTTTATCATTATAATATTATTTACTTATCATATATATAATAAAAATGCAAACATTATCAACTTGTTTTATTTTGTCTAGAAAAATGTGCAATTTTTTTCGATTTTCTTTAAAAAAAATTATAACACATTTGGTTTTCTTCACATTTCGGTTAAAAAAATTGGCAATTACTATATTTTCAGAATACATTGTTGTCTTATTTCTATATTAAAACTTGTATCATTATAGACTTCAAAGAGTTAACATTTATATAGAGTTTAATTTTTAACTAATATGAGCGTTTAATCGTTCGTGCCCTCAATGACATACTTTCCCTGCAGTTTGGACAAAAAATTATGTTAGCATCATGGGCGCAAAGGTGATTACAACGATGGCGAAATTGTGTCCCCTCGGTCCCTTCATTTCGCCATCGTCGCAATCACCTATTTTGCGCCCTTGATATGAAAATAACTATTGATTCAAAAATAATAACTTTAAAACTTATAAAAAAAAAAGATAAGGCTGGCCCAAAAACTTAAAAAAAATGTCTGGCCCAAAAACTTAAAAAAAAAAAAAATACAAAAAAGTGTCGAAAGGAAAAGTTGTTTGTTTTTGCGCATATTTTAAGGAAAAAAATAAAAAAAAATATTTTTTTGAAAAATGTCAAAAAAACAAAATTTTGAAAATTTCAAAATTTTGTATTTTTGTTGTTTTTTGACGAAATTGACTGCCCAACGAACTTAGGCTTTATTTTTACGGTCTTAGAAAGTGTGCCAAATTTCAAGTCGATTCATTAAAATTTATTCGAGTTATCGTGGAGACAAATTTTTCTACAGACAGACTACAGACAGACAGACAGGCAGACAGACGGACAGACAGACAGACACTTTTCTAAAAACCATTTTTTTGGAATCAGGGGGTCATGAAACGTAAAGATTTATCAAAATTAGACAATGCTCAAAATCGCACAAATCCAAGACTTTCTCATTTTTGATGAGAATGTAAAAATTTCTAAGTAAATTCGTTCGCAATTTGCTCGAATTCCGTATGAAATTTCGTCGAAAATTTTTGAGGAAATTTTTGGCTGACATCTCGTGCGGTATTCCATACGAATTTCGAGCAGAATTTTATAAAAAAAAATCCAAAAATAAATTCGTTCGTAATTCGCTCGAATTTAGAATGAAAATTTGTTCGAAAGTTTTTGAAAAAATTGTCAAAAATTATTCCGTGTGAATTTTCATATGGATTTCCAAACGTAAATATTTCTTGAAAATCCATTTCAAAAAATTCAGGTATTTTTTGCACGAATATTCGTGCGAAAAAACGTTTCAAAACGCCACACGAATTTCGCTAGTAATTTCATACGAATTTGATAGGAATTCTTTACGAATCTGGTCGGATTTCTGAACGAAATTCGTACGAATCATTTTTACCTGGAATCTAATTTTCCAATTAATAATTAATTAATTTTCAATAATACTACAAAAAAATTCAATAAATGTTAGATATATTTTAATTTTTCAAAATTCTGTGTATTTGTCATTTTGAATATTTGTATTTATTACAATTTAAGAAATTGCACCTCTAGAGATACTAATTAGCAATTTTAATTTTTAATCTTTTTAAAAAATTATTTTAATGAATAACAAAATTTTTAAAAAATGGCATTTCGTTTTAATTAAACATATTTTATGTTAAGTATATTTTTATAAACAAAAACCCCTTTATTTATGTTTTTTACATTAGTTTTTATTATTGCAGAATATTATTTTTATAATTTTCAACAAACTAAAAGTTACTGCCCTGTTTTATCACACTGTTATGCCTTTACGTAGGCAACCCGCTTTACTCCACCTTTCTGTTGTGCGGCCATTTTATCCCCAAATCAAGTCACCTACATCTGTCAATTGTCATCGCAAAAATCGTTTTGTGGCTCGTAGAAACATCGTATCGAGATCAAACAAATTTTTAATAATTCTCTATTTAATTTTATTTTACGGTACAGGCCCACTTTTTTGATTAAGTGCTTAGTTTCTTTTAAAAAAGTGATCAAAGTGGAAAAATACTGGAAAGTGGGGGAGAGTGGGTTGGCAACACTGACCTGTTCTCGACCTCCAACACCGTTAATTTATAATAATTATAAATTAATTAGTAAAGCTGTAAGTATATGCGATTCATTACTTTTGTTTATCTTCTCGAAATGTAATTAATTTTATTTTAAGGCCTGTTAAATTCTTATTATATTATTTAATTATTGTATTATTGAATTTATAATGTAAAATTACTACTTTCTGTGTCAAAATCTTTTTATTTAACCCTTTAACGACGAGATGTGCTGCTTTTCAACATGAATTTCAAACGCCTAGAATTAGTAGAAAAAAGCCATAAAATTTTTCAAAAGTCCATATCCTACTATTTTTGGGGTCGCTCTTTCGAATGGCGTGGTCAAAATTTTCAAAAAATGATACTAAACCCTTCTTTTTTTAAAAAATACTTAAAAATGTCAAGTTTTTTGAAAGCAATTTTTTTTTTAAAGAATTTTTTTCTCCGCTATAATATTTTTTAAATAGAACAAAAATAATCGGAAACGTGTTCCCGATAGTTGTATTTGGAAAATATCCATTTCTAATTTTTATTTTTTTCGATTTTAAATTTAAAATGGCGCTTGAAGGACAAAAAATTTTTCTAATTTTACGTAAGGTTACAAACTTTTTCAAAATTGCTCAAATCTTATTGAATTTTGTTACTCGGGAGTTTCGGGGTTGGCTGATTATGAATCTAGAGTCAGATTCAAAAAATTCTATATGGCGAATCCAAAATGGCGATTTAATTTTCCAAAATTACTGAGATTTGCATGAAATTTGTTACACTGAGGATTTCGGGGTCGCTGATTTTGTATATGAAGTCGCCTTTAGCCTTTCAATAATTAAAGTTGCCCGATTCTCACCACGAGGAGGTAGACGATATAGAGAATCATTTTTTTTACTTTTTTAGTTCTAACTTTGTTTAAATAATCTTTGCTGATGCTCATAGCCAAAAATTTTGTACTTTCTTTTTCCGAACAAAGAAATACTGCAATACATGCAAGTTGTATAACTGTGACAATTGCTTCAAAAAAGCGCATAATACAAATGAATAGTTTTTAATAAAAAGTTAAAAGAAGTAATTTAAAAAATTGAAAAAACAAAAAAATTAAAAGTCACTGAAAAAGTAAAAAAAATTGTTCTCTATGTCGCCTACCTCCTCGTGGTGATAATCGGGCAACTTTAATTATTTAAAGGCTAAAAGCGACTTCATATTCAAAATTAGCGACCCCGAAAACCCCAGAGTAACAAATTTCATGCAAATCTTAGTAATGTTGGAAAATTACGCTGCCATTTTGGATCTGCCATTTTGAATTTTTCGAATCTGACTTCATATTTGTAATCTGCGACCTAAAAAACCCCCGAGTAACAAATGTCAAGCAAATCTAAGTAATTTTGAAAAATTAAGCCGCTATTTTGGATTCGCCATATAGAATTTTATGAATATGACTTTAGATTCGTGATTAGCGATCCCAAAAACCTCCGAGTAACGAGTTTCAACTAAATTGAATAAGTTTCACAAAATTTGACCGCCATATTAAATCCGCCATTTTGAATTTTTTGAATCTGACTTCAGATTCGTAATCAGCGACCCCTAAAACCCCCGAGTAACAAATTTCAATTATATTTGAGCAATTTTGAAAAAGTTGGTAACCTTACGTAAAATTAGGAAATTTTTTTGCCCTTCAAGCGCCATTTTAAATCCAAAATCGATAAAAATAAAAATTAGAAATGGATATTTTTCAAGTACAACTATTGCGAACACGTTTCCGATACTTTTTGTTCTATTTAAAAAATGTTATGGCGAAGAAAAAAATTCTTTTTAAAAAAATTGCAATAAAAAAAATGACATTTTCAAGTATTTTTTAAAAAAAGAAGGGTTTAATATGATTGTTTAAAAATTTTGACCACGTCATTCGAAAGAGCGACCCCTAAAATAGTAGGAGATAGACTTTTGAACAATTTTATGGCTTCTTTCTACTAATTGTAGGCGTTTGAAATTTATGTTGAAAAGCAGCACATCTCGTCGTTAAGGGGTTAAATAATTATGTTGTATGTTTATCATTAATATTTACGGAAAGACGGGCAGAAGCGTAGTGCCGCCGCCCGGTGGTAGAAGTTAGAACTAGTCAAGTAGTAGTCATACATTTTCCTACACGTCCTATAGAAAATTGAGAGAGTCGGACGGGGCTGTCCTAGACCAATAATCTTTTTAAGAATATCAGTGTTTACAAAAATGTATTCCCTATATGCAAAAACCGAGACGCATGAAGGCCAACGCAGAATAGAATCTTTAACCGGAACCACAATCGTAACCGTAACCGTAAGAATGAGTTAAAGAAGGATAAACAATATACCTATCCTTCTTTAACTCATTCTCTTTAATGAGTTAAAGAAGGATAAACAATATACCTATCCTTCTTTAACTCATTCTTACGGTTACGCTTTCGATTGCGGTTCCGGTTAAAGATTCTATTCTGCGTTGGCCTTGATTTTCCCCTAATCACCAAGTGGTCGAATGTTCAAATGGTCGAATACCAAATCGTCGAATCGTCATTTTGTCGAATGCTTAAGGCGATGTCAAAGTCGATGCGATTTTCCCATTGAAGCTCAATGCAAAAATCCAATCGACTTTGACACCGCCTTAAGGGGATCCCACTTATCGACAATACAGATCTAAATTGATAAAAAGAACTGCAACCGCCTTTTCTTGAAAAATATAAAATACCATGCCATATCCATTCGGGAATCTCATTTTATATCAAAAATACACAGGATGAATATTTCTTTTTTTGTAATTGTTACAAAAAAATAAAGGTTTTTAAATTTTAAATTTCCTTACAAACAACAAAACAAACTTAAGTTTTACTTGGAAAATTAAATATATCTGCGAAATTGTCTTATTTTATATATTTTTCACCATTAATCAATTTTCTCTTGCAAACAAGACATTATATTAAATTGTTTTTAATTTAAAATTAAAAATAATCAACAATTTATCATTTCTGGTACATTTGGCGCCATCTATTGGTTCCATTGCAAAATAATGTACCACCAAACAGCTGTTAAATGTGGTTATGGTGGTTTGGACTATTGGAAACTGCTCATATTTAATTTTTGAAAAATAATTTTTTCTAATAATTACAACAAATAAAATATTCATCCTATGTATTTATG
Organism: Leptopilina drosophilae; assembly: GCA_032873175.1. Taxonomy (NCBI): domain Eukaryota; kingdom Metazoa; phylum Arthropoda; class Insecta; order Hymenoptera; family Figitidae; genus Leptopilina; species Leptopilina drosophilae. The sequence continues at coordinate 33,045,289 of CM065481.1, forward strand.
ATAGAAAATGAGTTTCCAAAATTGATAGGGCATAATATTATACAATTTTCAAGAAAAGGCGGTTGCAGAGTTTTTATCAATTTAGATCTGCATTGTTGATATGTGGGATCCCCTTAAGGCGGTGTCAAAGTCGATTGGATTTTTGCATTGAGCTTCAATGGGAAAATCCCATCGACTTTGACATCCCCTTAAGGCTGCGGTTACACCTCTGCAGGCAGCCTGCCTGCCTGCAGGTTGTCATGGTAACGTACAAGAGTAAGAGAGTCAGTGACTTCAAACTTCTCCCTTACCCTAAAAATATCGAATCGTCAAATGATCGAATTCTAAAAACATCGAATTGTCAACTAGTCGAATGCTCATAACGTCGAATCGTCAATTGATCAGATGTTCAAAAACGTCGAATCGTCATTTCGTCGAATGCTCATAACGTCGAATCGGCAAATGGTAGAATGCTAAAAATGTCGAATTCTCAAATGGTCGAATGCTCAAAACGTCGAATCGGCAAAAAGTCGAAAAATTTGCTTAATTTAAGTTAATGTTAACTTAAATCAAACCCGGGGTTTCATTAGGAAGCTGAATGCGAATACGAGGTCATAATTTAGAAATTCAAAATGGCGGATTCAATATGGGGAAGATTTTTTTTGAAATTGCTAAAATCAGCTAAATATTGTTACGTGGGGCTTTAAAGGTAGCTGAAAACGAATCCAAGGTAATAATTTAAAAAACTAAAATGCTAGATTCAATATAGCGGAAAAATATTAATTAAAAATTAATAAAATCATCTGAATATTGTTACTCAGGGGTTTTTTGGGTCGCCGAATGAATAATAAGTCCTAAAAAAGACTTATTGAAAATTATTAATTACAATTACAGTTTATTAATTACATTATTTAATTTTTTTTAAATAAAAACTTACTTGAAATAATACGGTTATATTAAATGAGAAATCAATAAAATTTTGATGCTAACACTTCTCTCGTAGATTTGTTTTAACTTGCACAACTTTTGACTGTCATAGCACAACTGCGTTGAGAGAAATTAGGAAACACTAATATTTATCATTTTTATCTTTTCAAGTTCACTTTATTTCGAAAAAAACTTTTCAAAACAAAATACTGCTTTACAAAGATTAAATTTAATATAATGGATACTACAATGTTTTTATACTTTGCAGAAATAAAATAATAAAATAAAATTTTACTATAAATAAAAAAATTATAATTAAAAAATAAGTTAAAAAAAAAATTATAATTACGTACTATTTGGGTATTATATATTATTAAAATAAATAAAAATATTTATTCTTTAAAACAACTATAGAAATTATATAATGTCCTAACAGTAACAAAAGGATTATTATTCAAATAAATGTTTCATAATTTAATATGTATTTTAAATTCTTCAAATCTAATCAACTTTGTTTCTAAATTGTACAAAACAATTTCTACTTATAATACTATTTCAAATTATTCTTTTATAAATTATCAACTATAAAATTGTGTTATCACATTAAAAATTTAAAAATTCTTGATATCAATTTTTTCAATAAGAAATGAAAGACAACATTTTTTAAATTCATTTAATAAATGAACAATTTAATATTTTTTGTAAATGACAATTTGAAAAGACAATAATTACGTATTTATATTATATATAAATTCTATTTTAATGTATTATTATTATTTTTTGTTTTATAAAACTTAAATATATAAATTAATAATTTTAATAAAATTAATAAAAAATTCATTAATTAAAATTAATAATTTCCTAAAAGTATAGTGCTATACAACATATATTAGTAATAAATTAAAAAATTAACAGTACAATAGTATCCAAGCGAGCGTCAGCGAGCGCGGAATTCATCGCTAGTTCTTTAGGTTGCTTCTACAACAGCTTTTTTTTCATCGAAATCAGTGTAAAAACGTTGCGCGCGCAACGTTTTCACACTATTTTACATGGTGCATTTTGCTCTTGTCGATAAAAAAAAGCTGTTGTAGAAAGCCCCTTATAAATATTATTTGTTTACATTCGCATTAGGTTAAATGTCATTTCTGAAACATCGAATTTCGTTCAATTTACAATTCGTTCCAAAGAAATTAGAGACGCATGATTTTCCCCTAATCGCCAAGTGGTCGAATGTTCAAATGGTCGAATACCAAATCGTCGAATCGTCATTTTGTCGAATGCTTAAAACGTCGAATTGTCAACTGGTCGAATGCTAAAAACATCGAATCGTCAAATGGTCGAATGTTCAAAACGTCGAATCGTCAAATGGTCGAATGCTAAAAACGTCGAATTCTCAAATGATCGAATGCTAAAAACATCGAATCAGCAAATGGTCGAATGTTCAAAACGTCGAATGGTCATTTCGTCGAATGCTCAAAACGTCGAATTGTCAACTGGTCGAATGCTAAAAACATCGAATCGTCAAATGGTCGAATGTTCAAAACGTCGAATCGTCAAATGGTCGAATGTTAAAAACGTCGAATTCTCAAATGATCGAATGCTAAAAACATCGAATCAGCAAATGGTCGAATGTTCAAAACGTCGAATGGTCATTTCGTCGAATGCTCAAAACATCGAATCGTCAAAAAGTCGAAAAATTTGCTTGGTTTAAATTAATGTTAACTTACATCAAACAAATTTTTCGACTTTTTGACGATTCGACGTTTTGAGCATTCGACCATTTGACGATTCGACGTTATGAGGATTCGACGAAATGACGATTCGACGTTATGAGCATTCGACGAAATGACGATTCGACGTTTTGAACATTCGACCATTTGCCGATTCGATGTTTTTAGCATTCGACCAGTTGACAATTCGACGTTTTGAGCATTCGACGAAATGACCATTCGACGTTTTGAACATTCGACCATTTGCTGATTCGATGTTTTTAGCATTCGACCAGTTGACAATTCGATGTGTTTAGCATTCGAACATTTGAGAATTCGACGTTTTTAGCATTCGACCATTTGACGATTCGACGTTTTGAACATTCGACCATTTGACGATTCGATGTTTTTAGCATACGACTTGTTGACAATTCGACGTTTTAAGCATTCGATCAAATGACGATTCGACGATTTGGTATTCGACCATTTGAACATTCGACCACTTGGTGATTAGGGGAAAATCATGCGTCTCAGAAATTAGTGAAACTTGCAATTCTTTAGTTGTGAATTAGACTTAATAGTCGTTATGCTCTTTTCAATCTGGGAAAGAGACCTGCATCCCGAATAGGGATGGACGATTCTACTCGATGCTGTTTGGAATCGAGATGTATCCACATATACCAAATTGAATTACACGGGGTGTTTCCGACATTCGCTCTCTGAGCGCTCTGAAAGTACGAAACATGATTGGTTGTTTTAGGGCAATTGTGGATTTTGGAGACGCATGATTTTCCCCTAATCACCAAGTGGTCGAATGTTCAAATGGTCGAATACCAAATCGTCGAATCGTCATTTGATCGAATGCTTAAAACGTCGAATTGTCAACAAGTCAAATGCTAAAAACATCGAATCGTCAAATAGTCGAATGTTCAAAACGTCGAATCGTCAAATGGTCGAATGCTAAAAACGTCGAATTCTCAAATGATCGAATGCTAAACACATCGAATTGTCAACTGGTCGAATGCTAAAAACATCGAATCAGCAAATGGTCGAATGTTCAAAACGTCGAATGGTCATTTCGTCGAATGCTCAAAACGTCGAATTGTCAACTGGTCGAATGCTAAAAACATCCAATCGGCAAATGGTCGAATGTTCAAAACGTCGAATCGTCATTTCGTCGAATGCTCATAACGTCGAATCGTCATTTCGTCGAATCCTCATAACGTCGAATCGTCAAATGGTCGAATGCTCAAAACGTCGAATCGTCAAAAAGTCGAAAAATTTGTTTGATGTAAGTTAACATTAATTTAAACCAAGCAAATTTTTCGACTTTTTGACGATTCGACGTTTTGAGCATTCGACGAAATGACCATTCGACGATTTGAACATTCGACCATTTGCTGATTCGATGTTTTTAGCATTCGATCATTTGAGAATTCGACGTTTTTAACATTCGACCATTTGACGATTCGACGTTTTGAACATTCGACCATTTGACGATTCGATGTTTTTAGCATTCGACCAGTTGACAATTCGACGTTTTGAGCATTCGACGAAATGACCATTCGACGTTTTGAACATTCGACCATTTGCTGATTCGATGTTTTTAGCATTCGATCATTTGAGAATTCGACGTTTTTAGCATTCGACCATTTGACGATTCGATGTTTTGAACATTCGACCATTTGACGATTCGATGTTTTTAGCATTCGACCAGTTGACAATTCGACGTTTTAAGCATTCGACAAAATGACGATTCGACGATTTGGTATTCGACCATTTGAACATTCGACCACTTGGCGATTAGGGGAAAATCATGCGTCTCGGATTTTGATTGGCTACAACTCTAACTTGACAGTTTCGTATTCTGCTCTCACGCTCCGTATATCTCCATGGAGCGAAAAAGCAGAGTACGAAACTGTCGAGTTAGGGTTGTAGCCAATCAAAATCTACTATTCCCCTAATCCAACCAATCATGTTTCGTAGTTTCAGAGCGCTCAGAGAGCAAATGTCGGAAACACCCACAAATGACTATTACGACGAATCCACAACCTCAGAATCTGTATTGTTAGGAATTTACTTTTATCGAATTTTAAATGTAAGGAACTTTAATTTTCTGGAATTAACATTTTACCGAAAATGAATATGAGAGAATAATTTATGATCGAATCGACATGTGCTGTAATTATAAGTTATCATAATTTCGGTTTGTCTGAATTTTAACATAACCTAATTTTAAATGTTAGAATTCTTAAAAGTTTGTAAGGAAGATGGAACCGAAATGTAATATAGAGTAAAGGCATTTTCATAGAATTAGTTTTGGTCAAATGTTCAAAACGTCGAATTCTCAAATGGTCGAATGCTCAAAACGTCGAATCGGCAAAAAGTCAAAAAATTTGCTTGGTTTAAGTGAACATTAACTAAAACCAAGCAAACATTAACTTAAAACAAGCAAATTTTTCGACTTTTTGCCGATTTGATGTTTTGAGCATTCGACCATTTGAGAATTCGACGTTTTGAACATTCCACCAAAACTAATTCTATGAAAATGCCTTTACTCTATAGTACATTTCGGTTCCATCTTCCTTACAAACTTTAAGAATTCTAACATTTAAAATTAGGTCATGTTAAAATTCAGTCAAACCGAAATTATGATAACTTATAATTACAGCACATGTCGATTCGATCATAAATTATTCTCTCATATTAATTTTCGGTAAAATGTTAATTCCAGAAAATAAAATATCCTTGCATTTAAAATTCGATAAAAATAAATTCCTAACAATACAGATTCTGAAGTTGTGGATTCGACGTAATAGTCATTCGTGTAATTCAATTTGGTATATGTGGATACATCTCTTGGAATCGCACCGATTCCATCTTGAGATACTTTTTTCGATTCTTATGGCACGGCCACACCTCGGCTGCCTGCCTGCCTGGAGACGCATGATTTTCCCCTAATCACCAAGTGGTCGAATGTTCAAATGGTCGAATACCAAATCGTCGAATCGTCATTTGATCGAATGCTTAAAACGTCGAATTGTCAACAAGTCGAATGCTAAGAACATCGAATCGTCAAATGGTCGAATGTTCAAAACATCGAATCGTCAAATGGTCGAATGCTAAAAACGTCGAATTCTCAAATGATCGAATGCTAAAAACATCGAATCAGCAAATGGTCGAATGTTCAAAACGTCGAATGGTCATTTCGTCGAATGCTCATAACGTCGAATCGTCATTTCGTCGAATCCTCATAACGTCGAATCATCAAATGGTCGAATGCTTAAAACGTCGAATCGTCAAATGGTCGAATGCTAAACACGTCGAATTGTCAACAAGTCGAATGCTAAAAACATCGAATCAGCAAATGGTCGAATGTTCAAAACGTCGAATGCTCAAAACGTCGAATCGTCAAAAAGTCGAAAAATTTGCTTGGTTTAAGTTAATGTTAACTTACATCAAACAAATTTTTCGACTTTTTGACGATTCGACGTTTTGAGCATTCGACGAAATGACCATTCGACGTTTTGAACATTCGACCATTTGCTGATTCGATGTTTTTAGCATTCGATCATTTGAGAATTCGACGTTTTTAGCATTCGACCATTTGACGATTCGACGTTTTGAACATTCGACCATTTGACGATTCGATGTTTTTAGCATTCGACCAGTTGACAATTCGACGTTTTAAGCATTCGACAAAATGACGATTCGACGATTTGGTATTCGACCATTTGAACATTCGACCACTTGGCGATTAGGGGAAAATCATGCGTCTCGCGCCAATGCTAAATCTACTACTACTACTACTGCTCCGTATATCTCCATGGAGCGAAAAAGCAGAGTACGAAACTGTCGAGTTAGGATTGTAGCCAATCAAAATCTACTATTCCCCTAATCCAACCAATCATGTTTCGTAATTTCAGAGCGCTCAGAGAGCGAATGTCGGAAACACCCTGAATAAAACTTAATGTACATAACCAAACTTTAATTTCAGTTAAATTTTTTTGTTCAAATGTGTAAATATTATATTTTATTGGAAAAATTTAGTAAATTTTTAAAAAAATTAATATTAATTCCAAAATAGATATATGTATTTAAAATTTTATCTTATTAAAATCTAATGATAGTGTGTAATTTCACTAGAATAAGAATTTTGAAATGTATTTCCTCATTTACATGTTGGAAAAAAAATTCTTTTGTAGACCACAAAAAGAATTTTTCTATTTTTTTCAACAAACGAAATTTACAAAACACTGTTTTAAAACAACCTTGGAGTGTTTTATTTTTTGGATCAGATGAATTTGCATTAGAAAGTTTAAAAAATCTCTATTCTCAGTAGTATGTGCTTGTAGATTATTTTAATTTCTACTTTTTTGAAATCTTAGATATACATGAAAATTATAGGACAAATATCTATAATCTTCAAGTATTCTATCATAACAAACTCTCCATTTTTTATCTTTAATTGATAAATTTTTGTATATTTACAGTAAACTGCAAAAATTACTCTGTCTAGAAGTTGTGACTGCTTATAAGGGTAAAGAAAATTGTCTTACAAAATATGCAATAGAAAATGGAATTACAATTCATTCATGGCCTCTTGAAATTAAAAATATGGAATTTCATATTGGAGTTGTGGTATCTTTTGGTCACTTGATTCCTTCCCTAATCATAGATTCGTTTCCTCTGTAAATAAAATTTTTTATATTTTTTACAACTAATAATGCAAAGTTTGTATTGTCTTAGAATAAAATTACAAACCACTTTTTCAGGGGAATGATAAATGTTCACGGAAGTTTATTACCCAGATGGAGAGGCTCAGCTCCTATAATTCATGCAATAAAAAATGGTGACACAAAAACTGGAATTTCCATAACGAGAATAATGCCAAAAAAGTAACGTAGGATTACGAAACTAAATAAATAATATATAGTAAAAAGAAAATTTGAAAACTCTTGCAAATAGGTAAGAATTCCTGAAGTGACCCCCTAAATTTTGTTGGGTCTGTGAATTTTTTTCATTTCCGAAATTCGAATATTTGTAAAAGTAAAATGAGTAAAATTTATGATTTTAATTATTTTTTAAAATGAAAATTATAACCCTCAGAATTCAATTATTTTCTACAACTTCCAAATAAACTTGAATTGTATCAAAGAACTCGCTCGACGCTCTAACAAAAGAGGTAATACCAGCCAGGTAGCAGTGAACGACCTAGAGGCCCTCACTGATGCCTGACTGGTTCGAGTGTCGAGCGAGTTCTTTTATACAACTCCTCACTTCGTCTCTACATCAATTAATTTAAAAAATTTTCCGAAAGTTCTAAAATTCAGTTATGGGTCAATCCATTTTATTTCAACCAAAGTGATCGCCGTCTAATTTTAAAAAATTGTAATACTCTGTAGGAATGATACTAATGTTATTAAAATTACAAAATAAAAAGATTTTTTAAAAATAATTTTATATCTTTTGTAAAATATGAATTTTAAATATTAGAAATGCTAAAACTGTCAGTTTTCTTACAGTAGAAAATAATTAAAAGAAACACAATTTAGTTCAAAAATATAATTAAAATTATTGGCATTTGTTAAGAATGTCCAAATTTATTATTATAAACTAATATAAGCATTTAAAAACATAAAATAATAAATAAAATATTATTTCAAAGTTCATCATTAAAGTAACCTATTTTTTGGGGTTTTTGTAACCAATAATGGGGGAATAGAATTATAAAATTATGTTAACTTAACTTTATGTTTTTGATGAAAGTTTTCTTCCATTTTATTTTAAAATTAAAAATGTATATGTAAAATAAATTTTACACTGCCCATTTTCACGAATTTTAAGTGTGCCTTTCTTTGGAGAAAATCAGAAAAATATACGGGATTTTCAGGAATAATTAATTTTTCACCTAATTAAACGCAAACTATAACTTTCTCTTTGGTCCTGATAATTTAATTATTCATAAAAATCACATATTTTTCCGTTTTGCTCTAGAGAAGTTAAACACACTTGATAATCGTGAAAATGGGTAAAGTAGCAATTTTATTTTATACATATTTTTTATTTTGCGTAAGTTTCTACATAATTTTATAATCCCAATTCCCCATTATTTGTTAATGAAATTCCCAAAAATAGGTTACTTTAAAGATGAACTCGCTTGCAGGGTGTAAAAACATGATACATCGGATTGGCGTTGAAAAACATGATACCTCGGATTTGACTTGAAAAACATGTCATATTGTCGTTTGAGTTGAAGAACATGACACGTCGAAAAAGAAAATTTTCTTTTTAATTATCAGTTGATACCACTGACCGCTAATTTTAAAATGTGTCAAATATTTGAAACTTTTATGAAACAAATGCTTTTGCTTCATAATGTCAATTCATAGAAGAAATAGATTAAATAATTTTGTATACATTTTATGTTGATTTGAAACATTTTAAGATTCGCGGTAAGTGGTACCAACCGAAATTTGAATAAATGTTCGTTTTCGACGTGTCATGTTCTTTAACTCAAACGACGATATGTCATGTTTTTCAAGTCAAATCCGAGGTATCACGTTTTAACACTCAGCAAGCGAACTTTGGAATAATATTTTATTTATTATTTTATAATTATAAATGCTTATATCAATTTATAATAATAAATTTGGACATTCTTAACAAATGCCAATAATTTGTATTATATTTTTGTATTAAATTGTGTTTCTTTTAATTATTTTCTACTGTCAGTAAACTGACAGTTTTTTGCATTTCTAATATTTAAAATTCATATTTTACAAAAGATATAAAATTATTTTTAAACAATCTTTTAATTTTGTGATTTTAATAACATTAGTATCATTCCTACAGAGTATTACAATTTTTTAAAATTAGTCGGCGACCACTTTAGTTGAAATAAAATGGATTAACCCTTATATTTAAAAATTATTTTTGAATTTGATGAATAAACTTTAATTAAAAATTTTGAACCTGATTAGTTCCTCTAAAATGTTAAAAATAATTTTAAAATGTTATTTTTGTGTATATATTTGAATTTTTGGAAATATGTAATTGAAAATATTGAATTTTAAAGAATTAGAAGGTAATTTTCATTTTTTAATCTACCTTTAAAGATTTTTTATAATTCTTCTAAAATTGTAAAAAAAATACTTCAAGTAAATTAATTATTTTTAATTAAATTTTACAAAATTTCAACTATTCAAAAAGATTTGTTTATTGTTATTTTTCACATTATAAAAATCAAAATAACTTGTACCTTTTTCTACTAAAAATTGTGGTATTTTGGCGCAATGTTTTTAATGAGTCTAAAAATGTCACAATTTTCTTAATTTACCTGACTTTACTGATATTCTTGCTTTGAAATATGTTTAAAAATAATGTCAAAAATAATCTTTTTTATTTTTTAACATACAGGAGTACAAAAAAAGACTTAGTTTTTAAATGTGCAATATCCACGAGGACAATTGTATAGGGGGGAGGGGGTTTGACAAATGTCCACGACTGTTCACAACGGGGACGGGGCGTCAAAAATTAGTGAAAATTGTCCACGTGGTTTATGGACAGCCTTATTAAATGTCAAAGTTATATGTGGCGCTTTAGTAAATAGCGAATTACTCGCGATCGGATGAACCAATTTTAATAAAATTTTCAGAAGAACTTAAAGGAGTAATTGTACTTTAGATAAATAATCAAAATTTTATTGGGCTGAAGAACGTAACGTTAAAAAATTAACGAATTTGAAACCGATGTTTAACATATTTATTGACTAGAGATCAAATTCTCACTTATGCCATCGGAAAGAGCATAAAAAATACGTTAGGACTGATACTAAAAAGTCGATTTTTAACACCGCTCAAGGGTTAAATTTTTGAAAAATTGATATTGTAACGGTTTTCTTAAATTAAATATGGACTTTTCGTCTAAAAATTGACCCGAGATCAAATTCTCACTTATGCTATCGGAAAGAGCATAAAAAATACGTTTGGACTGATACACAAAAGCCGATTTTTAACACCGGTCAAGGATTAAAATGATAAAAATTAAAATTTTAACTGTTTTCTCAGATTGAAAATAGACTTCTTGTCTAAAAATTGACCCGAGATCAAATTCTCACTTATGCCATCGGAAAGAGCATAAAAATACGTTATGATGGATATTTATTTTGACTGGTTATGTTTTTGCGAAACGTTATTACCATCCCATTGTTTCTCTTTAGTTGAAAGTGTCATGGAAGTTGATTGAAAACTGTAGGGGCGCTGGATGTCCTTTAGTCAAGAAGACTAGATACATGATAACCAACTCGTCTGCTTGTTCATAGAGACGAGTGATCTTGATTTTAACGCACGATTAGGTGTAGTACCCCGAGTCGCACTAAACTTATCTGCACATCCTATAAATTCATGACTGTAGATAAACTCTAACTGTGTATCTTAAGTTAATGCGTGTTTGTTTTGTTTATAATTTTCTTGATTCTGTGACAGTTGATTTTAAATAGATTAAATGAAATGTTACAAAAAATAATGTATACAATAATTACGAATGTAAACTTAGAAAGATAATATTGATTAATCAGGAATTCCTGTGCCACATAAATTATTACAATAATATTTACAAGTAATGTAATAATTACTCAAGTGCGAAAACCAACGCGGACCTACACTGGCCCAGTATTGGCAAAGTTTGTAACGAGTCTTGTCTGAAAATAATGGTCCAACTTCACGCCGGCTCTTGCGGTTTTAACCACGGTTGGACGTCAGCGGCCGACAACCGGCAGCCATTATTGGCTGCCATCACTCCCCTAATGTTAGAATAATTAAAACAATAATAAATATAATATTTTTTAATTAATTAACTATTTAATTTATATTAACACAAGCCTGGAAAAAATAAAAACTGACGTTGTCTGAGAGCAAGAAGTCCTTTCCCGCAGTATTTGCTGCGCTAAATCCGATTCTGGTCACGAAAACCTCCTATCACGTCAGGATTTTGAGAAAAGTAAGGCAAAATTTCCAAAAATCATGTTTTTTGTTGTTTTCGAAAATTTCCACCCGGTAAATCCGACGTGCTAGAGCCTTGTCATATTAGTCAAACTAAAGCCTGAACCCTGTACTTTAAGCAAATAAAGCGATATTGCTGACAACAAACTAAATTAGCCTTAAAAAATAATTTTTTTAACAGTTAACAAGCATATGAAATTGAATACAATCCACATAATCCGTGAATAGAATTGTATTAAAAAATGATGAAAAATTAAAAAATCTGCTTGATAACTGTTAAAAAATTTATTTTTTAAGGCTAATTTAGTTTGTTGTCAGCAATATCGCTTTATTTTCTTAAAGTACAGGGTTCAGGTTTTAATTTGACTCCTATGACAAGTCTCTAGCACGTCAGATTTACGCGGTAGAAACTTTCAAAAACAGCCAGAAACATAATTTTTGAAAATGTTCCCTCACTTTTTTGAAAATTCTGACGTGATGGAAGGTTTTCGTTGCCAGATTCGGATTCAGCGCACCAAATACTGCGGGAAAAGACTTCTCGCTCTCAGACAACGGCAATTTATATTTTTTTGCAGGCTTGTGTAATTGCAGGCTTGTCTTATTCTCTTGAATTAAATGCAATCTTACAAACATTTGAAAAATCCTTACCACTCTCGGGGATCGATACCTCAACCTACTGCACCAAAGTCCAACGCTCTGACCACTCTGCTACTCTGACTTGAAGTCTATTTAGCAAAAGGGTACTTAAAATCTAAGCTAATTGCCGATACTGTCCCATTATTGGCAATTATAATTTGCCATCAATGATAAAAAATATTATAACAATTATAATTTGGCATAATAGATTCCACATTTTAGTTATTGATGTACCAAGAATGTGCCATTATTAGGCCAAGCTACGTCGTAGTATTGGTAATTATAATTTTCGGTCATAGCTACCCAGTGTGCACGTACTATAACTGTTCTAGACCAAAAAAAGAACAGTGTTCTAGAATAAGTGTTACAATTTTATTATAGAACAGTTCTAGAGCTTTGTTCTAAATTTGTTCTGGAACAGTTGTTCTGTATCGGTTCTATAACAGATATGTAATATTTGTTCCAAATTAGTTATAGAATTTTGAAGTAACATTGTTCCCGAGTCAAAATTTAGACTCTCTTTTAGATCTCCAAAAACCTCCTTTTAACCTCTTTTAAGCCTCTTTAACACTTCTGAATCCTCTTTTGAACCTAGAAACTGCAGAAATGGACTTTTCCGCACAATTAGAGGTTCAAAAGAGGTTAAAAAGAGAAGTAAGAAGGCTTAAAAGAGGTCCGAAAAAAGATTTTTAAAAATATTTCGAAAACTAAAATTGGAATTTTTTTCACAAAGTTATATTTTAATTACCCTATAGAACATGTAAATAATAGTTTTTGAATGATTTCAATAAATCTATTTGCATAGATAGAAATTTAAAAAATTTAAATTTCACAAAAATTTGAAATCCTCTTTTTAACCTCTCTACATCGGAATATGAATTTTTCCGCATCGTTTTCAGATTCAAAAGAGGTTTAAAAAAAGAGGGTCAAAAGAGGATCTAAATTTTGACTCGGGTTCCTACAGTGTTCTAGAACACTGTTACAAAAATTTAATATAACTGTTCTTTCACTATAAACTCGTGTTTATTTTCACTACACGGAAAGATATTAAATTTTATAAAAGTATTTTATAAGTGTAGAACAAAATGCGACAAAGGAAAATTTTGCTATCAACAAAACTAACACAGTAAATCTTAATGTAAGATCGGTCTTAAATTCAGCACTGTCTGCTATAATGTTAAAGGATACAAAACTGTTGTATCTTAATTTAAGGCTGCTTTCCTGCTTTAAAATAAGATTTTCTTTTTACTGTGAAACTTTAACAAAACGTACCTATATAAAATTTAGTAAAGTTATATTAAAATTTGTTAAAAGTTTTCGATATTTGATATAACTTTACTAAATATAGTATAATTTTTATTAAAGATTTATACTTCTAATATAATAGCTAATATAATAACTTTCTTTCCGTGTAGAGTGAAGCCGCGTTTTTGCATAAATTACAAAAAATCTTTTGAATTTAGATGCTTAGAAAGACTTGTATCGATGATTCGTGAAAAATTAAATAATTTTTCACTGTCAGCTTGCATGAATTTTCAAAATTTTTAAGAACACTATTCACCAACAATAACATCAAATATTTAATTAATTTATTATCAATTATTAATTAATAGGTATAATCATAAAAATACAATAATAAATTATTATTAACTAATTAATTAAAATTTGTTATTATTTGTACACGGAGAAAATTTAATTTGTAAGGATTACAAAACGGTTACGGTGCTGCTCGGACGAAAAGCCACGTACTGTAGAAATTAAATAAAATTGGGTATTAATGAATACAAAGACATAAGTGGATAAACTTATGATCGTATCCTTACTCGTTACAGATCAGTCATTGTAAAATAAGGGAACGCTGACGTCTTCGCGGAGAGAGTCCCATTCAAAGACAGTTTCGTAATCAGAACGGATCGCAACTGTATTTCGTTATGGATAAAAAAATTCTCTCTCGAATTTACTCACATACAAACCAGCCTTTAAATTCCACTGCGTTCCACAGTTGCTTGTCCGGAAATCTCACTTTACACACACACATTTAAGTTCACTCGCTTATATGTAGTCCTAACCTTACCTTAACCTAAACTAACGCAATATAAACACGCACGCATTATACTAATACAATCGCTATATTCAATGTATTTCGAACTGTTCTTATATACTAAATACAAACTGTTTTTACTGCATGCGAGCAACTTTATTAGGAATTAGAACTTGATTAATTTGGTAATTTTTAAACTTTCAAAATTAAATTAATCTTTTAGCTAATCAAGGTCAATTTTCTAAATAACAATAAGGTATTAATTTACTATAATAATCTTAAAATAAGTTAATTCATTCTATAATTACAAATTTTAATTAAAATCAATTTTTATATAACTATATTTTCTAATAACGGTTTGTAAAATTATTATGAATACTAAAAAATTTTTCTTTTTATTTGTATTTATCAAAATTATACGATTTTATTATTTTCACATTTTTTCAACATCTGAATATATATCTCTATAATTAATGGTTTATACGTTTATCTATGCATTAACATTTTTTTAAAATATTGGAGATATTAATAAATATATTAAAATATTTATTATTTATATAGTAAAAAAAAAAATCTGTTTGCGTGTCTACACGCATCACCAAAACCTGCGCACTACTCTGAACGACACGCTATACAGATCAGTTTTGTAATCGTTTCACATACGAACCACACTGAGTACAAATGCAAAAATTTGGATGTCTCATACAGGAGAGCCTATGAAAAGTTACAGATACGTTCTGTATTGTAAACAGACCTCTTTTGAAAAATTAAAAAACTGCTCTGTAACTGCCACAAGCGTGGCAGTTTCGTCCGAGCAGTACAGGGAAACTTTGTAATCACTACAGATTAAATTTTCTCCGTGTAGCATAATTATATATTATTCTTTTTTTATTATTATTAATATTTTTTTTATTTTTATATATATATATATATATATATATATATATATATGAGCCCGATCGTGGGCCCAACGATCGGACAAGGCTTAAAAATGGTTAATTTAGTGCAAAATTCTTTAAAAAATTTGAAAAATATTGATTGATACATGGGTGATTTTCAAATAACTGTGATTTTTTTGAATAAGACATTTTTCTGCTAAAATAGTGAACCAAATTTGAAATTTATTACATATTCCAGTACATTTTTGTTATTAAAGTATATGTTCAAATGAAAACTACAAGATTTTAAATATTTCTAAAGTTACGATGGAAAACGCAAAAAAAATGCAAAAGTTACATGCCACGGACCTGACATTTTTCCGCGGTCCTGACATGTGTGTCACAGTTAAAACACGTAAATAAATAAAAAATCGAATAAATATTTTCTTTTCAATGTTCGCACTTCAAAATAATACCAGTAGAAGTCAATTAAACATAAAATTGAGTAATAAAATCACGATGACGTTAACATGTGTTGGTAGAAAGTAATTAACAATTTAAAACATGAAAAAAGTGCTCGTGTACGTAGAATATCATTGTAATAAAAATATTTTTATATGTAAAACATATGGTTAGATTTGGCCTACAAAGTACTTAAAAGATGGTTTTAATATTTGCTTACGTGAAAATTTCAGAACAAAATTTTAAAAAAACGTATGCCACGGACCTGACATTTTAACCCTATTTTCTTAATTTTAACTATGATAATGTTAATGTAAACAAACTGAATATTAAGTATCTTTAAGAAGAGACTTCTATTAAGTGATTTATGAAGTGAGTGGCAAAAAATAATAATTTTATTAGTCATTTATCTATGAGGACATGCAAATATGACAGTTATTTGAAAATCACCCACATACATTGTTGAAAATGAAATTTTATTTAAAAAATTTTAAAATCTTATCGTAAATTATTCAAAAAATTTTAAAAAATATTTTTATTAAAAACTACGAGTGAAAACAACATTTTTCATTATAAAAACGTTCAATTTGATCAATTTTTGACCGAGTTATAAGCATATAAAAAAAATTTACTTAAACGTCATGTTTCATAAATCTGTATCTCCTGAACCACTTTATGAAAAAATTTGAAAAAATCCGAAGTAGCTCCCCTGCCGGAAGAATGGACTAAAAAAGTACTGAAATTGTACTGGCCTCCAGTACAATTTCAGTCCGTTTTTTTCAATGTTTCGGTAGACATTTTTAAAGTCCTTTAATAATAGTTTCAAATGTAGGTTATGTCAACAAACCATTGTTAACAGTTTGGAAGTGAAAATAAGAAAAGGTTAACAAAATTTTCAATGAAATTCCCGTTAAATTTTAAACTTATATTGCAACCCCTGCTTTAACAATAAACCCGAAAGTCTATTGTTGTATGGGATTATAATTTTATGGCTTAAAAAGTTTACAATTTAAATAATTCAATTTTTCAAACAAAAAAATTTGAATTGAAGAAAGTGAATTTATCATTCGGTAGTATTAATATTAAAGGTGATAGAATTTAATTTAATTTAATTTTTTTAATTTTTTTTTTAATTAATTTTTTTTTAATAATTGTTAAATTCTTTCACCTTTAATTTTAAAAAAATTTGAATCTGTGATGTTTTATGATTACAAATATCTAAAATTCATTATAAAAAATGTTTAATTAAAAAAGTTATAAACTATCTCGCAAACTCTAATTGTTACGTAAAACCGGATATTATTTTTGAATTTTGATTAACATGAATATTTAGCATACATAATAATTACTTGTAAAGAATCTGAGTTCTTGAAAAACAAATATAATGTTGAAATATAAATAAAAATTATTTTTAACATTAACAATGAAATATTCGTCCTTCAACTTAATGACGGTCTAGCTATAAACATCACCGAAAGCGATCCTTTTTCAGGTAATTTTTCCCAGTACAATTTCAGTGCTAAAACGCAGCAAATTTTCACTGAAATAGCACTGAGCTCTTAATACTAATTCCCCAGTACAATTTCAGTCCATTCTTCCGGCAGGGTCATTTCAAAGAGTACTAAAAGAAAAAAAATGTTTAAAAAAATTCGAGATGCAAAAGTAAAATAATTTCCGATTTGGCCTGGAGTGCCCCATATATAGTTATTTTTTAATAAGTATGTTACATTTCAATTTATAACTTCAGCGCTGCACATAAGGGTCCCACAATTCAAAAGAAAGTTGAAGTAAAATCACTTCCAAGCTTGCGTGGCTATGCGGTATGCGTATTCGACTTGTATCCTCTGTGTCTAGGTTTCGATCCCCCGTGCGTGCGAAATTTTTCATTATTAGTTTTAAGTGTTCTGTGTATAATTCTGAATATTGTTACATAAAGTATAAGTTCAAATAATTATTAACAATGATAATAATGATTTGATCATTACTTTAAATAAATAAGATAGTCTGTTTAAATTATTTAAGAAAATAAAAATATTTTTTAAAAACTTATTGCAAAGAAGATATTCTGTTAATTATTCAAATTTTTATTCATACTTATAAATATTTATTTGTTCTATGCAACTATTAAATTTCTGCTTGGGTATTATTTATGATAAATCGTTTTTGTTATAGAATTGTTATATATTTGTTCTAAAACAATGTTCTAGTTTTGTTCTAGAATTGTTACAGACTTTTGTTCCTATTTTGTGCCTCCAGGGGGACGACATTTTGACCTGCCTATTCTTCACGAGTAACAGAACTTGTTCTTTTTGTTCTCGAATAGTTATAGAATTATTCTGTAACTTTGCACACTGGGTATATACCCAAAAAAAAGCTTCTTTGTTTCAAAGAATGTTTCTTCAAATCAAAGAAATTTGTGCATTGTTATAGGGTCAGAAAAAGTTTCTTTTATGCAACGTATTTATTTTTTAACTGTTTTTAAATCTCAAAGAAATATTTCTTTGGATTTAATAAATCTCTTTTTAAGTCAAATAAATAAATAATTCAAAGAAATAATTTCTTTGAATAATTTGAATAATTTTTTGTGTTGTCTAATGAGAATGTTAATCTTTTTTCTAATGTTAATTTTTAACACTGCAATTTGAATAAATGCAGTGTTAAAAATCGCCTTTTCTGTATCAGTCCTAACGTATTTTTTATGCTCTTTCCGATGGCGTAAGTGAGAATTTGATCTCGGGTAAATTTTTAGACGAAAAGTCTATTTTTAATTTGAGAAAACCCTTAAAATTTCAATTTTTCATAAATTTAACCCTTGACCGGTGTCAAAAATCGACTCTTTAGTATCATTCATAACGTATTTTTTATGCTCTTTCCGATGTAATAAGAATTTGATCTCGGGTCAATTTTTAGACGAAAAGTCTATTTTTAATTTGAGAAAACCGTTACAATATCAATTTTTCAAAAATTTAACCCTTGACCGGTGTTAAAAATCGACTTTTCAGTATCAGTCCTAACGTATTTTTTTATGCTCTTTCCGATGGCATAAGTGAGAATTTGATCTTGGGTCAATTTTTAGACGAAAAGTCTATTTTTAATTTGAGAAAACCCTTAAAATTTCAATTTTTCATAAATTTAACTCTTGACCGGTGTCAAAAATCGACTCTTTAGTATCAGTCCTAACGTATTTTTTATGCTCTTTCCGATGGCATAAGTGAGAATTTGATCTCGGGTCAATAAATATGTTAAACATCGGTTTCAAATTCGTTAATTTTTTAACGTTACGTTTTTCAGCCCAATAAAATTTTAATTAAAAAATATAATTTATTTAAATAAATAAACTTTTTAATTTTTGAGGTTAAAAAAACTTGTTCCTCTTTTTTTTGTTTTTTTAAAGAAGAAATCAAATAGAGAAAATTTGTTTAAGACTTTATTTAAACAATAAAAAAGTGGGACTCTCTATTACTTTAGAAAATATAATTTTTTTTAGTTCCAAAATTTTTTTGAAAAGTGAAAGAGATTTAAAACAAAACAAATGAATTTGTGTCGATTTCATGCTTTCACGCACGAAGTAGTATAATGGCACGGTCACACCTCGGCTGCCTGCCTGCCTGCCTGCAGGTCGTTATGGCAATACATAAGAGTAAGAGAGTCAGACAATTTAAATTATTCGTCTCCTCTCTCCCACTCTCGTGGCGGCTGCCTGCGCAGGCAGGCAGGCAGCTGAGGTGTGACCGTGCCATAAGGAGACTTCACGCCAATGCTTTGCAGCGCAAAAACCAACACATTTTAGGGGGGTTAGAGTTATCTTCTTCTTCTTTCCTCTTAAAGGAGCATTCAGACCTCTGCAGACTGCCTGCCTGTGCAGCCAGAAGATTGTTCACACCTCACTTTTCCCGTTGAAAAATGCGGGAAGATTTGAATTTTAATAGATATTTAAATCTTCCCTCATTTTTCAACGAGAAAAGTGAGGTGTGAACAATCTTCTGGCTGCACAGGCAGGCAGTCTGCAGAGGTCTGAATGCTCCTTTAGTGGCCTATTGCAGAGCATACAGCCATTTCTATATGTGAACAGCATATTATACATAAAAAGGTATAGTTCATACGCATGAACTTCATAATAATAGAGAGTCTTAATGCAAATTTAAATATGTTCAACTAATGTGGACAAAACTATTCAAAAAGTGAGGGAAAAATATAAAAAAAACTCAAAAACGAAAAGAAAACAAATAGGAAGAAAAACAAAATAAAACGGGAAACGAAAAAATAAAAAGAAAATTTCCCAAAAGCAAAGTGTATTTCCATTGATAACAATGGAAAGAGAGAAAAAAAATTTTCTTTCTTCTCTCTCCCCTCTCTCCTCTCTTCTGGCATAAGTTCACCAGAAGTAAAAGAGAGATAGAACTAAAAAGAAAACCAAAAATATGAAAACAAAATCAGAAATTATAAACCTAACAAAACCAAAAAAATAAAAAAAACAAACAAGGAAAAAAAACAAAAAATTAAGAAAACCTCAAACTCAGAGCATACACTCAAAAAAAAGAAAAAAAAGAGTATGTTCCGCATACAAAGTCCCATCCTAGCATTCCTTCAACATTAAATTATTATGCGGGTAGAAGCACCACCAATGAACCGACCAAAAGTCTCAACCATTTCTCTTGTAGGGTTCATTACAATTTCATATGGATTAAATTGCTCCGGATTAGCCAACCCTAGTCTATAATGTAAATACCCAAAGAGCTCCGGCCTGCCCGGTGATAAAATGGGGCACTCATTAAACAGGTATTTCAGACTTCTGCTTTCCACTCCGCAAGGACAATCAAGGTCGATTCTCAATCCCAGATGTTCAAAATGATCAGAGCAAACAATATGGCCCGTTCTGACAATGAGACGGGTAACAAAATTAATAACCATTCGAGATGCATTGTACCCAGCAAACTAAGGTCTTGCGGTATCAAACTTTACCGAATTAAAGTATCTCAGACCCTTAGGTTTTCCCCCATAAAAGGGCCACGCCGCCTTAACCTCACGATAACACAAAGAATCAAAATACCTAGAGAGATCAGAATGCGAGAGACTATATCTTTCTCTAAACGGAGACCTGGCAACCAATTTGGCCGTTTGATCCGCCACCTCGTTTCCCATAATGCCCTTATGAGATGGGATCCACATCAAGGAGATATTTTGACCCCCTCTCTCAGACGAATACAACGCAGCAAGAATCCTAAGAACCAGTTGCGATGACGGCTCCCGCGACAGAACATCACTCACATCAGAAAGTACCTGTCTAGCATCCGATAGAATAAGTACCCTTGGAGTACCATTTCTTTTAGCGAAATGTATGGCAGACAAAATAGCATATGCCTCAGCAGAATACGCAGAAGATATGATTCTGTTGAGGAATATAAAATGCACTACCTGCACATGAGACATCGGCTTCAGATACAGACCCATCAGTAAAAATGGAGGTATAATCAGAAAAAAATTCCCGTTGGATAGCTTTAAGTGTGTTTGTAGGTGTAATTCCCTCCTCTTGTCTCTCGTGGAACAGGTCCAACCGAATATCAGGTTCCATGGTTACTATTTCCCATTTGTGATCAAAATACCCAGGTCTGTTAGGTCTAAAAGTCAATCCCAGGGATTCCTGCACAGATTCAAAGGTGCGCAGCAACGGCGCTCTAGCAATGGTCACTGGCATTCGACAAGCCGAAGTACGAACTCTTCCAGACAGCAAGGTCAACTTAGGGATCAGAGGATTAAGACGATAAGAATAATTTCTCACAATAAAGCGCTGAGAGAGCAGCCTCCTTCTACAAAACAGTAGGATCTCCTTTGCCTCCGATAATAATACGGGGATTGGAGTGGTGCTCATGACTCCAAGTGCAACTCTCAACGCAGAATTCTGGACCCTATCCAAACCAACAAGAACTGAGGCCTTTGCTGAACCATACAGTTCACATCCCCACTCCAGATATGCTCTGACCAATCCTCTATACACCATCAAAGCCAAGACCGGTGCAGCCCCCCAACTCACCCTCGAGATCACCTTGAGAACATTTATTGCTTTACATGCGCGTGAAATGTTTTCCCTTATATGTGGGATCCAGGATAAACGAGAATCTAAAATGATTCCCAAATATTTCATCTCCGATGAGCCCACTACTCTTACATTGTCAACATCAATGCATACGTTCACATGATCAATCCTTTTTGGAGAAAATGGACATAGCAAACACTTTGAAGGAGAAATCTTCAAGCCCATTTGCGAAAGCCAATTCGACAGTGGAATCACCGCCTCCTCGAGCAGCTCCTTAGCCTCATCCACATTTTCAGCTCTGGTATAAATGAGAAGGTCATCCGCATATTGCGTGGCTCTCACCTGCACCGGAAGGGTCGCACCGATCTCAACCAGATACAAATTGAAGAGCAGAGGGGACAAAACGCCACCTTGGGGTACCCCCACACCACAGGTTCTGCCCTCCACTGAGCCAGAAAAAAAGAATCCTTCTCTCTGTAAGAGAAGCAACAAAGTCCACTATTCTTTCAGGAACATTCAACTGACGCAATTTTTCATTCTGGATTAGAGGGCGAACGTTGTTAAATGCTCCTTTGATGTCGATTGCCAAAGCAAGTGTGACGTCACCCTGTCCAAAACCTTGTAGAATATCCGTCACCACTGTTGCTACACAATCCAAAGATGATCTCTTATGGCGAAAGCCAAATTGAAAATTTGGGATGATGTTATTCCTCTCGACAAAATGCTCCAACCTACACTGAATTATTCTCTCCATAAGTTTGGAGAGAACCGAGGTTAGGGAGATAGGTCTAAAGCCTTTCCCCCCAGGTTTCAGAAGAAAAATAACCCTGGTCTTTCTCCAAGGTTCCGGGAAAACAGATTGCAGAAAAAATACATTAAAAAGTTTCAAACAAAAATTCTGCGCCCTCAACGACAATGCCCGCAACCACTCCCAGGTGACAAAATCAGTACCAGGAGCGGACTTAATATTTCCCCGCATCAGAGCTGCACGAAACTCATGCCAGGTGAAAGGGGAGTTATAGACATTCTCCTCATCAACTGAAATACAGCGTGATATCACGGCAGGAGGAACCTCCTCACAGACCAGCTCATCCTGCAGCTTCGCTATCTCCGGACTCATAGTTGAACTCGGGTTGTATCGAGGACCCTGAGGACCGCTTTTCAGAGACTTCACCACGGACCATGTCTTTGATATACCAGCATTCGGAGAAAGTTCCCCACACATCAGCCTGAAAGATTCGCGTTTTCTATTACGCAGAAACCACTTCACTTCAGCATCCACGCTCCTTGCCCTTGCCTCATTCTCCCTTGACTGATTGATCAAATATGCCCTGTTCGCCTCCCTTCTTCTCTTAATAGCCTCATCGCATTCTTCATTCCACCACAGCGGACGTGTTTTGCAGAGACTTGAGTTCCTGGATGGAAGAAAACCTCCTGATGCTTCAATCGCACTCACCATTTCAGCAACAAAGACATCATATATCATCTTAGGAGATTCCCCAGAATCAAGCCCTACCGATAGACCATGTATGCTCTCATCGACGCGATTCCGAAAAATGGAATCGCGTAAAATCTACATCCCGTACGTTGTATCTGATTCTAGATGCTGGGCAAAAATTGGGATCGCAGGAAAGCGAAGATGTGACCAAGACATGATCAGATCGGAAACAGTCACCAGTAACTTCCCAAGAAAAGAAATGCAACTTTTCAGATATTGTGAAGATCAAATCCAAATTAGAGTGATTTCGTTGATCGAACGGGGAAAACGTTGGAAGAGAGTCGTTAAGTACCACAAAACTCTGATCCACAGCAACAGATGATAAATATCTACCTCTAAGTTCCGAGTGTGATGCTCCCCACGATTCATGGTGAGCATTGAAGTCACCACAAACAATCGGAAACGAGGAGGCATTGATCAAATCAAAAATTATCCTCCAATCGTCATAGTCCGTGTGTAAATTGGGTGCACAGTAAACCAAAACAAAAGAAATCAATCCCAAATCGATGCTCACATTCATGGAGAGAAGATCTATCTATCCAACACATACAATCGGTACCACCCCCATCTCAAACTTCAGTCCAATCTTCGCAAGGATAAGAACACCACCTCCCCTTCCCACCATCCGGTCAGCCCTGTGGACAGAATATCCATAAATACTGAAATTTGACTCCGGGGTGAGCCATGTCTCGGTTATACATAAAATATCCAGCTGATAAGTGAATAGGATTGACTCGACCTCAGCTCTTTTATTAGCAACGCTGCGGGCGTTCCAAAGGGCCCACTTAAGATTGTGCTGCAACATTCTTCATCCAATATAAAATATATTAAAATTCAGATCCACAATATCCTTGCTCAACTGAGCAAATTCCAAGAATAACAAAAATAATAAAAAACAACAACAAACTACAAAAGACTTAATCAAGTGGCAAAAATCAAATCAAACAGTTACAATTTCAACAAAAAGGCCAGACATTGGCCGGGGACGAAAAGTCCCAGACATATATGCATGCCTCAAAACTCCATATCCATCAAAGAAGAGTTCTTCGAGGAATCTTCCAGAGGAATCAGAGTCCTGAATCGTGGTCACAGCTGCACCCAATGAAGCACCTCCGGAGGGTATAGCAGAGGGAGGAGGAGAGGACGCCCTACCAACCATATTTTCGTCTTCAAAGTGTCGATGACGTGATCCACGAAGAGAAATCCGCTCTAGATTGCGAATAATCGCTGCAGAAAAGCGTGGTTTTGTGATTCCTTGAGCCTCCAAGATGAATTCTGCTTCGTCGTATCCGCAAAAGTTTTCGAACCTAATCTTCATGATCTCAAATTCGAAGGCATAGACCGGACAGTCCTTAGAGGAAGCAAGATGACCACCACCACAATTTGAACACAGGGGAGGTAACAATTTATTGTGACACTCCTCCTCTCTGTGGAAATCAGCACAAACTGCACAAATTTGTCTCGAGCTTCTACACTGTCTCGTGATGTGCCTAAATCTGTGGCAAGTAAAACATCTCTTGGGCTGAGGAATTACCGGTATTCCCGAACAAGCAATATTTGCAATATATACTGTCTTTGGGACATTATGTGAAGAAATCTTCAATTCAACAATGTCAATCGGTTCTGGTACACTCTCAGACTCACCATCCCTATCCTGATAACGAACTTTAGTTCTCCTTCGAATCTCCAACACCTGCGATCGAAAAGAGCGATCCAACAAATCATATATTTCATCTGCTGCAAGTTCTATATCCACTTCTCGAACTAAAATTCGGCGGTTGAATAAAGAAGACGGGATGAAAGCTTTAAGTCCCTTTTCCAACAAAATTTCAGAACCAACTAGGGAGTTGGCATCTTGCCATCTGTCGCAGAAGACTTTAAGTTGGTTCTGTCCGTTCGGGGTTATTCTCTTATTTCCCTTAATAATACCGCTAATTAAAATGCCAACAGCTATCTTTTTCATTTTGCCCACATTCTTATTGGGTTCAAAAGATTCGATTAGAACAATGAAGGGAGGGGAGGATTCATGGCTGAATCTATCCATGACCTCTGTTGAAATTCTCTTCCAGAGAAAATATTCAGAGGTATTTGTTACTGGAATTTGAGAATTGGTATTGTCGACGTTAACAGCATCATCAGTATTCGAAGTGCGATTATCAGTTAATTGCACTTGCGAAGTACTTTGATGTGATTGAACAGAGGAATCGTTCCAATTTATCAGGCGAAGAATGAGGACTGCATGATTTTTCGCCTACTGGCGGGTTAATTTTTGGTTTTTTATTCGTAACATCTCCTATCTTACTGATAGCTCCAAGAGATAATTGTCTCTTCTTCTCGCTATCATAGGAATGTTTAAGAATGATATTAGAATTTTGAGAATTTTGAGAAATTACAGGCGTGGTGGGGGGAGGAGGATTAACCTTCCCTGATCGACGAGACGACGTTGTCGATTTGGTGTTTTTAGGGCCACCAGGTCTTCCATTGACCGACATGTTGATGATAGACAACGACCTAAAATACACATAAAGATTAATCTGCGCACAAACAGGATATATAAGAATGCTAAAATACTCAGCAAATCATAGCAATTTCATCCCTTATAATTCTTTGTATAACATTATAAATACTCCTCTAAAGTAATCGACTTGAAATAGAAATAAAAATAAAAAAAGTGCAAAGGGAGCATTCCGTCCCCGACCAAAATTTTAGATTAATTTAGCAAATCATGAAACCCATAAATTCAACTCGAGTATCTTTAGAGAGTCCAAAAAGGCAACCCAAATTAATAATAGCTTTACGCTCACCTGTAGGAACTAAAATACCTCCTTATTTCCACGAATAAACTGAAACCAGATCTCTGACTGCGAAATATTCCAGGGAGCTACTTAATTCCAAAGAGACAAAATATACCGAGTAGGAACATCCAAAGAGGTTATGAATTCCAGCCTCAGAGAGGTTATGCACATACAAATAAATAGAACTATGTCCAACGAAGGTGCACAAAATATGAGATCTCCTACTAAAGAACACTCCAAGGAGTCACTTTGTTCCAAAGGTTCCAATACATCAAAAAAGCACATACGAAGTGGTTGTGATTTTCTAACCTCAAAGTGAGGTTATGCACGTGCTAAAACATGACAAGATATATAAGATAATTTGCTCCAAAATCATAATAATATGTAGGGGAGAATGGGGAGTTATGAAGCATGGGGAGTTGTGAAGCACGGCCATAGATCTCGCATAGTAATTGTTTTGATAGATGTCACTTACTCTGAATATTTTTTCACCTAATATCTTCGTTTTGTAATTGGATTCATTCCGATAGAAGATATTTTGTATATCTTTCAAGACAATGTGTTCAATTTTTCGTTTATAAAGTTTTTTTGTGTGCTCCATTTTGCAGAATTCTTACAATATTCGCGAACAAATCAAAAAGATAAGTTCACCCATATAATACCCAGCAATGATTAGGTTCTCGAAATTTAAAACGATTTATGCAAAATCGCAATAAAGAATATTTACCAAAAAATATAATTTTTAGCGATTTTTAGTAGTGCTTCACAACTCCCCATGATTTTTAAAAACTTGAAA
Organism: Leptopilina drosophilae; assembly: GCA_032873175.1. NCBI lineage: Eukaryota > Metazoa > Arthropoda > Insecta > Hymenoptera > Figitidae > Leptopilina > Leptopilina drosophilae. The sequence continues at coordinate 33,072,046 of CM065481.1, forward strand.
AAGCAGCTTTTTAGTCCAACTGAAAAAAATTGTCGATTTTATTTTATTTCATGCAAATTCTTCAACCAGTAAGCATATTTGAAGACCCTCTAGAGATTCAAGTGGAGAAAATTTGAAATAAAAATTTCTTTTTGAAGTTACAACTCATAAACAAAGCGTGCTTCATAACTTCCCATTCTCCCCTACAATAATAACATAGACAATAACCAAAAACAAAATTTTCTTTTTTAAATAATTTCATATGTTCCCAAAAGCCATTGTAAGGTTAATAAATAAAAAATTAATAAAACGAAATTGGAATTGTAACCAGAGGTGCAAAAAAAATTTTTTTTATTTAAGATAAATAATTCCAGGGTGTATCACAAATAACAAAAAGTTCAGCAACATTTAGTTGAAGAGCGTAAGTCGTAAATCAAAGTGGATTCATATACACATTTAAAGTAAACGGACGAAACCAAATCGACATATATACATATACAGACAGGTACACTAGAAGAAGAAGATACTGCCTTCATAAATCCTGATAAAATTTGATTCACTCCAAAAACTTTAACCAGTCCAGTATAAACACGATATCGGTAAGAACTCTCTCTCTCTCTCTTCTAAAAATATGCTCTGAGTTCACATATAATAAAACATAAAATTATGGCGTGTATTACAACGCCAAAAAAAAACTAAAAACACAACATATGTGACCGTACTCAATGGCGATTCAAACAGAACTCCGGGTTAGAGTTATGAGTATTTGCACCACTAACAGAGGTTGCGCCATTACGGCTGAAATGTAAACCATGGTCGCCATTACACTTCGTCGTATTTCTTTAATTTGTAGGTTATGTTCATATACAGTAGCAGACGAAAAATGTTAGTACAATACTTTAATCACAGAGGCGCAACCTCTGTTAGTGGTGCAATTTCTGAGATCTCTGTCCCCCCCAAATATGTGCAGATTTTTTTGTCGCGTGAGGTCTCCTTATACTACTTCGTGCTTTTACGTATAATATGTGTATGATTGTTAATTTGAAATTTTTTTCGTTAAAGTTATTGAGTTTAGTTAATATTATTTCACGAAAACGATTTTAATTAAAAGAAACAAATATGTCTATAGTCAATGTTTGTTACAATCTACTAAAAAACATGTTAAAGTTTATAAAGATGTTTTTAAAGTGCCTAATACTTATAAAAAATAAAAAAAGATGGAGAACACAATTTTTTTAACCTCAAAAATTAAAAAGTTAATTTATTTAAATAAATTATATTTTTTAATTAAAATTTTGATTATTTATCTAAAGTACAATTGAGCTTCCGCGGGCAATAACTTGATCTGCGCTCAGACGCAAGCGCTAGTACCAGTCGGGGAGCAGTCGGCGCCAATGTACCACTCACTGACACCCGACTGGTATTAGAGAGTGCGTCCGAGCACAGATCGAGTTATTGCCCGCGGGAGCTCAATTCCTCCTTTAAGTTCTCCTGAAAATTTTATAAAAATTGGTTCATGCGATCGCGAGTAATTCGCTATTTACTAAAACGCTGCTCAGATAGCCAAGCGTACTAATCATTATTTTTCAGTACAGCGTATTGGTATCGTACTCATATTGCACTAGCACGAAATAATAAGGTATGTACATACCAGTGCGATACTAGTATAATAACAATATGTCATATGGATAGAATTATGAAATTGCCAAAGTGCTCCATACGAGTATAACACTAAGAACAATACCAGTACGCCAAACTAATTGAGACTTTTGGTTATCAATTTACAATGCTTTTCCGCCATTATCTGTACGACATACCAGTACAATAACCTAGTACAGTGCGAAGGTACATGACTGGTACAGTACTAGTACGCTGGTTATCTGGGTTCTTATAACTTTGACCTTTAATAACTTTTACAAATATTCGAATTTCAGAAAACTATTTACAGGTTTTGATTATACTATCATAAGCTACACTGAGAGACCTTTAGAATTGTAACGGAACAACGTATGTGACAGCAGCTCCACTATGGTTTTGGTACGCTGCGGTACAATTTTGGGCGCGTGACGGTCCAAAATGTTGGTGAGCAGCTCACCTAAGTAGTAGGGATGCCGCCTTTGGTTTGCAGCTGAACAACTTTTGGACTGTCACGCGCCCAAAATTATACCGCAGCACAACCAAAAAGTATAGTCCTGTAGCGTTCCACTAAAATGGTCAGTAGCAGTCTATCGAAAGTCTACTGCTGACCCAAAGGTCTCTCAGTGTATAGAAACATATAAGAATGAAAAAAAATTCACAGATGCAACAAAATTTATGGGAACACTTCAGGAATTCGTACCCAAATAAAAACAAGGAATTCTTTTGCAGTCTTATTTTAAGGAGGTTATATACGATTCAGAATTAACATTACCAATTTAATGAAACTTGGTCCACTATTACATAAAGATAATATTAAAGATAATATTAATATTATTATTATTAATATTAATTATTATATTATTATTATATAAGGAGTATATAACCTCCTTAAATATTTTCAAAATTAATTTATAGATATATTTAAATATTTAATTTATTTTAATATTAATTTTAATTTGTAGATTTGATATTGGGAACATATTAGCCCAGAAGGAAATTACTATTGATTTACATGAAACTCAACCTGAATTATATAAAAGATTAGCTATAATGGGTTCTGAATTACTAATTAAAACAATGGAAAAGTTACCTGAAGTTTTATTCTCTGGAATACGTCAAAACGAAATTGGTGTAACATACGGTATGTAAATAACTATTAAATATTAAACTTTTTGTAAATTACCTATAAAAAGTAATTTCATTAAAAACTTGTTTCTTTTTTAGCTCCAAAAATAAAACCAGAAATATCATTTATCAAATGGAATGAAATGAATGCTAAAAATGTTTATGATTTAAATCGAGCATTGACAGGGCTGTTTCCCTTAAAAACAAATTTTAACAATCAAGTCATAAAGGTTTTTGATATTCAGGTGTTTTCCGATTCAATATATGTAACACGATCAGAAAAAACTGAACCAGGTAATATTTTCTCTTATGCAATTTCTATGAAATTTATACAATTAATGTTAAGTAAATGAATAAAATCGATGATTTTCCGTTTCGTTTACAGGAACAGCATTTTATCATAAACAGACTGATTCACTAGTAGTTAGGTGTAAAGATAACACTTGGGTGTCGATTAAAGTAATAGGCATTCCAGGAAGACCGAAGTTATCTGCTTTAAATTTCACAAATGGATTTATGGGCGGAAAGAGGCAGAAATGTTGCCTCTTTACCTCATAATAATTGTACAAAAATTAATAAATACATTAAATTGTATAGAACGTATCATATTTTTATTCCTTCATGTATAAAGTCCAAAAAGGGCTTTTACAAAAGCTTAAGCTTAACATTCCAGTTCAAAATGTCAAAAAAATCGATTTTTTTTTGTTTTTATTTTCGGATTTGTTATAGCGTCAATAATACTCTCCTAAACTATTGTTGCAAAATTCGAAGTAAAACAAAAGTTATACATTTTTATTCTTCGCCATGTCAAAGATGTTTTTGTATGAGGATAAGCAATCGAATGATTTAAAAGTTTTCTTATTTACATTTTTTAAAAAAGACAAACAAAAATGTATTTGATGTTGCTGATCATAAATTAGATATCAAATTTTTCATAACGCGGTGCAAAAAGGGCACTTTTTTGCACCTTGTTATGAAAAATATCGTTCGTAACTTGTGCTAGCAGTTGCCAATTTTTGAACGAGCATTGTTCCAAAAAAAGTACTCATTCAAAAATTGGCAACTGCTCGCACAAGTTACGAAATATACTATTCAAAATTCAAAATGGTGGATCCAATATGGCGGAAAACAAAATTTTTTTATTTTAATTTCTTTTTCGTGCACCATATTGCATGCGCCATTTTTAATTTTGAAAAAATTATGTCATATTCGTAACCAGCAACCCCAAAACTCATCCGTAACGATTTTCAAGCAAATTCAATGATTTTGAAAAAAATGTCCGCCATTTTGAATTTAAAAAATCTGATTCCATAATCGTAATTAGCAACCTCAAAAACCCCCGAGTAACGATTTTCAAGCAAATCCCATGATTTAAAAAAAATGTCTTTCTGATCTGGAAAGAGTGATATCTCTAATTCTCCTGAAGCGATTTCAAAAACTCAAACGGCTTTTAATTCAGCGTCATCATGCCTATAAGTGAAACCTCAAAAACTGGAAAATTTTCAACTCTCTTTTTTTTATAAGAGAAATTCTGAATAAAAACACCTTTTTGTATATTTTGGGGAAAAAGTACTCTAAAAAAGGGGGAGGAAGAAAATTCCACTTTTTTGAGGTTAAACACCTAAAGAAATATCAAACGAAGAGAATGTCACTTGGTTTTTGGTTTTATCTGTTTTAAAAAGTTTGGAATCGATCTTACCACCAAAAATGGGCATTTTGGAAAATGGCGTATGTCGCCGTTATTTTGAAATAAAAATTAAAACAATTTTTTTACAATTTTCTAAATAAATTATTTACTACATGTATAAAAATTGTTTAAATAAATGTCATAGCTATTTTAATAATATATGAGGCATTTCATTTCAAACCGTTCCACCGACAAAAAACAATCGCAAGGAGACATATTTTCTAATAATTTTTATTATATAATTCTTTAATTGTTTATAATATATTATACACTGATTCAAAAGAGAATTTCATGAGCTTTCTATTGCTATTTTTATTATTTTAAATTTTTGCCAATTTCGTAGAGAAATTGCTGTTTGAAATGTTAAACTCTTAATATCTCAAAACACCCCCCCGCCGATTTTTATCAAAATTATATGAAAATAAAACGTAAATTCTCTAGTTTCTATTCCCATTTGATATATTATGGACATTTCATGGGATTAATAGAAAAAAAATTATTTAAAAAATGTGTTTTTGAAAAATTTGACAAATAGTATGAAGTTGAACCTTAACCCATTCAACTTACATTCAATTTCGTAATATTTGTCAAATTTTTCAAAAACACATTTTTTAAATAATTTTTTTTCTATTAATCCCATGAAATGTCCATAATATATCAAATGGGAATAGAAACTAGAGAATTTACGCTTTATTTTCATATAATTTTGATAAAAATCGGCGGGGGGGTGTTTTGAGATATTAAGAGTTTAACATTTCAAACAGCAATTTCTCTACGAAATTGGCAAAAATTTAAAATAATAAAAATAGCAATAGAAAGCTCATGAAAATCTCTTTTGATTCAGTGTATAATATATTATAAACAATTAAAGAATTATATAATAAAAATTATTAGAAAATATGTCTCCTTGCGATTGTTTTTTGTCGGTGGAACGGTTTGAAATGAAATGCCTCATATACTAAAAAAGACTACTTTTTGCCTGTTTTGAACTGGAATGTCTCCTTCATCCCCTCACAACACTTTTGATTAACTTAAACAATTTGCGGTCCGTACACTGAAAAAATTTTAGGCGGTTGGCTGTACTGGTTCCAGAACAACCAATTTCCCTTTCGACCAGCACGTCAGACGTGCTGATTTCTAGATAGTAGACATACTTTTTTAGCGCATGCGTTGTTCTGTGGACTAGAGAAATAGTTATCGGCACAGCGGTTAAACAGAAAAAGTAAGTCTACTGTCTAGAAAAAGGATGTTTGACGTGCTGGTCAGAAGGACAACCCAGGTGCGAATTTTCGGTTGGCCCATAGTTGGGCCAACTTTTACAAGGTCGGTCCAACTTCTCGTGCCAGAGGTTGGGCCAACCATACAGATGATAACGGTTGGCCGTCTAATGGCGACGATGGTTGGCCCGACAAGTCATAAGGAAGTTGGCCCAACTTAAAATGCATATGTTGTGCCAGCTATACATTTCAATGGTTGGTCCAAAAACTGACGCCAAAGTTGGCACGACTTTAAATGCGTAAGTTTGGCCAACTTTAACAGCCAAAGGTAAAAAATTATTAAAAAACTAAATTATTTAAACAATTAACACGTTATTATTAACAAGAACATCAGATATAACCTTTACCTATTATTATTAAACACAATCTCATACATACATTTTCGAAAATATCTACCGCTTGCTGGGATCGAACCCCTAACCTAACGCGCCGAAGACTTATACACTGACCACTATGCTACGCTCACATGGGAGTCCATACCGTTAAATGTATATTAAAGCTGCAACAGTCGGGCCAACCGTGGCCCAGAGTTTGGCCGACCAAGAAAGTTTAAGTCATTTAAACTGTTTTTCACAAAGTTTTTCCAACCGTCGGGCCAACCACGGCCCAGAGTTAGGCCAACCGAGAAAGTTTAAGTCATTTAAACTGTTTTTCACAAAGTTTTGCCAACCGTCGGGTCAACCGTGGCCCAGAGTTTGGCCAACCATAAAGTTTGAGTTATTTAAACTGCGTTTTACAGAGTTTTGCCAACCGTCGGGCCAACCGTGGCCCAGAGTTTGGCCAACCTAAATTTGTAAGTCATATGAGATACGTTCCCCATAGTTGTGCCGACCTTTTTGTCACCAAAGTTGGCCCGACAATAGGTTACACTCTGCATGTAATGGTTGGCTTGCAAAGTCGGGCCAACTGTGGGCACTAGTACTTGCCAAAGTTGGGCAAACTCTGGCAACCAAAACTTCGCTTGCCAAAGTTAGGCCAACCTAAATTCGCACCTGGGAACATTTGTTCCGGCGTTTTAAGAGAACCAGTACAGCCAACCGCCTAAAATTTTTTCAGTGTAGCCGACTTTTATTAAAAGTACTCGTATTCACCTGGCCCTTTTTTGACCATAGTCAAGGAAATCTACGGAAAACCTTAACTGAGTACAGGCGATTTATCGACGCCCAATTTTGGATGTATAAATTTCAAGTCTCGAATATTACTCAACCACGTCCTCGACGTATAGAACATTTTATATTATTTATGTTTTTTATTAATGTTGTTTAAAAATTACATGAAAATAGAAATTATTTATTATACAACTTTATTTTATTTTCCAATATTATATTTTTTATTGAAATCTTATACATTTAAATATTACATTAGTTTTCTCTTTGAAAAATTACACATATTTTTGTAAATCAATTTATTGAGGATAGAACTACAAAAACAACTTATACGAAGATACTTATATATTTTATGTTAAAAATATACTAAATTAGAAGCATAAACAAAGTAATTTCGATAGTTAGAAAACTGCATTTAGTCTAGTGTGTTTCTACATAAGGATTTGTAGAGTTGAATCAATGAAAAAAATTGCTTTCGACTATATCGTAATATCATTTTTCTTATTTGTACGAAATCCTAAAATTTCTTACCAATTATATTCGATAGACATTTTCAAACATAAATCTTACACAGTAGTCGATTAAATAGTTGTAAGATGAATAATTTATTATTTTTCTAATTCTCGGATTCAGATGCCTAAAGCAAAAAACAAAATGTATTAATATATTTAATAAAAAAACCAAAAATTAATATACACTACCGGCAGAAATTGTCGGTACGAAAGACGAGCAAGCTACGAAAAGTTGCTGCCGAAATTAAATTAACATATTTTATTATTGAAAAATGATAGGAACTTGGATCTTGGATCGTTTCAAAGCCAATTAAATTCTGCGTCGTTTGATATATAAATGAACATTATTTGATATTTTTGAGAGATTTGATCACCTAAAAGATTTTGAAAAAAAATTGATTAATTTTTCTATTTTTGTGCACCATGTTTGAGTGGTTGCACATTTTAGAAAAATTTAGAGAAAAATTTTAAACTCTAGCAACATAATCTTTGAAGTCTCAGCTTTTATTTGAGCCTTGAAAATTGAAAATCCGTTCAGTAGTTTTTAAAATATCTAAAAAAATGTCCAAGAATGTTGTTTTATAATTTAGGCGGTGATACACACTTATTGCACTCTCGTTGCTCACCTGGTTCATTGCGGCAGGGCCGAATAAGCGGCAAATAGAGTAAGGGTCATATTTGGAGCTCTTTTTAAGTTTTTTGTAATTTTAGATTTAATATTCATTAAAAATTTAATAATTGTTAAAGGTAATTATTAATATATATATATATATATATATATATATATATATATATATATATATATATATATATAATTAATTAAGTTATCATTTTACAAACTTTCATGATCAAATAGTCGTTTATTTTTGGAAAAAAGTTAGAAAAGTGAAAATTTGTACGTAGAAATAAACGACTATTTGATCATGAAAGTTTGTAAAATGATAACTTAATTAATTATATATATATATATATATAATAATTACCTTTAACAATTATTAAATTTTTAATGAATATTAAATCTAAAATTACAAAAAACTTAAAAAGAGCTCCAAATATGACCCTTACTATATTTGCCGCTTATTCGGCACTGCCGCAATGAACCAGGTGAGCAGCGAGAGTGCAATAAGTGTGTATCACCGCCTAAATTATAAAACAACATTCTTGGACATTTTTTTAGATATTTTAAAAACTACTGAACGGATTTTCAATTTTCAAGGCTCAAATAAAAGCTGAGACTTCAAAGATTATGTTGCTAGAGTTTAAAATTTTTCTCTAAATTTTTCTAAAATGTGCAACCACTCAAACATGGTGCACAAAAATAGAAAAATTAATCAATTTTTTTTCAAAATCTTTTAGGTGATCAAATCTCTCAAAAATATCAAATAATGTTCATTTATATATCAAACGACGCAGAATTTAATTGGCTTTGAAACGATCCAAGATCCAAGTTCCTATCACTTTTCAATAATAAAATATGTTAATTTAATTTCGGCAGCAACTTTTCGTAGCTTGCTCGTCTTTCGTACCGACAATTTCTGCCGGTAGTGTAACTTTTAAAATTATTAATACAGTAAATTCTCGTGAGTCGTTCAATTCTCATAAATTTTCGAGGCCATAAAACTCACAATATCCAATGGCTTTGGTCCGTTTAAAATGTACAGCACTAAGCACTGACGCGCACATACTAGAAACTGAAAAACTTGTAAATATGATACTGATCATCTGTTGAACGACTCGTGAAAACTCACTGTAAATAAAAAAGTAACACAATGCACTTATAAAATTTTTAAATTTTTCGAAATTTGTTTATCTGAAATAAGTAGAAGATTCCATCCTTGAAAGGAATAAAATAACATAATGGTTTTATAGGTACCCATACGTTTTTCCGAATCTATTTCCATGAAAACCTTTTTCCCGACGAATGTTTTTCACAAATCCAGTTTCCGGAATTCTATTTCCGACAAGTACTTCATTTATTAAAGTAAGATCTTTATTTGTTGATGTAGCAGCAATGAAAACAATTTCAGTTTAGTCAATTAATCTTATTTGTAACCCTTATATATTTTTGTATTTTTTCTAAATTCCTGTGTTTCAATTTTACACAAAATAGAGTTGTCTGACAAAATTCGGTGAAAAAAATGTTGTCTCCAACAATTTTTAGGCAAATATTACTGTAATAGGAATGTTTCATACAAATATAAAAAAAATAGAAAAAGACAATATTCTGTAAGAGTTCAGGAATATTTACAATTATTGGCTCATAACATCAATTTATAATAAAAAAAAACGTATGTCAAAACATTGTCAGAAAATGCAAAAAACAAAAAATGGGAGGATTACGTAAATATTAATAAAGGAATCCTATTAAAAATTTAAACGTGCAATAACACGTGTAGATTTGGCCACATGTAATTACACGTGTATTTTATACTTTGTAATTTTTCCAAAATCTCTTTGCATCATTACACGTGTATTTTATACTTTGTTATTTTTTTCAAAATTTCTTTGAATCGGTACACGTGTAATTACACGTGTATTTTATACTTTGAATTTACAAGAATTAACTCCTACCTTTCGATATATAATCTATTGAAAACAATGAAGGGCGATTGAAGTCATTTTTATAGTTAATCGTAATGAATTAGAGCAACCCGATTAAGAAGCATAATTAACAACAATAGAGAAAGTTTTTAATTGTTTTTAATTGTTTTTAATTGAAATTAATCGATTTCTTCCATAAGGGATGAGACTAGTGCTCTGCTGTCCTGATAAAGAAAGTGGTTAAGTGACATTTTTATGAAAAATGAGATTTTTATACCGTTGGATTCGTTATAAAATTTAGAATCTACCTACAGTATTACATTTTACCGATATTAATTAATTTTAAAGATAATGAGACCCTAATTATCGTACTTGCAGAGATTTTCGTGAAATACCTATTTATAGAACCGTACTTGCAGAAAATTTAACCGTACTTGCAAAGATTTGCCAAAATGATGACGTAGATGAGAACTTTCATTGGAGCTCGAACCGTATTGGCGAGTGCGGCTTGGAAATGTAGCCCGACTAGACCCAAAAAACTAAGCCGTTAAACCGTATAACACTTTATTTTCAGGCTATAAGTGCACTTACGCTTTTAAGGCAGTATTTTGACGATTTCAAAATTAATTTTTAACAGTATTCGACATTTTGTTTATAATAAATTAAAATTTTTAAATTACTTTAACGCCATTAAATAGAGCATATTAAATTCAGTTAATAGCAATTGTAAATATTAAAAAAACTTTTAAATATTAGTGGAGCTCGTTAGAAATGCGTTTCTTTAAATATCTCGAAATCACTCTGACTGCAACTAACCATTTTCTTCATCAGGACGGCAGTGCTGCCCACGATACCAAGACTAGTCTCGGTCTCGTATCGTATCGTCTCGGTTTTTCGAGACGATACCGATACTATATGTCACGAGACCGAGACTCTCGACAAGATTTTTAAGGAACTGAAATTTAGATTTTTAAAGTTATAAAAAATATTCTTTGTTTACAAATTTAATGAATTTTAAATACTTTCTCTCATAAAAATAGCATTGTGCCGTCTGTTTGTTTTCCTTCCAGCTATCTGACGTCATTATCGAAGTCGAAATATCTCGATGTAATGAAACAGCTCAAAATTCTTCGCTTACTAAGATGTAGTTTTATTTATTTTTTTTATTGAATTTCTATGATTAATGTTGTCAAATATTCATATTTAACAATTTTTTATATTAAAATTTTTAACTACTGTTTTAAAAAATAATAGATTTGCGTATTAATTAAAAAATTCATGAATTTAAACATCGAGCCTAAAGTAATAAACAAATTTTCCTTTCAAGAGCGCCACTGTCATAGTTGGTACACTGAAAAAAATATATTTATGGTACTGTCATAAATATAGTCAATTCTCAAATATTATATTGGTGGATATTGAACTGACATACAGTATTGCTGTTTCAGCCATACATCCTAACCATACATGTATGTCAAAATTGACCAGGTAATTATTCACTTTAAAAACCGAAACCCTAATTTTTTGAAAACAAAACCGTAACCGAAATACCGAAACCTAATTTTTTTTAAAATAATAGCGAAAAGAGGAAACCGAAACTGTTAAAATTTCGGTTGCCATTGACTTTAAATTTTTAAAGTGAATAATTTTTTTGTAACCGAAATTTTAACTGTTTCGGTTTCCTCTTTTCGGTATTCTAAAAAAAATTCGGTTTCGGTATTTCGGTTGTTATCCCGGGACAATATATGAATGAAAATATTTGTGTGCATTTTAATTACTTAGAATGAAATATGAGTATTAATTACTCATAATTTATTTATAAATTTGTTTTATATTTTATAAGATGGCCATAGCGTTGTCAAGGAAAAACTAGAAATTTTTTGAAAGAACGTTTTTCTCCCTAACTTCTATATTATTTAACCTAATTACCTAAAAATTGGTACACTAGTGCATAATTAAAAAAAAAACAACAATTTTTTTATAAATTGGCTACAATTATAATCTTAAATTTGAATAAGAAATTATCCCTTTGATAATATTTTCAAATAATTCCTCCATTTATAAGAGGCACAAGAAAGGCACATGAAGAACACTAACGCCGCCCTGGATCAATGTGTCTAAACTAACGCCTCGCCGCATCTAGTATATTTATCTAAGAAGAAACTTTTTAATTTTTTAAATGCCAAGTTTAAAATTTTTGTATGTTAAGCAACATTTGACAGACATAAACTTCATATTTTAATATGTTTGGACCGTATAACAATGTTGGATACATGAAGGAGGAAATTTCTTAAATATGACATTTCGAAGATTTGAAGGTTATGTCACATGAGAATTCGATTAAATGCATTTTATGTCATTTGATAATTCGAGTGAATGAACATTATGACAATTAAGTTTTCGATAAATGAAATTTATGTAACATAATATTTCGAAGGTTTGAGAATTATGTCAAATGGAAATTCGGAGGATTAATAGTTATGAAAAATAGTCATTCGGAAAAACCAAATTGATATCAAAAAGTTTTTCGACATATCAAAAATTGAAGGGCTACATAAAATAAGGGGACGAACGCGAGACTTGGAAGGGATACTACCAGTCAGGTAGCAGTGAGAAGCCTTGAGCCGCTCGCTGCTATCTGACTGATATTATCCCTTCCAAGTCTCGCGTTCGTCCCCTTATTTTATGTAGCCCTTCAATTATATTAAAAAACAATTCGACTATTTAAATATAAGGATACAGATAATTCGATAAATTAAAAATTATATTGAATGAAATTTCGAAATCTGAAAATTATGCGAAATCAAGTATCGATTATAAGAATTTCGATGTTTTAAAAATTAGAAAATTCAACATTTACAAAAGCGGCCTGATAAAGTCTTATGATATGAACATTTATGAAAACGCTAAATGTATAGGTTTTGCCGATGATTTGGTGGTGTATATAATTTCTGAATGCTTACTTGTAGCACAAGATAAGCTAGGTAAACTATTCAAAAATGTATATAACTTCCTGGGGGCATGGAGACTAAAAGTTAACGTAGAAAAATGTGATACCATACTTTTCAGGCCGCTGGTCGACTGTGTAAAAAAGAAACACAGGGTGGTGTGGAGGCATTCTGCAATACTCAAATTGGAGAGTATGAAACTAATAAACTAAATCATAAAAGAGTAGTCAAATACTACTAGAATACTAGAAATATACTAGAGTATTGAAATAGATTAAAATTTAATTTACATGTCAGTGCATCTCTGGAGAAGGCCAGAAAAGCATTCTTCGCAAATAAAAGATTGTTCTTTTCATCGAGATTCTTAAACGATAAAGATAAAGTAAAAACAATATGCTACGTACTATTAATAAGGCCGATTCTCACCTACGGGTGCCACATAAGGTACGGCATTGAACCATAAAAAATGGTGAAACTAAGTTTATTTAAGAGATTTTGTTTGAGAATGTGTTTACGCGCCTGCAGAGACCCCGAAACTAATTATGAGACTTATGTCTCTAATAAAAAAAATATATAATGAAGCAGGGATACCAAGAATTGATATTTTTATATTTGACTTAATAAGAAATCATATAGAAAATGATAAAAAAGGATAAAGATAAAAAAAGATATCTCTCGGCAGATGCGTATACGAGGCATTTTACGTGTAATGTCCTAAGTTGAAATTTCAACTTCTTGAAAAAAATTGAAACTCGGGGAATTTGTTGTTCTATCAAGTAGAAATGTGCCCCAGAAAATATTTTTGACTTTTTCGAAAATTTGAAGGGGGTAGAGGGGGGCCAATTTAACCAATTTTGCTAACACCGGCTACTTTGTGAATTTTTTCTGAACGTACTTTTAATGGGAAAAATTTTTCAGAATATGTTTTGGAAAGGTTTTTTCGTCCTCTTTTCAATGGTGAATTTTATTTTTTAATATTTTAAAAATTTATCCCAATTTTTATAATTAATATTTAAATTTCAATTTCCCGAAAAAGGGTCCGTTTTATTTGAAAATAAATTATTGCAAACGAAAGCTGAGGTTTTTTCCTATGCGCATGTAAATTTTCAGAATGCCCTTTTTTATTGTTTTTGAGTTATTAAATTTCAAAGAATAAATTGCTGCGCGCAGCGTCGCGGGCACCTCGCATCACGTACGCTGGGTACCACCGCAACGCTGCGCGCAGCAATTTATTCTTTGAAATTTAATAACTCAAAAACAATAAAAAAGGGCATTCTGAAAATTTACATGCGCATAGGAAAAAACCTCAGCTTTCGTTTGCAATAATTTATTTTCAAATAAAACGGACCCTTTTTCGGGAAATTGAAATTTAAATATTAATTATCAAAAATTGGGATAAATTTTTAAAATATTAAAAAATAAAATTCACCATTGAAAAGAGGACGAAAAAACCTTTCCAAAACATATTCTGAAAAATTTTTCCCATTAAAAATACGTTCAGAAAAAATTCGCAAAGTAACCGGTGTTAGCAAAATTGGTTAAATTGGCCCCCCTCTACCCCCTTCAAATTTTCGAAAAAGTCAAAAATATTTTCTGGGGCACATTTCTACTTGATAGAACAACAAATTCCCCGAGTTTCAATTTTTTTCAAGAAGTTGAAATTTCAACTTAGGACATTACACGTAAAATGCCTCATACATATCTCAATAAGCATGAATATATACAAGATCAGAATAACATCCCATTGTTATATCATGTGTTGAGGCACTCGTCTGTGAGAGTCATAAAATCAAGTGCAAAGGATATAGAAAGAGATCTGACAATTGTTTTAAAATATTCCACGGCCATGGCTCGAAAAGTTAAGATGACAAAGCCAGAAAATGGAATGTTGCCATTTTGTTTTTTTAATTTTCTATGTTACTACATTTTCGGTCGGACATTTTTGACGCGATATTTATACCTTTGAGATGTATGTCTTTGTCTTAAATTATAAAAAATTTGATTCTAAAGAAAAATCTTTAAAAAATAGTGTTTTTTATTAATTAATTGTATGTAATTTGTTTATTTGTGAATTTGCAATATTTTTTATTGCGGCATTCGAAAGAACGGTTTTGGAGCTTTAAGAAATGTATATTTCAAAATTTTTATCACTTTGTTTTCATTCTAAAAAGTTCTGTCGAAGTTCAGATAAAATTTTTGTACATTTGGTCCTTGAAGAGTTAAACAAGGCAACGTTTACTTCTCTGGGAACTACCCGTCGTATTCAAAAGTTACGAACGAAGTTCCCGAATAATCGGCGAACTTTTTTTTCCGTGTAGAAGTCGGCCACCATCAAAAGCCATAGAAACATTTTTGTTCAATTACAAAAGCATAGGTTTGTTTATGATGATATTACAAATGATTGTTTATATCTCACACGGTTTAGCTATTCAAAATTAAAAAGTGTCCGACTACTGTGTGGTTTACTCTAAAACCATTATGTTGTTTTATATTCCAAGGATTGAATAAGCTGCGGTTACACCTGTTCAACAAGAGCAACATAAGAATAAGCGAAAATGTGTTTTAAATTTAAATTCACTCTCCCTAACTCTTGTGTGTTAGCCTGATAACCTGCAGACAAGCAGGCTGTTCGCACTTGCAGAGGTGTAACCGCAGCTTTATTTAAAAAAAAGAAAATGTTATTTTTGTCGAAATTACTTACACTCGGATCACAATCAGCGCAGTGCCAAGAATATCCTCGACGTTTTGGTGATTTTTTCACCGGAGGATCCAAACAAGTGAAATGATAACATTTCTTACATTCATCACACCTGAGAATAATTTTATTTTTTTAATATATGTATAAATTGGTTTTAAAAAATATGCAATAACGGAGAAAGACTAACATTACTAAATTTTGAGTTGTTCCGGTATTGCTGCAGACATTACATTGAGTAAGAAGATCAGCTTCCTTTATTTTTCTATTCAATCCTGAATATCTTCCAGTAACTCCAGTTGTATTAACAGGTGTTGACGTCACAATCTGAGGAGGAGGCGGCAAAGGTGCAGGAAATTTTGGCGATGGTGGTTTTGGCGTAAATTCAGTGCTTGTTGACGTTGCAACAAACATTTGTGGACTCGAATCCGAAGCAATATCTCCATCTGGTCGTGGTATTGGTTTTATCTATATACAAATTTAATTAGATGTAAAATAATTTTTATTACAAAAATTGTTCTAATTTAATTTAATTATATTATTTATTGTAAAAATGGATTTATTCACATTCATACTAGGGATTAAAATTGTCATAATAGATAGTACGAAGATATTAAAATATACTCTATATGGGCGATTCTACGTGACCTATGATTTTCTAAAATCAGTTAACAAGTTATGAATTTTTGAATTCATTTTATAGTGGGCCTCACTTTTTGTGTGGGAATTTTTTTTTATTGTGAACTTTTGTATAAGGGGCGTTCCATGCACAGGGCAAACTTTGAATTTTAGATTGTCTTCATAATTTGCTATTTTGTTGTCTTAGGAGACATAAATAAGTTGTGAAAAAAGTTTTTCAAAATTTTAATTATTTTGCAAGATATTGTTATTTGAACTTTCATGTTAATTTTCTTTCAACAATTTTTATTTCGAAATCTATTAAAGTTACAAAAAAAGGTTTCATATGAAAATTGAAGACCAAGTATTGAATTTTTATAATATCCCAGGCGGTACAGGCAGTCTGTACCGATTCAGATGTTAATGTCTGCTGGCGCGGTATAAAGACGGATCCGACCGCCGAATCAAAATTTATACTGTGTTGTAATGACTGTGGGTCCGGCTCAGTACAGATTTGATGCCGCCGAATAACCGGCGTTGTACTGGCATTCGTCCGTCTAACAACTCGAGCGGTACAGACATTCTATCGACTGCGAACTAATATCATTTATATTATTATTATTAATTTTTTGCTTAGGGACTTTTGGGAAATCTGCTTACAGATACCTTGGATTCCGCATTCCAAGGTTATGTGGGGTTGGTATAATAAAACAAAAGAAAATAAAAAGAATAAATAAATAAAATAATACATTTAATAAACTGGCGACCTACTGCCAGCCCGACCCACTAAAACCCGTAACCCTTCTTTTGGAGCCCTTTACCCTCCCTCGGAACTGTCGTAAGACTTTAGCCTTCGAGGGTGGCGCTCCAACTCTGTCGCTGCTGCGACTTTGTTCTTTACCTGCGGTTCTCCTGCGCCAATAGTTAAAAAGCTTAAAACTATTTCAATATAAAAGCGGAATGAACAGCACAACAAAATAAAAAACAATGTGAAAATAGTTTAAAATGTCAATAGATAAAATAATAAACGGGTATAAGACAGAAACATATAAAATTAACAGATATAAAATGTCAAAAAGTAAAAATTGTATAAGGACAAATAAATCACAGAATAAATTACAATAAATAAGGACGAATAAATCACAGAATAAATTAAAATTGTATAAGGACAAATAAAACACAAAATAAATTAAAAGTGTATAAGGACGATAAATCACAAAATAAATTAATACAAAAAAACGAACAAACAAATTAAAACCTGTTTAAATTACGCTTTTTTGGCGGCCGTCGAGATCCTTCCTCGACATGACCGAGATTATGAAGTACTCGACTTGCCGCCAATGTTCTTCTGACTGGGTCACCAGCGATACCATGTTCTCCGGTGTAACTTGACTGTTTACACCTTCGAACATGGCCCGCCTCTCCAAGTCCCACTTCTTGCATGAGAAGAGGGTGTGCTCCGCGTTGTCCTCAGGGAACTGGCAATATGCACACACCTCGTCCTCGCGTAATTTAAAGCGACATAGGTACGAGTTAAAACACCCGTGACCTGTGAGCGCCTGAGTCATATAATAGGAAACCTGACCGTGTTTCCTATTTATCCAGGTGGTAAGTGCCGGAATAAGGCGATAAGTCCATCGACCTTTCTCCTCACCATCCCATCTTTCTTGCCATCTTTCTATGAGCCTGTGCCTCGCTTCTTTGCGGATCAGGCCCTTGCTTGGTCTTATTTCCTCATCCAGGGAACTTCCTTCTTTAGAAAAGAGAAACATTTCTTCCCTTTCCCTCGCCAAAAGATCTGCTGGCGGGACACTTGCAAGGACCTGCACAGCAGTCGTAGATACCGTCTTATATGCAGAGATGATACGCGTTGTTATCGATCTCTGCGCAGACAGTACCTTTTCACAGATGGTCACACATCTTTTACTCCTCAGGGATGGGGCCCACGCTGGTGCTGCATAGAGCATTTTAGCGCGGGCGACACTCGCCATCAGTCTCCGTTTTGATTCACGGGGTCCGCCTACGTTCGGTATTAACCGTGAAAGATTAGCCGCACACTCGATCGCCTTATTTGACGCCGTAGCCATGTGGTGGTGGAAGTTTAACCTTCCATCCAACTCCAAACCAAGATATTCAATTTGCTTACTCTACTTGACCTCGAATCCGTCTATCACGATTCGTGGGAGCTCATAACCACGTCTGTCTGTGACCAGCAGTGCCTCGGTCTTTTCCAGGGCCATTTCAAGACCTCTGGTATCCAGCCAGCTTTTTGCTAGTCGCAGACAATTATTATTATTATTATTATTATTATTATTAAGATTACAATTAATAATAATATCCTAAGAATATGGTTATTGTCATTGTTTTTTTTTAACAATTTAATGTTTTCTAAAATAATTATTTTTTTTAATTAACACACTATTTAGAAACTTCAGAAATATATTTTTTACAATGCAAAAATTTATCTATAGTCTTATTGTTTTCAATAAAAATTAATAAATTAAAATGAATAAAATAATAATTATAGTAATAAAAATTTTAAATCCATTATGTTGTCAAACATTTTTGTAGGAGAATTGTTTAAAGTTTAAATATTTAAAGAAGAATTAACAATACAAGAATATAAAATTTAATTGTAAAAATTAATGAATTTGAAAAATGGGTTTTAATTATATTTTTTATTTATTAATTAACAAATATAAACTAGGTTTATTTGCATAATATTCATAAAATGCTATAATATTCCAAGTATTTGTAAAATTATTATTTATTGTTGTATATAAGTTGGAAAAATTGTTTGCTTCGTAGCGGTATTGTATATCGACATTATTATGCTCACATCCGCAAGCGAGCGAATAGCGTAGTGGTTAGCGTATTAGACTTCGGTGCGTAGATTAGGAATAGCTTGGGCTTCGTATCCCACTTGCGAGCGTTTAGAATTTTAATGTGTAAGAAAAATGTAGAATGTGTTAAAAATGCTGGAAATGATCTATAAATAAATATTAGGGTGATTCTCCAAAAAAACCTCATTTTGCATGTAGTCAAGATTTTCTATATAATTATAATCATTTGGAAAATACCAAGTCATATTTCCCTATTTTACCACTTTTTCTAATTGTACTGCAAGAAAAAGTTGTAAAATTTTATTGTTTAATACATTTTAAAAATATTTTACCACCTCAAAATCGATTTTCTAACCTGTCATCTAAGTGCTTTTCATTTTTTCAAAACGTAAAACAATTATTTAAAACATGAAAATAGGTACTTTATCAATTTTTTCTAAAAGTAATGATATTTAAAAATAATTTTCTAAACTATGAATAAAATATGTCATGTAGTTTTTTTAAATATAGAAAATGAAATTTGGCATGTAGTACCGCGTTATTCCTCTCACTCGTTGAATATTATCCAGTATTTTTGCTGTGGGTAGAGATATTGATTAATTATTGTGATCAATATTTAAATTAACATCTCTAATATTAATTTCTTAAATTACTTTTTAAAAAATGGCATTATTTTGCCTTAACAAAATTAAAATTGAGACATAAGCAGAGATTCACAACCTAAAGCGTCATTTCTCTCACCCCCAATAAAAACAATATTAATATATATAAATTGATCGCAAATTTTTTTCACATAAAGTTATCCTTTATAAACATGATAGGGCATTCTAAGCTTTTGTTCTAAGACAAAAGTTGCCTGTGTAAAAGGCACATTCTGTCTAATTTTTTTTCAGTGTATTATTGAAAAAAGAAATTAATTTTTTTATTAATTTGTTTAAACATTAAATTTAAAATATTTTTTTACCCGAATTTCTTAGAATTTTTTCCCCAAAAAGTATTAAAATGAAAGTTTGAAATGTCCTTTAATACACGCAAGAAAATGGTTTGGTCAAATTAACTAAACTAGGTTTGGTTGAAGAAAGTTGGGTTAATTGAAACAAAGAACAAGTTGTCTCAACCGAACTAGTTCAGTTGTGGAAATCAAATTGTTTCGGTTATATGAAAACCAAACACATTCATTTGTTACTTCATAAACATTACTTCATGTATGTTTTGAAATTTTAAACTGTCACTGCAGTTAACAGAAAAACCACTAATTTCAGTCAAAAATATAGTCTTGACAGTTTACCCTTCACAGTTTATGAACTTAAAATATTTTAATAAATAAATTTTCTTATTTACTCGACTAAAGTTATGTTTCTTTTATTACTAAAATTATTTGATTATTATGTTTTATTATTATCTAACTGCTTCTGAAAAGCTAAGTATAAAAAATTATAATTTATAACTTTTTCAACATTATAATTTTTTTAAACCTTTTATTACTTATTTATGCTTCTTGTCATTCACAAAAACCTCTTAATATTGAAATCTTTCAAAATTTTTATAATGTAAAAAAAGAAGAAAAGGCTTTTAATATTATTTGTAGTTTTAATAACCAAGATTCTTTAACCTATTTTTAAATTAATGCCTAATTCAAATAAAAAATTAAAACATAAAAGTTGAGTTTGGTTTTAAAATAACAGTCAGTTTAGTTAATGAAACCAAAATAAATTGAACCGAATTTGTTTGGTTGCTAGAAACCAAGTGTTCGGTCAGTCCTATTTTAATGAGAGAGTTCGGTTGTGGCAAACAAATTTTCTGTTGAACCAACCAAACATTTTTTTACGATACCCTGAAAACTCCAGAGAGTTGTTTTTTGACATTCTTAAGGAAAAAATTATGAATTTTGTATTGCACGACCGGACCCACGCGGCGTATGTGCACGGAGAAATTTTAGTTTGGAAAATGTAATATTATATTAATAATATTTACAAAAAACCAATAGTAAGAGAGGATGTAGTGATAAGAATGACAATATTTTCTACTTCCATAATATAAAATACATTTATCGACATGATATAAAATTATAGTATAGTATTAATAATTACAAAAGTGAGTTCAAATGATTAAAAAAATCAAAATGATTTGTGAATTAGAAGAAAGAGATATTCACAAAAATAATTTTGACAATAATAATTATGAAAAGTAAAAGTTCAAATTTTACATCTTGCACTCTGTTTTAGAAAAATTACTATTTTTATTGGAAAGAAGCAGAGGTGCTAAAAATATTGCTCTGCTTAAATTTAGTTATTGTACAATCTTGTTCTTCTTCTTCTTCTTTACTACAGGGAGGCTGTAGTTGACTAAATTTTGGCTTCGTATAAACAGGCCAATTCAAAATTGTACAATCTAAAACTGTCATTTGGGAACATTCCTACAGAAAATAGGAATTTTATTTCTTAATGGCATTCGATTGGTCGAACGATGGTGTACGAAGAAATTCCGACTATTGCCGAATATAAACATTAATTGAATTTGGAATTTATTTACTACTTAAACAGTATTAAATGTTTATTAGATGGTTTAAGTTACTCTTATTGTACTTTAAATTCCGAAAATTAATTTTTATTATTCAAACATAATTTTAAAATGTAATTTTAAAAAAGAAAAAAATAATTTAAATGGTACTGAATATTTAATTTTGAGAGTTTAATTTAATTTAGATTTTACTTTATTTATATTAATATCTATTTTAAATATAATTTAAACTTGAATATAAATTAAATTTACATATAATTTGTAAATTTGGAATTTAACTTTATTGAATACCCTGTAAAAAAGTATTGGGAGGTACGGGATTCCGCATTGCGAGTGCCAACCTGGCAATATAGTATTCGCGAAATACCGCATAGGGTGTCGTGGTGAATACGGAAATCAAGGGGTCCCAATGCGGTGCAAGTTTTAAGCTTAAAAAAAGGAAAATACTTGAAGGAATAAATAATGAATGGCAGTGGAGAAAAATTCGAGGTTAAAGGAATCAGAAAATACTAATTGTGAGTGTAAAATTTAAATTTTAAAAGAAAAAGGTAAGTTGAACTGTTAAATATGAGTCCAATGCGGCATAGGCTGATTTCAATACGCCACAGCATAAACAAATTTGACTGGTTTGTATGACGTGAAATAGGTAAACAAACATTTTCTAACACATTTGTCTCTGAACACAGGCACTTCTCACTAAATCTGACAACGAACAATTGGTCAGCATCATCTAAATTACAATAATCGAAAATATTGTTTAGATTCATGCAGAAACGCGGTCATAAAATAAAAAATTGGAAAGTAATGTAATGCAAATCGTATGTCTGCTGGGCCACTGTGTTCGCTCGATTCGCACTGCTTGCTTCTGCACTCTACGGGCGACTTGCACTATGTACCGATTGTGTAATGTATTCAAAGCAGCCTACGCCACATTGGACTCATATTTGACAGTTCAACTTACCTTATTCTCTTAAAGTTTAAATTTTACACTCACAATTAGTATTTTCTGATTCCTTTAACCTCGAATTTTTCTCCACTGACATTCATTATTTATTAATATATATATATATATATATATATATATATATATATATATATATATATATATATATATATATTATATTTCCACATTAAATATAAGTTTGTCTGCAAAAAAATTCTGTTCAGAAAAAAGAACCAACGTTATCTATTTGTTAATTAACATTGTTTGCAACAATTTAAATAAATTGTATTATACATTATTATTTGTCAGGTGGTCATCTGGACTAATTTAAATTGATTTTAATCATCTGCAATGGAAATATAAAAAAACATGATTTTTTCTAAAAATATTGTAAATTGTTAACTTTGAGTTTAAAAAAAGTATATTAACAATTTAAAATTTAAAAATTGGTTTAGTGGGATCTCTTAGAAAATTTATTCCCTTTAATTTAAGACCAAGACCATGAAAATCCGATAAAATTTGTAGGTTACAGACAAATTTGAACAGTAAATTGTAAAAAATGCCAATGTGCGCGGGGCGAGTTTAACGTCATATAAGGCCCTACACAGCTGCAGTTTTTAATTAATAACTTTTTTTCTAATTGAGGCTCATTTTTTTCGAAACGGTTTTACACTCGGAGACATTTAAGGAATAGAATGCAATTTTAATTTTTTTGTTAGGACGTGAAGAACATATTTGTTTATTAACATTTTATAAACAAATTACATAAAAAATTATAAAAAATTAAAAACAAAAAATATATTCAAATAGTGCAATTCAAGACGAAAAAAACCCATTTTTTAATTTTAAAATCCGTTAACTAGAACTCACGAAAAAAATTTGTTAATTTAGCAGTACTAAAAAATTCAATTGTTAATAACTTTTACAAAAAATTTTTTTTTCGCTTAATATTTTTAGGGATTTTTTTTAACCATATTAAGAGTCAAAAAAAATTATTTTGGTTCAGAAAGAAAATTTTTTAGTTTTAGGTGATCCGTTTGAGAAATTTTGACCCTTATGTTAACTAAAATTGCCCAAAAACTATCCTAGTTGTGACAACCATGATCTGTGGTGAAATTTGTCTTTAACTACGAACACATGTTATAGCACAACTTTAGTGAAAAGTTGTAGGAAAATGAAACCTGGTTATAGTAACCAGTCAATTTGTTAGATTTCAGTAGTCGGTAGCAAGCGCAGTACGTCTTTATACTTATGGTTTTCCATCTTTCTTCTTATTAACAAAAGTGTGTAAAGTAAAAGTGAATATGATTTACATCAAGTAAATCTTTTTACTTATTTTAGTGACAGTATTTTTGACAAATTACATAAATGCAATTAATGATTTCATATAACCTATATGCTTTTGACGATTTTTAAAATTATTTTTATGATTAAACAAAGGATGAACTACATTATTTATAAGTATTGTGAAAATAAATTCTAAACTAAGAAGATGAAAAAATATATATAATTTTAACCTCTTAATCATAGATAACATATTGTTTCCTGTTATAGCTTTACATTCCCATCCACAATTTCAGTGTCAACCATAATCCTGGTTACTATAACCAGGAATTAAAGAACCCCGCACAAAATGCGCATTGAAATTGGCTTACCGTTAATGTTGTTCATATTTTCAGAATTAGTAGTTCTAAGTGTCCTAATTAAAGATATAATTTTGTTAAACTCAAAACTTCACTTGTTTGGCTAAAAACAGGGGATGAAAGTACCCCCTGTCTAAGGCATGAAATGAACATTTCAGTGCTTTTAGCCAACTAAACCATTATTTTTGGTAAGTTTAATGTCAAAAGTCTCCAATATACATAAAGAAAGATTAACTTAATTAATTAACATTAACTTTTTAAAAAGTTAACGTCAACATTTCGAATAGTTAACTTTAACTTTCAAAGAGCTAACTTTCACTTTTCAAAAAGTTAACGTTAAATTTTCCAATAGTTAACTTGAACTTTTCAAAAAGTTAACTTTAACTTTTCCAATAGTTAACTCTAACTATTCAAAAAGTTAACGTTAAATTTTCCAATAGTTAACTTTAACTTTTCAAAATGTTAACTTTAACTTTTCAAAAAGTTGACTTTTACTACTTGAAAAGTTGACTTTAGCTTTTCCAAATGATAACTTCAAGTTGACTGGTATCATTTTTTTCTTAATCTGCAGGCATAGTTGAACACTTTTGAATTTTAGGGGAGACTGGGGTAAACCCGCTCACTTTTTTTCAGAACGATAAAAACCTAGAAAATTATTCTCCAAATCCAAATTAATTTATATAATTTGAAAGATTATGATTTCTAATAAGAAAATAAATAAAAACCGCACAAGTGCAAGTAGAACTCGTACTAAAACCGAGGGTTCCATACCCTCCATAAAAACTTCTAATTTTTTTCTTACAAAAAAATTTGAGTTTTTCGCTAAAAAAATTTGAAGATCAAATCTAATCATGTTCGCTATATTTTTCTTGAAATCTACAAATGGAAATACATAAAATAAAAAAAATCGGACAAGTGCGAGTTGCACTCGCACTAAGATCGAGGGTTCCATACACAAATATTCAAACAAAATTTTTTTAAAATTATTTTAACAATTCTTTTAAAATTAAAAACAAATTAAACAAAATGGTAATATACTATAATAAGATTAGAATAAATATTTTTATTATTTTATTTTATTAATAAATTTTATATTTCTCTGTAATTATACTTATGTTCACCAATCAGGTTCGCTATAATTTTCCTGTAATCTGCACTTAAATCTGAAGATCCCTGCTGAATTTCAGCTCACCAGGTTCAGATTTGTAGAATTTAAGGGGGGGGGACAGGGTCATTTTTTGCAATTTTTTCGAAAAAATTTAATTTCTTTCCCTTCTATTTCGCAAATATGTAGGCCAATCGTGTTCGCTATATTTTCCCTGTAATCTGCACGTAAAACTGAAGATTCCTACCGAATTTCAGCTCACCAGGTTGAGATTTGTAGACGTTAAGGGGGGGGACAGGGTCATTTTTTGCAATTTTTTCGAAAAAATTTAACTTCTTTCCCTTCTTTTTCGCAAATATGTAGACCTATCAGGTTCGCTATAATTTTCCTGTAATCTGCACTTAAAACTAAAGATCCCTACCGAATTTAAGCCCACCCAGTTCAGATTTGTAGAAGTTAAGTGGGGGGGGACATGGTCATTTTTTGCAATTTTTTCGAAAAAATTTAATTTCTTTCCCTTCTATTTCGCAAATATGTAGGCCAATCGTGTTCGCTATATTTTCCCTGTAATCTGCACTTAAAACTAAAGATCCCTACCGAATTTAAGCCCACCCAGTTCAGATTTGTAGAAGTTAAGTGGGGGGGGGACATGGTCATTTTTTGCAATTTCTTCGAAAAAATTTAACTTCTTTTCCTTCTATTTCGCAAATATGTAGACCTATCAGGTTCGCTATAATTTTCGTGTAATCTGCACTTAAAACTAAAGATCCCTACCGAATTTCAGCCCACCCGGTTCAGGTTTGTAGAAGTTAAGGGGGGGGGACAGAGTCATTTTTTGCAATTTTTTCGAAAAAATTTAATTTCTTTCCCTTCTATTTCGCAAATATGTAGACCTATTAGGTTCGCTATAATTTTCCTGTAATCTGCACTTAAAACTAAAGATCCTTACCGAATTTCAGCTCACCCGGTTCAGATTTGTAGAAGTTAAGGGGGGGGGACAGAGTCATTTTTTGCAATTTTTTCGAAAAAATTTAATTTCTGTCCCTTCTATTTTGCAAATATGTAGGCCAATCGTGTTCGCTATATTTTTCCTGTAATCTGCACTTAAAACTGAAGATCCCTGCTGAATTTCAGCTCACCAGGTTCATATTTGTAGAACTTAAGGGGGGGTGACAGGGTTATTTTTTGCAATTTCTTTGAAAAAATTTAAATTCTTTTCCTTCTATTTCGCAAATATGTAGACCTTTCAGGTTCGCTATAATTTTCCTGTAATCTGCACTTAAAACTTAAGATCCCTACCGAATTTCAGCCCACCAGGTTCATATTTGTAGAACTTAAGGGGGGGGGCAGGGTCATTTTTTGCAATTTCTTCGAAAAAATTTAACTTCTTTCCCTTCTATTTCGCAAATATGTAGACCTATTAGGTTCGCTATAATTTTCCTGTAATCTGCATTTAAAACTAAAGATCCTAACCGAATTTCAGCTCACCCGGTTCAGATTTGTAGAAGTTAAGGGGGGGGGGCAGGGTCATTTTTTGCAATTTCTTCGAAAAAATTTAACTTCTTTCCCTTCTATTTCGCAAATATGTAGGCCAATTGGGATCGCTATATTTTCCCTGTAATCTGCACTTAAAACTGAAGATCCCTACCGAATTTCAGCTCACAAGTTTGAGATTCGTGTGTCCATCCCAGACACGCAAAATGGGCTGTGCCCCCCCTTAACTTCTGTTAAGGGGGGGACAGCCCATTTTGCGTGTCTGGGATGGACACACGAGTGATTTCATAAGGGTTCCGTCAGTACACCTACGGTGTACGGAACCCTAAAAATAAACAAAAATGTATAACGCCAGTCCACTAGGTTAAGAATTGAGAGAACTAGCATATGTATAATTATTATCAGAAATTGAAAAAAAAATTTAGGTTTTTGCTCAAAACGTAAAGAAGATAAATTCTAAACATTTCCACTATATTTTTTCCATAAACTACACGTAAAAATACATAAGTGTACCAATTTTCAGCTCTCTAGGTAAAAAGTTGTGAGCGCTAGGGTAAAATATACAATTTTTTGAGGAAATTAAAAAAAAATTGAGTTTCTCGATAAAAAAAATTTGAAGATCAAATCCAATCATGTTCGCTATATTTTTCCTGAAATCTACAAATGAAAATACATAAAATAAAAAAAAATGCAGTCCAATAGACAAAGAATTGTGAAAACCAAGGGGGGGTACACACTTTTTTTTTAAAACGAAATTTTTTTTTAGTTTTTCGCAAAAAAAAATATGAAGATGAATTCCAATAATTTTTTCTGTACGTTTGTTGGAATCTACACGAAAAAATAAACAAAAATGTATAACGCCAGTCCACTAGGTTAAGAATTGAGAGAACCAGCAAGGGTTGAAGAATTTTCGAGCTTGCAAAAAGAGATTTTAGTTTTCGATGAAAACACCATGAAGATCTATTCTAATCACTTCCGCTATATTTTTCCTGTAATCTATGCATAAAAACGAATAAGTATGCCAATTTTCAGCTCTCCAGTTAAAAAACTGTGGGCACCAGGGGGGGGGGGGGGGTAAATGCATTTTTTTCGAAATTTTCAAAATTTTCGAGTTTTTCGCTGAAAAAATTATGAAGATCGATACCGAATGTGTTCGCTATATTTTTCCTTTAATCCATTTTTGAAAATACATATGCATACCAATTTTCAACTTTCTAGGTAAAAAACTGTGAGCGCTGGGGGGGGGGGGGTACATGCCTTTTTTTTGCGAAAAATGGCCAAAATTTGATGTTTTTCGTCGAAAACTCTATGAAGATCAATCCCAATCACGTTCGCTATATTTTTCCTGTAATCTACACGTGAAAATACATAAGTGTACCAATTTTTAGCTCTCTAGATGAAAAACTGTGAGTTCTAGGGGGGGGGGGGGGTACATGGTCATTTTTGTAACCGTTCCAATAGGGTTCCTACCGGGGCACAGTGGGGCAAAATGACAAAATTTGGTTCAAATTGACTTCTAGACCACAATTTTAAACAAAATTAGAAAAAAAAAAATTTCTCTAACGCAGAACTAAATTCTGAAGAGATCTGTGAGAGTCGATTTTTTAATTTTTGTTTTATAAATTTTTAATGTTTATGCAAATTGTACAAAAAAATTTTTTTTTTACATTTTTCGATTTCTTTGGCACAAAAAAATTCTTGCATACTTAAAATTGTATACATTTAATGTGTAGCGGTGTGTAAGTAGTAAAAAAAAAGTTTTTGCATTTAAAAATTGTTATAAACAATTTTTATAAACAATGACACTTTATAGGAAGTTATGTTTAAAAACAAATTTTTTTAAAAAGAAATTTGCTTTTGATTATGGTAATTAAACTTTCTTTTTGTTAATCTGATATTTTAAAATAAGTTTTCTCAATTGTTTAAACAATTTATATAAACAATTGTACTGTATGGACATTTTTGGGCAGAAATGAATCGAATTTTTTACTAATAATGTTTCATCTATGCCGCCCAGAGATTTTCTTTGTAAAAAAGTCATTTTTCAATTAATGTTATCATTGTTATAAACAAATTATATAAACAATTACATTTTTCAGGATTTTATGTCTGAAAAAATTTTTTTAAATGAAATTTGCTTTGGATTATTGCAATTAAACTTTCTTTTTGTTAAACTGATCTTTTGTAATAAATTTTCTTAATTGTTTAAACAAATTTTATAAACAATTGTACTGTAAGGACATTTTTGGGAAGAAAGAAATCGAATTTTTTAATAATGTTTCACCTAAGCCTCCCAGAGATTTTCTTTGTAAAAAAGCCATTTTTCAATTAATGTTATCATTGTTATAAACAAATTATATAAACAATTGCATTTTTCGGAAATTTATGTCTGAAAAAAATTTTTTTAAACAAATTTGCTTTGGATTATTGCAATTAAACTTTGTTTTCGTTAAAATGATTAATTTTAAAATTTAGATTTTCCCTATTGTCCGGAAAACGTGTGAAAATCTATGAAAATTTAGGAAAAGTCAAAATAATAAAAATTATCTATTGATGTTTTTGCAGAAGTGACATAAGTAATTCAAATTCATTTCTAAATTATTTTTTGGTTTAGGAAGAACTGTTGTACGTTTCTTTATTGACGAGAATGTAGAGAAAACATTTTTTCAGACATAACTTGACGAAAAATGTAATTGTTTATTCAACTTGTTTATAACAATGATAACATTAATTGTAAAATGGCTTTTTTACAAAGAAAATCTCTAGGCGGCTTACATGAAACATTATTAAAAAATTCGATTTTTTTCTTCCCAAAAATGTCCTTACAGTACAATTGTTTATAAAATTTGTTTAAACAATTAAGAAAATTTATTACAAAATATCAGTTTAACAAAAAGAAAGTTTTATTGCAATAATCTAAAGGAAATTTAATTAAAAAATTTTTTTTTTGACGTAACTTCCCGAAAAATGTAATTGTTTATATAATTTGTTTATAACAATGATAACATTAATTGAAAAATGACTTTTTTACAAAAAAATCTCTGGGCGGCTTAGATAAAACATTGTTTGTAAAAAATTCGATTCATTTCTGCCCAAAAATGTCCATACAGTACAATTGTTTATAAAAATTGTTTAAACAATTAAGAAAAATTATTTCAAAATATCAGATTAACAAAAAGAAAGTATAATTACAATAATATAAAGCAAATTTCTATTTAAAAAATGTATTTTTAAACATAACTTCCTATAAAGTGTAATTATTTTTAAAAATTGTTTATAACAATTTTTAAATGCAAAAACTTTTTTTTTACTACTTACACACCGCCAGACATTAAATGTATACAATTTTAAGTATGCAAGAATTTTTTTGTGCCAAAGAAATCGAAAAATGTTAAAATCAAATTTTTTGTACAATTTGCATAAACATTAAAAATTTATAAAACAAAAATTAAAAAATCGACTCTCACAGATCTCTTTAGAATTTAGTTCTGCGTTAGAGAAATTTTTTTTTTCTAATTTTGTTTAAAATTGTGGTCTAGAAGTCAATTTGAACCAAATTTTGTCATTTTGACCCACTGTGCGGGGTACGGAACCCTAAAAAGAATTTTTGATTTATCTTTCCTAGTTTTACTTAGGGAAAATTTTTAATACACATATACCAAATTTCAAAATCACAATTTTCCAGTGTAAATCCGCTCACCCCTCGGGGTAAACCCGATCACTTGATTTTTTAAGAATCTTCAGTATGATTTATTAATGATAAATTATAAGTTCAATAAACAATTAATATTTGTTTATTAAATAATAAGTATAGATTTATTGAATTGCAACTGTGAATTTAAATAATATTTTATTACACTGAAAAAAAAAAATTTATTTGATTCAAATAACCGATTATTTGATTATTATCAAATAAATATTTACTTAAATCAAATAATTTTTATTTGATTCAAATACAGTTTATTTGATTTAAATAAAAATTATTTGATTTAAGTAAATATTTATTTATGATAATAATCAAATAATCGGTTATTTGAATTAAATAAATTTGTTTTTCAGTGTAGAAGAAAATTAAAATATAGTTACAATTTTTGATTTAACAAGTTATAGATTTTATTATTAATTAAATATAACAAATGAAATTCAAAATTTAAAATAAACAATGATAAAACGTGAACTGAACGAAGACAACAAACTTAGATTTATGTATTTTTTTAGCCGAAAAAGACAGCGACAAATTTAGATTATCTGTTTACGTTGTTTGTTATAACCTTTATAACCTAATAATCACTAATAATGACTAATATAGACATGATTCCGCTCAATGTTGCCAACAAATGTTGATAGTTTGGCGCCATTTATTGAAAAAAAATCGCCACAAATCGCGAAATGCAGTACATTTAAAATTTAAATGTTTAACTAATTACCCAATAATTTAATAATATTGTTAGGAAATAAATATTATTTATCTTTTAATAAATATTTTTAATATTAAAAATTTTAAAATCGCCAAAAAAAGCAAATACTATTAATACTGATTCGGCTTCCTACACAAATTTAATAAGTGAGCAGCTTTACCCCGAATATATTTCTCAAATTTCAAAATAAATTTAAATAAATTAAGTCTCACAAATAATAATCGAAAAACTTAAAAATCCGAAGATCATTTTTCTTTTTTTGCACTTCAAAAAACAATTGACCGCCTCAGATTCTATGACGAATTCATGAGACTAAACGAAAGTTCGTTAACATTAGTTGTATGTTAGTTTCTATTCACAGTACAAATATCTCCATCTTAAGTGGAGTTTATAGCGTCAATCGCTAGTGAGCGGGTTTACCCTGTGCGCGGGTTTACCCCAGCCTCCCCTACTAAATGAACGCTTGAAGTTTATATTTTATGAAAATAGTGTTATTTTACAAAATAATTAAACAAGAAATATGATATTCAATATTTTAAAAATCATGATGTCCGACTATAGAACAAAGTTTTGTTGATAATTAGTGATAAATATTAAATCTTATACATGGAGAAAAATTTATTGTTGTGGGTAACTACTACTATGTTTAGGGTGACCATCTTTAATGCTATATATACGGACATCCTTGTAGATTGTAGCATACCATTTTGAAATTTCCCTTCTTCGCTTTATTTAAAAAGAGGCGCTGATGAGGAATTAGTAACGCCAACTACACTAATAATTTCTAGGTAGGTGATAATCGGACATTCACTAGAATGCCCTCATCTTCAGATACAGAAATCTATCTGGATCTATCTATATTCCTATTAAAGTTTTCAAACCGGTCCTGCGTAGAATGCCTCTAGTTAAATTTACACATTCTGATATTCTACTCAGGTACCATACAACGCGATCTACTTAGAACCTCTATTTTTTAACATTATCAACTGATATTTCAAGCGTGTCAAATTTTTCTAGTTTGAGCCTCACTGGCGAAAGGGAATCTATTCAGAGTCTTATTAAATTCAAGCCCATTTTCAATTGCCACACGGGATTTACTATTAGAAAATTGTTGAAATTTGATTGTTAAGGTAAGTCTTTGATATTAAAAATGTTAAACAATTAGAGATTGTTATTAATCGCCAGAAGAGGGTAGAAGTATGCAAAGCGTGCACAATGGTTGAGCTATCATATTCTTTGAATTACATTACTTTCCAATTTATCATTTTACAATAACGTTTACGCATGGATTTGTTGTAAAATGTTTGTTTACCTATTTCAGGTCTTTTAAACCAGTCAGTGCCATTCTATTGGGTGATAATCGGAAGTCTCATTTAACTTACAAATTTCACAGACTTTTTTCCAACACTTAAAAATTTTATTGTGAAATGAAAGGAGCTTGTGTAAGCATTAACCTACTGTCATTTTAAAAGAAAATTCAAACCTTAAAAATTTTCAGGTTATAAATATGTATACATTGTGTAGTCTTTGATCAACTCAAACCAAAATCATTAACTAACTGACAAAAATTGGAATCAAAGATTCCATATTCCACAACACTGAAATATTTTCTTACAAAATTGACCATTTTAGATGAATTCGAAAACACTCACGAATTTTTTCAATAGAATTGAAACCTGTTATCATAGTCAACGCATGCGCTCACGTTAAACTTCGACAATACTTGCGATAGTAGTGACTACAATCAGAGAGTTAGCATAAGTAGGGGAAAGTCATCTAGTACCGGACACCTAAGGGTTTCATAAAATAAAATTAAAACTACTTAAATAAATATTACTTTATTTCTAAATTAATTAGCTCTACAATATATAACACCCAAATCAATTAACAAAAATACAATATTTTCATAAACTTTTTTTAAATTCAACTTAGTTTTGGTGAAAAAAATACTGCAATTTTGATATTGTCCCCTAGTACTAGTACTAGTTGGTTTTTAAATAAATTATTCTCTCACAACATTTAGTAGGCTCATTGACTTATCCTCATCCCAAATTAGATTCATTTATGAATCTAATTCTTAACTTATAATTTTTAAAGTTGCAAGGTGCATTCTTAAAATAAATCCAGTATTATATTGATGAATAGGGGTTCGAGTCCTCTTGACTTATGGAATTTTTTGTCTCGTATATGAATCATTTTAATATTTAATTTGTGCTAAACCAAATATTGTTTTATTTTTTAAATTGTGATTTGTTATTATTTGTTTAAAAAATTTTTTTTACCGTCCTGAAGCTTAAAAAAAATTAACTATAAAAGAAAAGTATATTTTATATTCAAGAAACAAGATTGACAATTTTACAATTATTGTGTATATTATAAATTTTGATACTATGCAATCTTTTAATGTCTTCTTCGAATGAAAATACTACCGATTCCTCACATTTAACTCGCTCTAAAATAAAAAATAATCCAGAATTGTTATTGCATTCGGGAATTCCTTATTATAAAGAAAATCCACACACAAGTACACCTAGATATTCTAAAGAAAATCCTAATCCCGAAGAAAAACATAGACAGCTTGACTCAGGTTTTATTTCTCAACTTTTTGACACTGACGATAATTCTTCTGAAACTGACGATAACGACAGCAAAGATTCTATATTAGAAGAAACTCTAGTAGAACAAAATTTAGGAAATCAGTCTCAAGCAAATTT
This sequence comes from Leptopilina drosophilae, assembly GCA_032873175.1. Lineage (NCBI taxonomy): Eukaryota > Metazoa > Arthropoda > Insecta > Hymenoptera > Figitidae > Leptopilina > Leptopilina drosophilae. The sequence continues at coordinate 33,105,852 of CM065481.1, forward strand.
AGGTTCAAATAATCCATTAGTTCACGAAGTTGAAACAAGCGACCACTCTGAAAACGATTCTTTTGATAGCACTAGAGACCGTAACGATTTTGAAGAAAACATGGCGCTTCCAAATAATCAGCAAGTGTCTTTACGCGATGCATTAGAAACCATACCAATGTTTGACGGAAAAAATATCCCATTACCTATATTTATTGAAAGTTGTTTAGAAGCAAAATCTATGCTTCCTGAGAACGCACAAGTACAAACAAATTTAGTAAAATTAATTAGGAGTCGAATTTCGGGTAAAGCACGAAGAATTATAATAGGAAATAATTTTAATACAGTAGAGCAGTTGACAGAAAGGTTAAAACAAATTTACGCACCAGCAAAATCTGTTTATCAATTACAAGGAGAATTAGGAGCAATATATATGTGGGAACACGAAAATGTAATTTCTTACGGTTCAAGAATCGCAGAAGCAGCAGAAAGAATATTAGACGCGCATAGGCTTAGCAACGAAAATGCAGTAGATGAAGCATTTAAAACAAATTTAGATAAAACAACTGTTGATTGCTTCTCACGAGGACTTAGACCAGAAATTGAAATACGAATAGGTACAGCAGACACATTTCAAGAAATAGTTAATAAAGCAGTAGAAATAGAAAGAAAATTATTATCACACCGTGAATTAAGAAAAAGTGAGCATAATACTGAGTATAATTCTCATCCTAAAAATAATAAAGAATTTTCAAAAACAACCAAAATTAATATCGCTCAAGATAATGTAATAACTTGTTTAGTTTGTGGAAAAAAGGGTCACTTTGCAGTAAATTGTTTTCAACTTAATAAATTAATAGGAGCAAGACGAGAAAACTCCTTTTCTCCAGGATCACGCCAAAATTTTTCAAATCAACATCGATTTAACAATCAAAATCATGCATTTAATAAATTTCAAAGTCAAAATACTTATAATCAACGACAAAATTTTTTCCCTAACCAACAACGAAATTTTTCTCAAGAATCACGAACTAACAATACATCAAAATTTACAAATAGAAATGAAAATATAACATGCAATTATTGCAAAAATTTAGGACACATTTCCACTAATTGTAGAAAAAGAATGTGGGATGAAAATAATAAACAACAACAAACAAATTCGCAAACTCAAAATCAGGGAAACTCCAAAATTCCTCTTCAGTAGGATGCTCTGAGGAAGAATTAAAAAGAAATTACTATGCATCCAGGAACATTAATTTAGCAAAAACCAACACTATTCCATATATTCGAATTGACACTCAAGAATTAAAAATTCCAATCACAATGATGATTGATACAGGTGCAGGACCAAATTTGTTAAAAATTCGCGCGTTAAAATCGGATATAAAAATTGATGAAAATAAATGTCTAAAATTAACAGGAATAAACGATCACGCTGTTTACACCTTAGGTCAAGTTGAGATTAATATTTTTGGAATTCTAACAACTTTTAATCTTTTATCAAATGATGTTCCTATTGAACATGATGGAATATTAGGAACAGAATTTTTCATAAAAAATAAAGTGAAAATTAATTATGAAGAAAGACATCTAGAAATCAATAAACAAAAATTTAATTTTGATTCGGAAAATTATTTTACAATACCAGCAAGATCAATTTACAATATTCATGTAAAAATTTTAAATAAAAATAAAAAAGAAGGTTACATTCCAAGATTAGTAGTGAAAGACGGTGTTTACTTAGGTGATGCAGTAGTTTCAAATATAGAAGGATTAGCTTACTTACAGGCTATAAATACATTAAACGAATCAATTGACATCCCAATTTTTGAATTAAATTTACAAGATTTTGATGAAATAAAGCAAGAAAGTTCAGTAAGCAAACCTGATATTAAAAATGAAGACTCATCAATTAAACAAATCATTGATGTATTTTCAAAAAATATGAAATCAGAAAATATTTTCAACATTACAGGCAACGATAGAGTTGAAGAGATAAAAAAATTACTTCGTCTTGAACATTTAAATAAAGAAGAATTAGAACACGTCATGAATTTAGTAGAAAAATATTCGGATCGATTTCATATACCTGGAGAATATTTAGAAGGAACAGATCTTATAAAACACAGAATAATAACTACAGATGATACACCAATTATTACTAAACAATATAGATTTCCACCTGTTCATAAAGAAGAAATGACACGTCAAGTAAACGAATTATTAAAACAAAAGATTATTAAACATTCTGATTCACCTTTCAATACACCAATATGGATAGTACCAAAAAAAGATGACTCACAGGGAAATAAAAAATGGCGATTAGTTTTAGACTTCAGGAAACTAAATGAACGCACGGTAGGTCAATTTTACCCTCTCCACAACATTACGGACCTGTTGGATCAATTAGGAAACGCTCAATATTTTTCAGTCTTCGATTTAGCATCCGGTTTTCATCAAATCAAAATGGATCCTAGAGATTCTTATAAGACGGCATTTTCAACGCCATTTGGACACTACGAATTTGATAGAATGCCTTTTGGATTAAAAAATTCACCAAGTACATTTCAAAAACTTATTGATCAGGTATTATTAGGTTTACAAGGATCAGAATTATTTGTTTATTTGGACGATATTGTAATTTATGCAGATACCTTAGAAGAACACGAAGAAAAATTTTCGAAACTTATGGAACGACTACGTTTTGCTAATTTAAAACTACAACCAGATAAATGTGAATTTTTGAGGTTAGAAGTAGGATACTTAGGGCATATAATTGATAAAAATGGTGTACGACCCGACCCGAAAAAAGTAGAAGCTGTAAAGAAATTTCCAAAACCAAAAAATGTTAAAAATATTAAACAATTTTTAGGACTAGCGGGTTATTATCGAAAATTTATAGACGGATTTTCAAAAATAGCAAATCCTTTAAATCAACTTTTAAGAAAGGATACACCTTTCCTTTGGACCGATAAACAACAAGCTGCTTTTGATACTTTAAAAGATAAACTCTGTGAGGAACCACTTTTAAAAAGACCAGACTTTTCTCAACCATTTATTTTAACAACGGACGCTTCAGGTTTTGCAATAGGAGGAATTTTATCACAAGGAGTAATTGGCAAAGATCAACCAGTCGCTTATACTTCACGAACTTTAAATGAATGTGAAAGAAAATATGATACTTATGAAAAAGAAGCCTTGGCAATTATATATAGTGTGCAACATTTTAGACCATACCTTTATGGAAGAAAATTTACCTTAGTCACGGATCACAAACCACTAGTTTGGTTCCAAAATTCTAAGGATCCTTGTTCAAGAGTAACAAGATGGAAACTCAAATTAGCAGAATATGATTTTAATGTGGTCTACAAAGCTGGAAAAACAAATGTTAATGCTGATACCTTATCCAGAAATCCAGTTGAAGTTATAACTGAAGAAAAAGTACAAGGAATAAAAGAAGAAAAAATTCAAGAAACTCAGGAAATTCAAGAAAATATAATGAAAAGTGTGCACGAAAAGATGAAAGAAAAATTAAAAGAATATATACAACATGTAGCAAATGAAAATGAATCAAACTTGGAGATAATAAGAAGTCTCTACGATATAAAAAAAATGTTTATGGACAATGCATCCAATGGAAATTCGGAGATACAAAGAATTCTTCGATCTATTAAAAAAATATTTGAGGACAATGAATCCTATTTGCATTTGGAGATAAGAAAATGTCTCCAATCTATTGAAAGAATATTGAAGGACAATGAATCCTATTTGAATTTGGAGATAAGAAAAAGTCTCCCATATATTGAAAAAATAATTGAGAATGAATGCTACATGAATATGGAGATAAAGAAAACTCTCCAATCCATTAAAAATATATTTAATAAAAGAAATTATTGTACAAGTATTGAAACTTGTAACGTTATTACGAGAAATCAAAGAAGAATACAAGAAAATGGAAATCAAGAAAATGATATATGTGAAAAAGAAAATAAAGAAATACAAGAAATTCAAGATAATAAAATAAAAGCACACGAGAAGAAAAAAAGAGGTAGACCGAAAAAACAATGCACACGTTTGAATACCTCCTTTTCAAAGAAAAAAAGGGGAAGACCGAAAAAGGTATGTAATACAAATAATGAAAGAAAACAAAAATTTTATAATGAGGCTTATACTGATGAAATTAAATCTGATCCTGAGTATATGAAACAAATATCAAAATCGAAAAATGAAAAAATTGATCAGGGCTACGAAAATTCCAATTCTGAAGTGTCATCTGAAGAAGAAGATAACCTAGTGGAGAATGAAGATTGTTAAAATTTAAATGTAAAACAAGAAAGATATATTATCGACTGTAGAGACCAATTACCAATGCGTAGAGACAACCTAACCTATTTTCTTTCAGTCAACGGAGACCCTCGAGATAATGGCTCCAGACCACTTGCCAAACGTGAAAAATTGCCAAATTTTGGTAAACTTAAATTAGGTAAAGCAGAAAAAATAAAGAGAGGTATATATTACCATATAGCTCTTCCTATAGAAAGTGAAATAAAAGAAAATTTATCTGATACAATAAAAAGAATTAAAACTACAATTATTTCAATGAAAAATTTATGCGAACAATTTAAATTAAAAAGCATAAGCATTGCAAGGACAGCCCAAATAAATAATATAACTTGGGACGAAATCCTGTCAATGATAAAATTAATTTTTGAAAATTCATTTGTAAAAGTTGTTGTATGCAGTGGACATACAAAATATCCCACGAAAGAAGAATATATACAATTAATTGAAGAAGCTCATTCAAGCTCGGTTGGAGGACATAAAGGTGTAACCAAAACTTATGGTAGAATTCGACAAAATTATTATTGGGAAAATATGAAAAATAATATTCAAAAATATATACAAAGTTGCCTCCAATGTCAATTAAAAAAATTAGTCAGAGTAAAAACAAAAGACCCAATGATTATAACAGATACTCCAGGTACAGCATTCGAAAAAATAGCAATGGACATCGTTGGACCATTACCAAAAACTAAAAACGGAAGTGAATATATATTAACAATACAAGACAATTTAACAAAATATTCATTAGCAATTGCACTTCCAAATCATCAAGCAAGTACAATAGCTGATGCATTTATTAAAAGATTTATTTGTATCTTTGGATCACCCAAAGGAGTTTTAACAGATCAAGGAACAGACTTTTTAAGTAATTTAATGAGAAGATTAGCAAAAAGATTTAGAATTCGACAATTTAAAACAACTGCATTCCACCCTCAATCGAACGGATCAATCGAAAGATCTCACCACGTTTTAGGAGAATATTTAAAACAATTTATAAATAAAAATGAAGAATGGGACGATTGGTTAGAATTAGCTATGTTTTCGTATAATACAAGTATTCATGAAGGGACAATGTGTACTCCATACGAATTAATTTTTGGAAAATTAGCACGATTACCGTCAAGCGATCCGCCACTTGAACATGAAAAATTAGAAACTTACGACCAATATTTAACAAACTTAATAACAAGACTTCATGAAATGAGAAACATCGCTAGAGAAAATTTAATATTAGCAAAAGAAAAATCAAAAGTCTATTATGATAGAAATTGCAACCCACAAAATCTTAAACTTGGAGACGAAGTATTTCTACTACACGGGGGAAAAATTCATCTAATCAATATACAGGCCCACACAAAATATTAGAAATTTTAAACAAAGGAAACGTTAAAATACAAGTTAAAAATAAACAAAAAATAGTACATACAAACAGATTAAAACTATCGCGAATTAAACAAGAATAATAGAATAATTTCAATAATACATATGGTATAATATTGCAATAAGGGACTTCTAATAGAAAAAAAAATTAAATTCTTTTCAATGCATTAAACTTTTCTATATATACAAATTTTTATTAAGTTTTTTTTCACTATAAAAATAATCTAATTTGAAAAATTATTTCATTTAAATGTTCGCAAGTTTGAATTATATTTTTAGATTTTGTTAATTTTTTATTTTCTAATGATTTTATTTTAAATCTTAAACACTATTCTATATGATTGTTTAAAACTAAAAGAAATAGAACCTAATTTTTATCATACATTAAAACAAACCCTATAACTTATTCAATATGATTTTATTAAAGAAGACTCTAAAAAGGCATTGTTCAAATTTCTAATAACAAACATTTCTACATACAAATTGTACCTTATTATTGACTGAATTGTATAATTATATAATCACATCAGAAGATTCATGTAAAAATATTTCTTGAGAATGAATGAAATTTGTATGAATAAAATAACTAAAAATGGAATATAAAAAGTAAAAATAGGTTTAAAAATTTATATGCTTCAGAAAGAAAGAAATATTATCTGTCTGTAAAATTCAAAGTAGTATATTTTCAAATTCTTAAAATCATAGAACTATTTAAAAAAAAATTTTTCTTTAATAATTTCCAAGCAAACTAAAAAATTTTTAAATCGTAAACTTCGATACAAAATTCTACGCAAACTCAATCCTTTGTATAAAACAATTTTGTTCTGTAAAAAATGTTAAGCATCAAATTGTAACACAAATAATTACTAAAACTGTGACACATAAATTCTTTGAATAAATGATTAAAAATCGTAAATTAATAACTGAAAGAATTATTATAATTCGAATAAAAGATGAGAAAAATAATATAGGTTTGAATAAATTTTTTTTAATACAAAGAATAGACATAATGCATGTATGAGCAGTAATAACATCTCCTCTATAAAAATAAATGTTTGAAAAGTTTGAGCATGTTTCGATTCTCTCCCATGCTCAATCTAAGGGGGTAGGTGTTATGTCCGTAACTTCTTATTAATGTACCTAAATTAAGTACAATACTTATGTACATATTTTGTATTCGATATTGTATTTTTCGTATATATTTTATAATTATATTTTATGTATTTCATATTATTGCATTACAATTATAATATTTTTGAATATATGGCAATTGATATTATATGTCTTATATGTATCAGAATAAATTACAAATCATAATAATTCTAAGAAAAGAGAATAATATTTTAAATCATGTAAAAAGAATAACGATAGTGCATCAGTTCAACAACCTTCAAACAATTTCGCCACAGGAAGGAAGAAAAACCATCTATACACAAAGAGAGGGCTTGAAGAGACACAAAAATTAGAAAGAGAGAAAAGATTAGTCCACAGCAGCATCGAGCATAAAAAGTAAACAGGCTATGATCATCCCCACCACTATTTTGAAGAGACACAAAAATTAGAAAGAGAGAAAAGATTAGTCCACAGCAGCATCGAGCATAAAAAAGTAAACAGGCTATGATCATCACCACTACTATTTTGAAGAGACATGAAAATTAGAAAGAGAGAAAAGATAAACAAGTGCACAGGTGTTCATAGTTACCCTGCTCTCCCACTCTCAATAACTACACGTATATGATTCTAAACAATGGAACAGTTTCGTATAAAAAGGGAGAGAAATTAAGCAGAGATCAGAGAGTAATTTTTTGGAAATCAGCAGTATTCATCTAATCATCAACAAGTGAACAGTCTCCCAGTATACCTTTAAACATTATTCAAAAGTGAACTCCCAGTAAACCTTTAAACATTATTAAAAGTGAAAAGTCTCCCAGTATACCTTTGAACATTATTTAAAAGTGTCGTCCAAGTATTAATTTAAACATACTTCATTACAAGTGAATTATTCCCCAAGTAATAATTTGAAATCAGTTTCAAATCAACACCCTATTCATCGATCTTCGAGCTTTTATCAATTTCCAAAAATATAAATTTGGAAATTCTTTCGAGTGTCTACAAAACTCAAATATTGAAGGATCACATTCCAAATTTCGAAACATCGAAATTTGCTTAAGAGGCGACAACTGTCTGGGACTAGCAGATATTTTTCGGAATACAATACACTATCTCATTAGTGTAAACACCAGCACAAATTCTCCACCATTAAGGACAACCATTAGGCGGTCCCTTTTCGTCTAGTGCTCATCACCACTCAAGATTGGATTACAAGATAAAATCATCACACCACAAGTAATCGTTATTCTTTAAGTAAGATTCATAATTTTGTACTCATTGTATTTTTGTCAACTCTTTTCTTTCTTGTTGGTTTTTAAATAAATTATTCTCTCACAACATTTAGTAGGCTCATTGACTTATCCTCATCCCAAATTAGATTCATTTATGAAACTAATTTAAAACGAGGAACGTTAGGTATATTTATAAAGGTTTCTCGTTTTGACGTAACACTTACTTATATCTTTATTTATATAAGCATAAATTTGTCTCTAAAAGATACAATTTTTTTAATAATTGTTAATAACAATGACAATTATTAACTTTAAAATTATTTTGTGACAAAAGAGACATAATTTACTTAAATAAACATAAATTTATCTGTAAAAAATACAATTTTTTTTAAGAAGGACCAGAGTTATCAATTTGTTAATTAACGAAATTATTTAAATAAATTTAATTATGCATTATTATTTATCAGGTGGTCATACTAGACTAATTTAAATTGATTTCGTTCATGAGGAATAGAAAAATAAAAAATAAACACGATTTTTCAAAATTCTTGTAAATTGTTTACTTTGAGTAACAAAAAAATAAATAAACAATTAATAATTGAATCAATAATTTCGGGAAAACTCTTAGAAAATTTATCTCCTTTCATTTAAGTCCAAGAACATTAAAATCGGATAAAATTTGTAGGTTCTAGAGAATTTTGAACAGGAAAGTGTAAGAATTAGGATTCCCGGGCACTCACACATCGCTGACACTAAAACCTGGTCGCGCTTCCACAAAAATTGCAATATCTCGAAAACTTTTTGAGTCTCCATCGATTTTCTTTTTTTAAATGAAAGGTGAAATTATAAGGAATATTTTATTAATTGACAAAAAAAACTCAAAAATCGGTCCCGCTCGGGCAAATCGATTTCAAAAAATTTTTTTTGACTTTTATTGGGCAAAAAAATTTTTTTTGTTTTTTTATGTGATAATCAGAAGAAACATGATGTTAAGTATAAGCCTTCCAAATTTTATTAAATTTCATCGAAAACTTTCGGAAATATTAAGATTTAAAAAAATTATAACAAATAATTCAAAATGGCGTAACTTCAACAAATTTCAAAATTTTCAAAAAATTTTTAGCATACTTGTTTCTAGTATCCAATACTACAATTTCACCAAATTACAGCCTAATCCAAAGACCCCATGCAAATCGCATATTTTCTGACGGAGTCTTACCCAAATATTAACGGGAGATAAGAGTGGAAATATTGTCTTTTTACATAGAGTAACTTTATATTGTGAAAATTTATATCGGTTTACTTTTAAAAGAAGACAATTTCCTATAAAATTAGCTTTTGCAATGACTATTAACAAGTCTCAAGGACAAACATTTAACAGAATATATATAGATTTAAGAAGAGATGTATTTAATCACGGTCAGATGTATGTTGCATTATCGAGGGTACGTTCATTTGAATCCGTAAAAATATATTTAGGAGATACTAGAAGTAATATGTATATAAAAAATTATGTTTATAGTGAAATTTTTGAATAATTAAGGAGCCGGATATAACACCTGCCGCTACGCACCGCCGTAAAGGACCATACCAGTCAGTGAGCAGTGAGCGCTTCTGGGCCTCTCACTGCTACCTGGCTGGTATTATTTCTTGTAATAGTGCGTAGCGGCAGTTGATGCATCCGGCCCTTCAATTTTAATTAAGTTTAATTTGCTATCATTATGTTTATCGGAATTTTCAATGTGAAATATTTACAGTACCGGTCAAAATGTAAGTTCATCTACACGGAGAGAAATGTGTTACGAATAATGATAGAGACATGTTGATTCGGTTTTTGCATAGACGTCTGTACATAATTTTTAAAATTATTTTTCTTTTAATAAGATTCAACAACCAAATGGATTATATACAAATGTTCAAAAAAGCTGAGAATAATATTTATTAGCATAAATTTATTATCATGCAAATAGAATATGTGAATTTTTGGACTGCTAATCGAAATCATGAAGGGTTATTAGTGAAGAAAATGACCACCATCATTATTTATTAATTTGTATAACTGTTTAAACTATCGCTGAATGTAACCAAATACCATTCTTATTATAGTCTTCTTTTTTTAATTAACTCTATTATCTGTTTTCTATCTCCTTAAAGTAATAAAAATCTTCTAAAATATTAAGATTTCCCCTTTTCCCAGTTTTTCTTAAGGGGGGTAAGGTTTTAAAATTTTTCATTGCATTTTCTTAGAATTTTTTTAATGATTGTATAATATCTCCAGAATATTGTGTAAAAATTTCAAGTTAATTATAGCAAAATTAACGGAGTTATGAGTATTTTAGTCGTGTAAGTACAGGCTTCAGGATTAATGTTTTTTATTAAGAGATCTACCCACTTTAAACGCCCTAAAAAAGGTTATTTTTGTACATTTTTTCAGGTTTAAATAATAAATATTGGCGTGTGAAGTTTTACACGATTTTTGCTTTTTGCAAAACTGACAAAATGGTGGTCATTTTTCGAAAAACATGTATAAAAATTTGTTTTTTTATCCCATATGCACAAAAATGGCGCTTTTAGATAGCTGACGACATGGAGTAAAGTCACTCATTTGTTCGACCATATGAAAATGGCGTCCATTTTCTCCCATGTGCAAACATAATCGCTGTTCCCATGCGTTATTTTTGCCTAAGGGAGAAAACGGCCGTCATTTTCATATAAGTCGAACAAGTGAATGACTTTTACTCCCTGTCGTCTGCTATCTGAAATCGACACTTTTGTGCATTAGGAATAAAAAATATCGTAAGTAACACGGGAATAAAGGCAGCTAATTTGTTTACGATGATTTTATTTATTAAAGTACTAAGTTTTAAAGTTTAAACAAGAAGGTGAGAGTGTCAAAAATTACTTAAAACGGAATAAATGTAATATCTAACGTTGCTTCCATATTTCAGAACCAGAAAAAGCTACAGTGAATTTTTATTAGAAATTGTTTAAATATTATTGGCACTAATAAAAATACCCTTACTAATATTTCAGGTCCAACTTTCAACCCCAAATTATCCCTGTTTCGATTTAATTAACAAAAATACTAATAAAAGTAATAAATGTTTAACTTTTTTCAAATTAATCGTTGAATAATTATAATATCATTTTGTAGACTACCAGTTTTAATTTTTCACCTCAACCCTTATCTCAAAACTAACCCCTTAGCTAAACATACTAATCATACAGCCTTATGATATTTGGAATTTTATAAAATAACAAATCTAAAGTCAGTTTTTAGTTTTTTTTGTTAAAAGGTAAAATGGACGGATTTCTTTTGCATGAACTTGTTACTTTACTTCCCTAGAAAAATTTTATGAGGTACAAAAAAATATTGATGCACCTGAATCGCCTAAAACTGAATGTTTACATTTACCTCGAGATTTTGAAATTTTTCTAACATTCGGGGTAAAGGTAAACTCCACTGTAGTTAAGCGAGGTCCACGATTCCCAGCCGCTCCGGCAAAAGGCAGCATCTACTCCTCAAGGGGCTGATTCTGACTTTTGAAAGGTAAGGATCAGTTCAATGTGCACGGAGTACAGTCCATAAGAACAGATTCTTACCTTTTCCGGGGCGGCTGGGAATCGTAGGTAAAGTTGCGCTCCAGCTCTTCATTTAACGCAGCAGTGCCACCTACCGGAGCAGCATTGTCCCCAAAATTTTCTGAGTGTAGATGTATAAGTAAATCAACCAGTTAATTGATAACACAGCCACACAAAAAAAATAAAAGTTCTGACCTGGGGGTCTCACTATGTAGACTTTATGTTTTTTGGGTTGCTGAATCCGAATCCGAAAAATTCATCGGATTCGTTTGAAATTCGTTATTCGGGGGTTTTTGGGGTCGCAATATGGCGAACACGTTTTTGTATATTTGAATTTTGAAATCAGACTTTAAATTCGTATTCAGCGACTCCAAAAACTCCCGAGTAACGAGTTTTAAGCGAATCCGATAAATTTTTCAAAAACGTGTCCGCCATATTGGATCCGCAATTTTCAATTTTTGAAATCTGACTTCAAATTCGTAATCAGCGACACCGAAACCCCCAAGTAACAAGTTTTAAACGAATCCGATAAATTTTTCAAAAACGTTTCCACCATATTGAATCCGCCATTTTTAATTTTTGAAATCTGACTAAATTCGTAATCAGCGACCCCAAACACCCCCGAGTAATGTTAGAAACTTTTTCAATGTTAAAATATTTTTATATTGAATAGCAGAAAAAAAGGGGGCGCGCGTAGCGCGCAAGTAAAAGTGACTAGTGTGGCTAAAATCATGTGACCCATTTGCTGAGCCAGAATGCCAGAGTACTGGTGCAAAAGCTTATGACTGTAACCATTTTAATGAATTCTGTATATGCATGAACTGTAGATGCAAAAGTGTCATTAGTCAATTTTTTTTAACAACTCAAGTAGAAGATTTTAGATGATAACTGTCACATTAGTAGACAGAGCATTAAAGTAAACATTTGGAAAAGCTGAATGTACTTTGTAGAATATTTAAGTTATCTTTAAGAAACGTTATACATAACTTTTTTACATTAATATTTTTACACTTAATAAGATATATTCTGACAGTGAATGTCTTCATGCAGATATTCACTGATCTTTACGTAAACATTGACGTTGCCTGCTAATCTTTAAGCAGGTTTAAACTCGATTTTAACCCATTAACGCCCATGATTAGACAAATGAAAATATCATCAAAATTATTATTGGAAACAGGACTGCGGATCAAATAATGACTTTTGACGTCAAAAATGGTTTAAAAAATAATTAGTTTATAAAAATTGTTATAAACAAATGGAGAAAATTGATAAAATTTTAAAAACTAATAGCGCCATTCGATTCTACGTGAAAAATCACTAAAGGAACATGTATGACATTTTAAAAATTTTCACTCAGTTTGTTGTAAATAAGTTATAAACAAATAATAATGCACTTAATTATTTTTTAAACAACTTTTGACGTCAAAAGTCATTATTTGATCCGCAGTCCTGTTTCAAATAATAATTTTGATGATATTTTCATTTGTCTAATCATGGGCGTTAATGGGTTAAAACGAATAAAGGAATCGATAGAAAACTAAAGGTTATGTTATTCAATGGTCACATGTCCCATATACTTTACTATGAAAATACGGCACACTGAATAACATGACCTCAATGCTGGTTTCAATTTAATTTTTAAGAAGAAAGGTTGTCATTAAAGAATTAATTTCTCCTCGCGAGAATTAGTAAATTGAAAATACTGACTTATTTTTAATTCAGTATTAAGGAAGGGAAACAACAGTTGTGATGTTGCGAAAAAGGGCATTTTTCAAGAATTTCTTTCCTAATAAGACATATGCAACTTTTGTAAATTGATTAACAATTATTATAATATTATCTAGTTCCCATACAGAAAGTTTCAAAAAGTAACATATTTGAAAAATTGGTAACCTGTCAAAGTCAAGAGTATGATTTTTATAAAAAAATAAAGGTCAATTTATTTATCATCCTCATCATTTTCATAATCGTTTCTAAAATTATAATGTCCGCAATATTAGGAGTTTCTGTAATATTCTTTACTGAATGTCTGGTAGCATTTTATCTGATTTAACGTGTGCGAATTATGGATATTTTATTTAATGTAGTACTGTGTTTTAGTTTGATTTTTCATGTTTTTTAGGTGTAAACTTACATTTAACTCCCACTCCTTACCCCCACTTTAACAACTGCGCACGCAACAATCCCCACTTTAAATTAAAAAAAGAAGAGTTCTTTAGTGGAAATGTACAAACTTCCATGAAAATGACGTCACCAAAACGTTTCTTAAAAAATGTCTTTGTTATTATCAACAGGTAGGTTAAAACCTGTCTAAAAGTTATTTAGACAATGCCTTATTCTATTAAAGATGCAGGTTAACATATGCTTTAATATTTTTAAACAATACTATTGTTCTTTCCAGTATAGGCCAGTTGAAATAAAATTAATTTCATTAAATTCTTCAAATATAAATTAAACACTGTTAAATCCTGCACACAGCAATTATAAAGAATGAAAATTATTTTTGTTGAATTCTCCAAATGAGGGGCTGGATGCTATAAGGGGATACGCGTGAACACACGGCCAGTCAGTTCGGACGTAGATATAAAATTTTGAAGTTGTATTTAAAATGAATTTAAAATTATTGTTTCTTGTTCAGAATTTCAAGGCGAAACTTTTTTTCTAATAAAATTTTTTTATATAATTTTTTGTTTTTAAGTAAATTGAGAAAAAAGTGATTTTTTAACCTAAGAAATTTTAATGAATTTTTGACTTCAACTCGTGATTACTTCGTTAAATATTAATATTCTTCCACGAAATTTACACACAATATTCTTCAAACTATACCAAAAGTGAAACAATATTTAGTATTTTTTCAAAAAATTCTGTGTCTAAGTAAATAATTATTTAAACAATTTTGCCGGAAAAATGATTCTCCTATTTTCAATTGAAAAAGTTGAGTGACGAATTTTCGTTTACAGAAAACTTCCAGTGACAAAAATGTTCATCAATATGTTAGAAAGTTTTTCGGAAAATTTTTCGTCATTTGATAATAAATTAAAGAAAATAGAGCAATTTTAACAGCGTCGCGCTATGCTGTAAACGTAAACAATGTCTAACAGTATACATTGGTCTTGTAATGGCGGCCATTCTACACGTGCGCGGCCACGCCGTAATTTTACAGCATAGCGCGACGCTGTTAAAATTGCTCTATTTTCTTTAATCTATTATCAAATGACGAAAAATTTTCTGAAACACTTCCTAACATATTGATGAACATTTTTGTCACTGGAAGTTTTCTGTAAACGAAAATTCGTCACTCAACTTTTTCAATTGAAAATAGGAGAATCATTTTTCCGGCAAAATTGTTTAAATAATTATTTACTTAGACACAGAATTTTTTGAAAAAATACTAAATATTGTTTCACTTTTGGTATAGTTTGAAGAATATTGTGTGTAAATTTCGTGGAAGAATATTAATATTTAACGAAGTAATCACGAGTTGAAGTCAAAAATTCATTAAAATTTCTTAGGTTAAAAAATCACTTTTTTCTCAATTTACTTAAAAACAAAAAATTATATAAAAAAATTTTATTAGAAAAAAAGTTTCGCCTTGAAATTCTGAACAAGAAACAATAATATTAAATTCATTTTGAACAACTTCAAAATTTTATATCTACGTCCGAACTGACTGGCCGTGTGTTCACGCGTATCCCCTTATAGCATCCAGCCCCTCAAATGTAAATTGAAAACCGTCAAACCCTACACATTTTTTATTGATAATTATATTATTATAAAATCCTACACAGTTAAATTCTACAATTCATGATAATACTCATTTTATTAGTCCTGTTAAATTCTACACTGTTTAAACTTTACACAAGTTAATTGAGTAAATAAAAATTATTGTTATTAAGACTTACATGGGTGATTTTCAAATAACTGTCTTATTTTGATGTCCCCATAGATAAATGTCTAATGAAATTATTATTTTTTGCCACTCACTTCATAAATCACTTAATAGAAGTCTCTTCTTAAAGATACTTAATATTCAGTTCATTAATATTAACATTATCATAGTTAAAATTAAGAAAATAGGGTTGAATTGACAGGTCCGTGGCACAAGTTTTTATAAAATTTTGTTCTGAAATTTTCACATGAGCAAATAATGAAACTATCTTTTAAGTACTTTGTAGGCCAAATCTAACCAGATGTTTTACATATAAAAATATTTTTATTATAATGATATTCCACGTACACGAGCACTTTTTTCATGTTTTAAATTGTTAATTACTTTCTACCGACACATGGTAACGTCATCGTGATTTTATTACTCAATTTTATTTTTAATTGACTTCTACTGGCATTATTTTGAAGTGCAAACATTGAAAAGAAAATATTTATTCATTTTTTAATTTTTTTACGTGTTTTAACTTTGACACACATGTCTGGACCGTGGAAAAATGTCAGGTCCGTGGCATGTAACTTTTGCATTTTCTTTGCGTTTTCCATCGTAACTTTGGAAATATTCAAAATCTTGTAGTTTCCTTTTGAACATATACTTTAATAACAAAAATGTACTGGAATATGTAATGAAAGTCAAATTTGATTCACTATTTTAGCAGAAAAATGTCTTATTCAAAAAAATCACAGTTATTTGAAAATCACCCACATAATTAATCTCTTCATCGATAAACTCTACGCACGCTGGATTAATATTGGAAAAATATATTAATTTAATTCTTCGCAGTTAAATTGCACAAAGATAAATTCTACACACATTTATTAACTAAATGGTAAATTAATTTGGGTAAATTCTCCCCATTTAAATTGGACACTGTTAAATTCTACACATAATTATTTAATAAAAACAAACTTAATTTGTTAAATTCTATACAAAATTAGGGATTGAATAAAAAGAAAATTGATTTTGTTTAATTCTCCACATTTAAAATGAACACCGTTAAACCCTACATAATTTTTTTATTCGTAATTATATTACTATAAAGCTCTACGCATGTAAATTCTACAATATATGATTCATATTCAATACTCTTGCATAGAGTTTAATCAGTGTTGAATTTAAAACGGCTAATAAAATGTGGACAATCATGTATTGTAGAATTTACATGGGTAGAGCTTAATATTAATATAATTACCAATAAAAAAAATTTTGTAGGGTTTAACGGTGTTCAATTTAAATGTGGAGAATTAAACAAAATCAATTTTCTTTTTATTCAATCCCTAATTTTGTGTAGAATTTAACAAATTAAGTTTGTTGTTATAAAATAATTATGTGTAGAATTTAACAGTGTCCAATTTAAATGGGGAGAATTTAACCAAATTAATTTACCTTTTAGTTAATAAAAGTATGTAGAATTTATCTTTGTGCAATTTAACTGCGAAGAATTTATTTAATATATTTTTTCATTATTAAACCAGCCTGCGAAGAGTTTATCGGCGAAGAGTTTAATTGTGCAAGACTTAAAAATAATAATTTTTAATTACCTAATTAACTTGTGTAAAGTTAAAACAGTGTAGATTTTAACAGGGTAGTGTAGGATTTTATAATAATATAATTATCAATAAAAAAATGTGTAGTGTTTGACGGTTTTCAATTTACATGTGAAGAATTCAACAAAATTAATTTTCTTTCTTTATGATTGCTGTGTGCAGGATTTAACACTGTTTAATTTAAATTTGAAGAATTTAATGAAATTAATTTTTTATTACTAAATAAATTAGTGCAGAGTTTAACAGTGTGCAATGTAACTGTATAGAATTCTAACCTAATAAGGTTTTTAAAATATATTAAACGTGTGCAGAGTTTAAAGATGAATGATTTAACTGTGTAAAGTTTAAAATTAATAACTTTTATTTAATCAATAAATATGTGTAGAGTTTGAATAGTGGTGAATTTAATTTTATAGAATTTAAAAATTTAATTGTGGAGAGTTTAAACAGTGCAGAATTTAACATTGCACAGTTTATTGAGTAGAGTTTTAACTGTGTACAGTTTAAATGTGTAGTATTTGAACCGCCCAGTTGGAGTTTATGCTCTTAAATTTTCTTTAATTTCAATAAAAAATTTAAGGTATTTTAAAGTTGTTGAAAGAGAAGTAGATACATTTCTTGTTCTGTTTTGAAAAACAATGTTGATTTTTATTTTATTATACGGAGAAAAATGGTGTTGAGTTTCTAGTAAAAGTTCCTATGGAATAGTAATAATTCTACTTTTATCTTAAAAATTACTATTCATTGTAAAATGTTCTTTGCATGAAGTGAATATTACTATTTCTAGTAGTAAAAATTACTAATAGTAATTATTACAGTAGTCACTTTTGAAAATTGCTTTAATAGTTTTAATTTTTACATCGTCATTGTAAATTTTATTATATCTTGTATTACTTTTTACATTCGATATGTTGTGAATATTACTCAAAGAATTTCTGATAATTAATACTACGGAAACTAAAGTGACAGTGAAATCAAATATCTCTTGATACATTAAAATCATTTAATAAGTTTCTGAGAAAATAAATTTTTTTCAGTACAAAATTTCAATATTTCCAATACTTAATAACATTATCAAAAACTTTTTTTCAGTAACATCTCTTAGTATTACAATACCTTACATTAAATGCGCTATTAAAATAACCGCATTACAGCTAAAAATAAAATTAGAGGGTTTTGTGTGAGACTCAGCCATTTAGAAATTCTTACTCTTAAAGATTTGTACAAAATAACAAATGAGAAATTTTTTCTTAAATGTAAAAAATAACAAAATTTTTTTGTACAATATAACAAGAAATTTTGTAAAAAATAATATGAATAAAATAACACAAATTTATTTTGCACAAAATAACATTTAAATTTTACATTTTTTTATTCGTGTAAAAAATCATATTTTATAAGAAATATATGTTTAAACAAACTCCTTCAAAAAAGTTAAATGTTAAAATAACATTATTTTGTTTTTATAAAATCTAACATTTTTATGAAAAATGTTTTGTAGTTTTGCTACCGATTCCATTGAGTGTACTTTTTGTTCTACAATATTCTCAATAAATTTATAAACAAAGAAAAATGTTTTGTTAAGTTCTTTAGTTTTAATTTCTATAATCTTTTTAATTATTTATCAATTTCTAAAACATGCAATTCATGTATAATTGCTTAATAATTAGTTAATTAATTTTTAATGATCTACTAATTAATTAATAAAAAATACATAAATAAATAAATTCATTAACATTATAATTTAATAATTAAACTAAGTAATTTTAAATTCAAAACACTATTTATTATTAAATGAGAAGAAACTATCAATTTTCCGAATCAAATAATTAAGTCTTAAATAAATCTCTATAAGCTCATGGGCTTCATATGTATCGACAGCACAGCTGCCCTAATACAGAAACCTGCTTAATCAGAAAAATATTTCTATTGCCGGTAGACTGCTTTGACCACTGAGCTACATGCACCCCGAGATTCTCCAAGTTCCCTGAAAATATACTATCACTTCCTACATTATTTTGATGATAACGCAGGAAGTGTCTTAAAGATGGTAAACCATATTTTCAATTTCAAAGGCGATTATAATTTACAGAAAGTGAATTTATCATTCTGTTTACAAATATTAAATGAGAAGAAGCTATCAATTTTCCGAATCAACTTACAAAAAATTAAATATTTTAAATAAATTTCTACAAGCAATACCGGCAATAGAAAGGTCGTGGGCTCGTATCCCACCATGCTACCGCTTTTTTCTAAGTTCTTTGATAATTTTGAAATTATTAATTAATTTCGAAAATATTTTTCTGATTAAGCAGGTTTCTGTATTAGGGCAGCTGTGCTGTCGATACATATGAAGCCCATGAGCTTATAGAGATTTATTTAAGACTTAATTATTTGATTCGGAAAATTAATAGCTTCTTCTCATTTAATATTTGTAAACCGAATGATAAATTCACTTTCTGTAAACTATTTATTATTATTACTATTATTATTATAAATGTTTATATTTTAATTCCGTAACTTATCTAAATAAATATATGTAATTTATGATTCACTTGATCGAAAAAAGATTATGCGAGTAACTGAAAATTTTTTCCACAGCAATTGCGTAGCCGAGACGCTTAGTATCAATGCGTGCGATTTTCTAGATTTCGTTAGATATAAGTTATTATTACTTTATAAACAATAATAATAATAATAATAATAATCACAACAAAGTTTATAAAGTTAACTTTGTTTATTTTAATAAAATTCTATTTAAAAATAGTAAAATTAATTGTTGTTCCGCCTTGGCAAACAATTGTTTTTCGTATTCCTGGAAGATTTCAAATTTGACGAAATCATTGGAAACGACGTTCGTCGGTCAACCTGCAAGCAGAGTTCCCCTCTCGTCGTTGACAATTTTCCCTTTCTTCGTGCAAATCAAAGAGAATTTCCTCCTTTCTCTTGAGAAATGACTCTTCGAGACTTGCCGCCTTCACTATGTTTTCCCCGTTTTCGCTTTTCCCAACCTACCGGAAATTACTAAGTCACTCAACTTAGCTTGAAATAATTTTAAAATTGTTACCTTTTCTTGTACCTAACCCGAGAATTGTTATAAATAATAATAATACCCTGAGATTTATTAACTTTATTATTATTCCGGAATTTTTACTATTATTCAGAAGTATTATTTATGAAACAAATAAGGGAGAATTTCCTCGTCAAATTGTCTTCGTAATAAAAACCTCTTGTCAATCAGGCGCGAATTAATCGTTGCTAAAGGCCCGCTCTGATTTTTGTATTTTGGTTATTTGGATTATTTAGTTGTTTTAGTTGGTTTTGAATCAGAGTAGCCACAAATTAGGAACTAATTCCCTGAAACAGTTGATGACGAGAAAGACACGGGTCAAGATATCGAAATTGGAATGCCGACAGCTGTTCTTAAAGCTGAAATTGGCCTATGGCTTTTACAGTGGTTACGCTCCTTTTTCCGGCTTAACAATACACGATTCGTAAGGACTACCGGTGGAGAGAAAAGAAGAAGGTCCAGCAGGATACGAGCCGGCAATCATTAGGGGTGGTTTTTCAATTTAAAAACACAGGGGTGATAAAGTAATTTTGACATTGCTTTTAAAATGTTGAAAGAGAAATACATTTTACTGTTCTGTTTTGAAAAACAATGTGGGTTTTTACCTTTATTATTAAAAAGTTTGAATTTTTACATTTTAGGGTTAGTTTTTTTATTTAAATAAACAAAGGTTGATTAAGCAATTCTGACTTCAGATTCGTTTTCAGCGGGCAAAAATACGTTAAGATAATGGTTCAATAAACAGACAACTTTTTTTTGTGTGCCTGTGTAATTAATAATACTGTAATAATAAATACAATAAAAATGGGCACCTACACGTATGTAATCACAAAAAATATTCTTAAAAACAGAAAATTTAAAAAATAAATTTTGTTAAAATACAAAATATACAAAATGTATCATTGCTTTGCTAACTTTGCATAAAACTCCTACTAATGAATATAAATTTCAGTTTTTTACACGTGTAACTTTAGTTTTCGTTCACGAGTACTTCAATCAAGAGGGTTGTCACTCAACTTGGAAACCTAGAAAAGTCCGGAAATTTTATTAACCCCTTGACAGTCCATGGCTCATATGTGGCCACAAAAAGTAGTGCCACCTTTACGTCTGTGGCCATATATGTCCATCTCAAGAATAAAATACTAAACATAATTCGATTTGAATGATCAAGTGCATACTAAGGGTTTTGGGGTCTCTGAATCCGAATTTCAAATCAGATTTTCAAAATTCAAAATGGTGGACCTACAATGGCGACTATAAACATTTAAAAATTTATCAAATACGCTTGAAACTCGTTACTTGGGGGTTTTCGGGGTCGCTGATTACGAATATGATGTCAGGTTTACAAAATTAACATGGTGAATCCAATATGGCGGATAATTTCAAGATTCATGCAATTTGATGGAATTTTAGGTACGCCATTTTGGATTTCAAAATCTGACATCGGATTCGAAATCAGCGACCCCGAAAACCCCGAGTAACAAGTATTAAACAAATCCGTTGGATTTTTTATTTTCTCGACCGCCATATTGGATCCGCCATTTTGAATTTTGAAAATTTGACATTAGATTCGTAATCAGAGACCCCGAAAACCACCGAGTAACAAGTTTCAAGCAAATCTGATAAAATTAATAATTTTCGAATTCGACATTTTGGGTCCGCCATTTCAAATTTTGAAAAACTGACTTCAAATTCGAATTTTGAGACTGCGAGGGGGTTAAAGTGCAAAGACTAAAAATGTGCCAAAAATGTGTTTTCTTTGAGTTAGTCTGAAAATTGGAACTTTTTTTGAGTAAAGAAACTATTTTTCTATGATTTCTGTCTGTTGCCGAGGTTTTTGATTGCCATTATTAAGAGATCTAAAGAAAAAGCGACAATTTACGTTTTTAACATTCTCAAAATGGGTGATACGAAAAATACCCCCCATGGTCCGATACGGGCCTCCCATTTTGTTGGAGAAAATCTCAAGAATAATCAAAATATCAAAATTCTGATAGTAATTAAAATAAAAATATAACAGTGTATACTGAACAGTTAAATTATTTTAACTTCATTTAAATACATTTTAGGGCCTTTTAATGTACATAAATGTAAGTAAATGAACAATTGGTAAATTTAATCTAAGATTATTTATATGTCCAAAAATTAAATTGACTTAGTTAAGCTTGAATTACACGGAAAAAAGGCAATGGTTGGCACATCCATACCTCCGGTTGCCTCAACCATATTATATTGAAAAATATGGGCCAACCATACCTCCGGTTGCTACAACCATATTAAATAGCTAGCTTTAAATTGATACAGCAACAAAAATATATGGCTGTGTGAACCATATTATTTGATAAACGTACAAATGATAAAATGGTTGTGACAACCATTTTTAATTAATGCTGCAACCATTATCTATTTAGTGTACACAAATTTGTATATCGATGGCTTACAATTAGTGAAAAAAGTACACCTTGAAATTTGGTTGAAAAAGAGAACACCTCGCTTTTTAGTTAAAGAAAATTGAAGGACACGTCAAAAATATTAATTTTAAATACATTTTCGGTTGGCGATTCTATGAGTAATGAAATTGCTTTGACATTTTGTGCTAAAGAAACTATCAAGATTACAAAAATCCATAAAACAATTAGATTACACTAAAACAAACATTTATTCAAAATGAATATTTTTGACGTGTTCTTTTCTTCAACTAAAAAGCAAGGTGTTCTCTTTTTTAACCATAATTCGAAGTATTTTTTCACTAACTCAGCGACATGGAAACATAACCAAAAAATAATTTATTTTCATCAGACTGGAGATAGTATTCCTCAAAGCCTATTCTTTTGATGAACTCTATACACTCAGCATTCATTGGTGAAACTTAAAAAACACGTCAACAATTTACCGGGATCAATAATTCTTAAATACTTTTTGAAAATGTTTACGACAGAACATACGCGTCTGGACGTGTTTAGACGCTTGGAATTGATGCGAATAATCTAGTGCGTCATCGCGCGACGCGCATACACAGTGCGCAGGCGTCTTTAGGAGCCTTAGCAATTTAAAAATGGTTAGGAGAACCAAACTGTTAAAATCCAAACTAAAATTGTAACCTCAACTATTGCTATGGTTGGCACAACAATATCAAACGTAACAAAATTATATGGTTGCTACAACCATTCTGTTTTGTAAATGCTTCCATACTAAAAGCTGCTCTAGCCATATGTATGGATGCCTCAGCAATATTGTGACCAGCAATATTTTTATGGTTGTCACAATAATATCTTTTCTTTCCGTGTAATATTATTTTTTTTACATTTATTACATACATTTATTATTTATTTACATAAATTTTAATGCGTTTTTTGAAATGATAATAAATAAATTGTTTAACAGCAATGGTTATACCTGTTTTAGTTTTCGCCCTATTTCTATAATAATCTAATAAAATCTATAACAATTTAGATGAATTAAAATTACATAAAATGATCAATAATGTTCTATTTTCGAAACCTTGAAAATTTCTTAAAAACCTTGAAACAACCGGGAAATAGACGTGAATATTATTCACGAGTTTTGATGTCCACCCTGTCAAAAAACCAGTTTTTAAGAAATTTAAATATTTGATTTTTGAGGAAAATCATTGCTATTTCTAGAAAAAAATGGTTTTTTAAAACTTTTTGTTCACAAACGAGGTGACATAGTATACTAACAAACTATCCATTATTTTTAAATTTATACTTGAGTTATAAACATTTTATCGACAATACCACAGGTCGTTTAAAATATTTGTTTGACCCAGAGTCTAAACAATTTAGTTCCGCCTACAAAATAGTATAAGGAGACTTAACGGCCATGTAAAGATAATCAAAACATGGCTTTAAAGCAAACAATAAGGTTATTCAAGTTGAGTGGGGAGAAATTCAAGATTGATGCTAACTGGTGCACAAACATTCCCAGGTGCGAATTTAGGTTGGCCGCCAGAGTTTGAAGGTTGGCCCACGGTTGGCCTAGCTTTGGCAAGCGAAGTTTTGGTTGCCAGAGTTTGCCCAACTTTGGCAAGTACTAGTGCCCACAGTTGGCCCGACTTTGCAAGCCAACCATTATATGCAGAGTATAACCAACCGTCGGGCCAACTTTGGCGACAAAGGTCGACACAACTATGGGGAACGTATCTCATATGACTTACAAATTTAGGTTGGCCAAACTCTGGGCCACGGTTGACCCGACGGTTGGCAAAACTCTGTAAAACGCAGTTTAAATGACTTAAACTTTCTCGGTTGGCCTAACTCTGGGCCACGGTTGGCCCGACGGTTGACAAAACTTTGTGAAAAACAGTTTAAATGACTTAAACTTTCTCGGTTGGCCTAACTCTGGGCCACGGTTGGCCCGACAGATGGCAAAACTTTGTGAAAAACAGTTTAAATGACTTAAACTTTCTCGGTTGGCCTAACTCTGGGCCGCGGTTGGCCCGACGGTTGGCAAAACTTTGTAAAAAACAGTTTAAATGACTTAAACTTTCTCGGTTGGCCTAACTCTGGGCCGCGGTTGGCCCGACGGTTGGCAAAACTCTGTAAAACGCAGTTTAAATAACTCAAACTTTATAGTTGGCCTAACTCTGGGCCACGGTTGGCCCGACTGTTGCAGCTTTAATATACATTTAACGGTATAGACTCCCATGTGAGCGTAGCGTAGTGGTCAGTGTATAAGTCTTCGGCGCGTTAGGTTAGGGGTTCGATCCCAGCAAGCGGTAGATATTTTCGAGAATGTATGTATGAGATTGTGTTTAATAATAATAGGTAAAGGTTATATCTGATGTTCTTGCTAATAATAACGTGTTAATTGTTTAAATAATTTAGTTTTTTAATAATTTTTTTACCTTTGGCTGTTAAAGTTGGCCAAACTTACGCATGTAAAGTCGTGCCAACTTTGGCGTCAGTTTTTGGACCAACCATTGAAATGTATAGCTGGCACAACATATGCATTTTAAGTTGGGCCAACTTCCTTATGACTTGTCGGGCCAACCATCGTCGCCATTAGACGGCCAACCGTTATCATCTGTATGGTTGGCCCAACCTCTGGCACAAGAAGTTGGACCGACCTTGTAAAAGTTGGCCCAACTATGGGCCAACCGAAAATTCGCACATGGGTTGTGTAGAAAGTGTATGGGATCAGTTTTATTTTTTAAAATATCTCGCTTAAACGAAATTTTTAATTATAAGTTTTTTAGGATTTTATGTTTCATCTTTTAAGAACTACGCTACCGTCGGAAATTGTCGGTCCGATAGACCAAAGTGACGAAGAAAAGACAGCTCCATTAAAATCATGATAACTTTGACAAAAATAAAGATTGTGATTTAAATTTTGCAGGTGTTAAGGAATGAGTGATGAGGGTTGAGCTGGGAGATTTGGAATGATGGTGTGTCCCTCTGAGTGATATAAAAAAAAATTCTGTTTCTGCACAATCAAATTTTGAATTTTCAGTCAACGTTGTGACTTCACCAAACACAGTTCATGTGTTTTAAAAATATTATGAAATAGAGAGTGGAATTTTACAAGTATGAAAATCAATTTGAGTAGAAATTTAACAGTTCATAAACAATTAAAATAAAGTTTTGTTCAAAGAAAAGGAATTGTTTATTTTCGCAATTTTGCATAGTTCGTTGGTCGCTTAAGTTATAGTGACAAATTGGAACATTTTTTAATTTATAATTTATTTAAATTGGCGATTGTGTATTTAGTGGACGACTTTTCACCATTTTATTAGTATTCATTTCATTATTCCTGGAAATTCCCGTATTTTTCCAATTTTCTCCAAAGAAGTTAGACGCACTTGAAAATCGTGAAAATGGGCAAAGTGGCAAATTTGTTTTACTTATATTTTTAATTTTACAATCAAATGGAAGAAAACTTTTATCAAAAACAAAATTTATCACAAATTCTTAATGTTACGTAAGTTTTTACATAATTTTATAATTCTATTTACCCATTATTTGTTAATAAAAACCCAAAAATAGGTTACTTCAATGATGAACTTTGAAATAATGTTTTATTTATTATTTTATATTATATTCTTAAATGCTTAGATCAATTTAGAACAATAAATTTGGACATTCTTAACAAATGCCAATAACACAGGCACACAAAAAAAATATTTCGAGTGCGAAGACTGACAAATGGTAGGTTCTCTTCCTTGGTGTGTATCTAAAGAGGAAAATGTAGTCAGACCAAAAGTTTAGTGGTGGTATTTTTTTACACGCCTAGTAAGGTGGTGAAGTCTGAGAAAATGATTTGCATGGGGATTTACCTAATTTTTATGTTTTAAGCAGACTTTTCGCATATTTTTACTATTGATTTGAATTCAGTGACTTTTATTCTATAAATATTGAAAATCGTTACTTGGAGGTTTCCAGAGTCGCTTCAATTTTTATGTAATTAAAGTCACTGAATACAAATCAATAATAAAAATATGCGAAAAAGCTGTTTGAAACATAAAAATTAGGTAAATCCCCATGCAAATCATTTTCTCAGACTCCCGTGTGGAAAAATTTTATGGAAGTCTGGTGCGTAACATTCAAATGCTAATACACGTCGTCGAATTTTAACCAAATTTTATAAATTATATTATATAAATTAAATTAAAGTTAGAATACGTAATTAGTTTTAAAACTTCACAATCCAATTATGTTGTAAATTTCCTTGTTTTTAAATAGTGGAGATAAGTATCGTATTGTAATTACAAAACATAACCTAAAAAAAATTGACAAAATGTAAAAGTAAAATTACCCGTGTGGAAAAATATTGTGGCATTCTAGAGTCCAATGATTTTCCGATTAGCAATCAGTGACTTAACAGATAGGCTTATTGGAAGAAACCTAAGTCAAATATGTCCGTATAGTACGGTGTTATTATGACCGTCTAGATTTAGTCTAGAATGCTATATGCGCATGCGTCGATATGTGTCCAGCTGTTAAGTAGCATGGCGCCTAATGGAGTCGCGTTTTTTGGCGTCGTTAAATCAGTCAGCGTATGGTACATTTTCTTTGTGACTTTTAGAATTCGTTGTGGTTTCTGTTTTATATAAATAATAATGTGCTATGTTGTTGTTTTCTATATAATTTAATTTTAAATGTACACTGAAAAAAATAGGTTTTAATGTGTGTTTCTATGTGTTTTGATTACTCGGCTGAAGCTGGTAGTCGTACTCAGCATCAATGTTTAGGCGTCATCTATCAATATGCTTTTCCTGCAAATTTAGTATTACTTAATAATTTAAAAAACCATCGAGTACTGTTGTTTGAGAATCAATATCCACTAAATAGCAAATATAGTAAGTTTCTATTTATTAATTTCATTAATTAGTGGTTGACGCTTAAAGATTGGTGCTGAATATAACTGCTAGTTTCATCCGGCTGTTTTGATTTGCAGTAAATTTTATTTTACAAAAAGACTACAATCTCCAATGTCAAAGATTGGGAGGAGCACAAAGCTTTACGCTTAAAGAAAGTTGAAGTGAAAAATACGATAGCGTGGAAGTTTCGTTTCAATTCTGAACAGCTGCTCGACAAGACCGTCTGTCCTTGGTCTAGAAAGACGTTAGGCGGTCTCTTAAGCGCTTGGTCAGCGCCCTAAAATTTTTTTACACGGGCTTCACCACTTTACTTGGCGTGTAAAAAAATACCAGCACTAAACTTTTGGTCCGACTACTTTTTTCTCTTTAGATATACCACAAGGAAGAGGGCATACCACGTGTCAGTCTTCGCACTCGAAAAATTTTTTTTGTGTGCCGGTGTAATTTGTATTATATTTTTGCACTAAATTGTATTGTACCATGGGCTAAAGGTATCTTTAAAAAACAATAAATTTAAATAATAAAGAAGTATATCTTATTATAGGTTAGAAATTAGTTTTAGTAAAGTTTCTATACTGTTCTTATAATAAAATGAAAAAAATTCATACCGAGCATTTAAAGCAATAGTTTTAATTTATAGAAAATTAACAGTAAACACATTTTTCAAAAAAATAAAAATAAATAAATGTGAAATGATACGAAAAAACAGATCTATAATGGAAAAAATGATATGTGTACGATATTTTATGTATGTGTATGATATTTTAATTAGTCTTTATAACGACTAAAATATTAAATAAAACTTATTTTTCATTTTATAAAATTTAAAGAAAAACAATAATCAGAGTAGAACAATAATAAACGTAATCTAGAATTTTTTGCATTTTTGGTCTTTTTCTTCTTGTCTCGTTACAAGTATATTCTATTTCAAATCAATTTAACTTACAAAATTTACATATTTCAAAGTCAATATTATTATATTTAAGTCTACAATTTTACTTCAAAATATACAGTTTTTAAATTTATGAAATATAAAGTTTTACAATTTCTACAATAAAATTCATGAGTATATTTTTTTTACCCGCAATTATAAAAATATATTTTTAATATTTTCTGTATAAAGAATATTTAAAGTTTAATTAAATTTTTAAAGAATAAAAATTAAATTTATACAACATTTTAAAGAAACAAAATGTTGATTAATTAAAATTTAATTAATTAAAATTCGAATGTACAAATTAACAGTAAGTTGTGTCATTTGGGCTAAATGTAAACAAGGGATAAATGTAGACAGTAGATGTCTCAGCTAAATTTACAAATTTAAAAATAAGTTCGACGTCAATATTTTTACCTCAGTTCACCTACAAGATGTTCTGACTATTGCCAATATTTTATTTTGACAGTTGTACTGTAAGTTTTACTATTTCAGTATTTTATTTAAAAATTTACACGTGTAGATTTGGCCACATGTAATTACACGTGTATTTTATACTTTGTAATTTTTCCAAAATCTCTTTGTAATTATACAATTGTCAATTTTTCAAAATTTCTTTGAATCGTTACACGTGTAATTACATGTGGATATTTGGTGAAAAAATCTACTTTTAAATTCAAAGTATAAAATACACGTGTAATTACACGTGTACCGATTCAAAGAAATTTTGAAAAAATAAGAAAGTATAAAATACACGTGTAATTGAACCGCCGGATCGTAGAAGGGCATACGCGCGAACACGCGGACAGTCAGTTGGCTCCTGGAGATAAAATTTTCAAGTTGTTCAAAAGTAATTTAAATATATTGTTTCTTGTATAAAATTTCAAGGCGCATCTTTTTTTCTCTTAACATTTTTTTCTATAATTTTTCGTTTTCACGTAAATTGCAAAAAACGTGATTTTTTAAGTTAAGAAATTTTAATGAAATTTTGACTTCAACTCGTGACTTCTTCGTTAAATATTAATATTTTTTCACGAAATTTACACACAATATTCTTCAAACTATTCCAAAAGTGAAACAATGTTTGAAAATTAAAAAAAAAATTTTATGTCTAAGTAAATAATTATTTAAATAATTTTGTCAAAAAAATGATTCTCTCATTTTCAATTGAAAAAGTTGAGTGAGGAATTTTTGTTTTCAGAAAACTTCCAGCGACAAAAATGTTCATCAATATGTTAGGAAGTTTTTTGGAAAATATCTCGTCATTTTATAATAAATTAAAGACAATAGAACAATTTTAACAGCGTCGCGCTATGCTATAAGCGTAAACCATGTCTAACTATATACATTGCCGTAGCCTGCAGATTACACGTCCGCCGCCACGCCGCAATTTTACAATAATATTATATTTTAAAATTGCTCTATTGTCTTTAATTTATTATAAAATGACGAGATATTTTCCAAAAAACTTCCTAACATATTGATGAACATTTTTGTCGCTGGAAGTTTTCTGAAAACAAAAATTCCTCACTCAACTTTTTCAATTGAAAATGAGAGAATCATTTTTTTGACAAAATTATTTAAATAATTATTTACTTAGACATAAAATTTTTTTTTAAATTTTTAAACATTGTTTCACTTTTGGAATAGTTTGAAGAATATTGTGTGTAAATTTCGTGAAAAAATATTAATATTTAACGAAGAAGTCACGAGTTGAAGTCAAAATTTCATTAAAATTTCTTAACTTAAAAAATCACGTTTTTGCAATTTACGTGAAAACAAAAAATTATAGAAAAAAATGTTAAGAGAAAAAAAGATGCGCCTTGAAATTTTATACAAGAAACAATATATTTAAATTACTTTTGAACAACTTGAAAATTTTATCTCCAGGAGCCAACTGACTGGCCGCGTGTTCGAGCGTATGCCCTTCTACGATCCGGCGGTTCAATTACACGTGTACCAATTCTGGAAACTGTGAAAAAATGACAAAGTATAAAATGCACGTGTAATTTTGTAACACGTGTAACGATTCAAAGAAATTTTGAAAAAAATAAAGTATAAAATACACGTGTAATTACACGTGTAATGATGCAAAGAGATTTTGGAAAAATTACAAAGTATAAAATACACGTGTAATTACATGTGGCCAAATGTACACGTGTAATTACACGTGTAAATTTTTAATAGATTGCCTCGCATTTGCATAAAAATAAATTAAAAACTGAAACTAAAATTTTTCTGTCTTCCTTATTAATGTCTTAACAAAAATTGACTTTGATTTTTGATTTTCGTCAATTTAGTTAATAAACAATTAAGTTTTTACATTTACCTTGAGAATTCAAAAACTCGGGGTAAATGTAAACAGAACTTCAACTATATTTTAAAAGAAAATAATTGAATAAATTATTGGATCCGACATTTTGAAATTAAAAATTCGATTTTAGATTCTTAACCAACAACCTTAAAAAAATTTTTTTACCAAGTTGAATGAAAATCTATTTAAATTAGTTCAACTTATTCAAGTTTTTATATTATTAATTGTGTAATGGTTGATCGTTTATTTTATGATACATTATCAGTCAATTGGTTGATTTAATGTACATCTTCGAAGAATTTTTTCAGTTTTTCCATCCATTAAAACAGCAGTATACTTGAAATAACTTGTTCCTTAAGGCGGTGTCAAAGTCGATGCGATTTTCCCATTGAAGCTCATTGCAAAAATCCAATCGACTTTGACACCGCCTTAAACCTCGTTTAACTACAGTGGTGTTTACATATACCCCGAAGTTTAGGAAAATTTCAAAATCTCGGGGTAAATGTAAACGGTCAGTTTTACGCGATTCAGGTGCATCAACATTTCATTGTACCTCATAAAATTTTTCTCGGGAAGTAAAGTAACAAGTTCATGCAAAAGAAATCCGTCCGTTTTACCTTTTAACAAAAAAAACTAATGTTTTTGGTTAAAAATAGATATTCCATTTAGATTTACCTCAAATGACCCTAATTTAAAATTTCAATAAATTAACATTAGATGTTTTTCATCATTTAATTTATTTATAACAATCAATTGCAGGTTGGTTAACTAAAGCTTCAGGAGATAATTTCAATGAGGCATTCTGCAGAGTTTGCAAAAATTCATTACGAGTTCATATCTATGATGTAGAGAAACCTTCACAAACCAAAAAGCATCTTGACCAAATGGAAATATTAAATATAAAGGAAAAAATTACTCAACATCATAAAATTATTATTAATGAGATGGACAAGACCAGAGATTTAAAAATTGCAGCTTATATAGCTTGACATTCTGCAATTCGAAGCGTGGATGATCTCTGTGCCATAATCAGAGAACATGTAAAAAAATGTTATATCATCGCCTTGTATTTTAAGTGAATTAGTAAAAGGCATTGGCGATTCGAAATTTTCATTGATTTTAGATGAATCGACTGATAAGGGAATTTGCAAACATCTTTGTATGCCCGGGTAGCAAAACCCAAGTCACTACCAGAGTACAGATCTGATGCAGGCCTGTTATTCCAGATCTGGAACGGATCTGGAATTTTACATGGTCCAAAGCAAAACCAGACTTGGTAACCAATTTAACAGCTCTATCTATATGCAGGTACCAAAAGTACTATACCAATTGCAAAAATAATATGAAAAGTCGGTATAGTGTAACCGATTGAGCCCTTGAACAGGTAGAAAAACCAGGATAGCGACATATAGAAGTATATTAAGAGAAAACTGAAAATTTAACTTTGTGTTGATATGCATTTCTCTTTACTTTTTTAATAATGACTCTCTATATTTGAATCAGAAATAACTAATTTTCAGAAAACCATATCTGATTGTAAGTTAAAAATAATTAATATTTCAGTACACTTATTTAAGTGATTACATTATAATCAAATAAAAATTATTAATTAAGCTGAATAAGATTCATTAGTAAATTGTTCATAACATGCTGAATATTTTTTAATAATAATAATTTGAAATATAATAATAAATTATAAATATTATTAATTTTATAATAATATAATGTCATTGACAATGACTGAATTCAGATTTATAATTGATTAACCTAAAAATAGAAAATGTTTCCTCGGAAACAAATACCTGTATTTTTAGTAAATTTTATAATTATTATTCTACTCAAGTAATTGTGATTACAAATTGAAAACCGAGAAATCTGTAAATGTACTATAAAAACAACTTTTGGGAATTTCCCAAACGTAGCATGAGCGTGTAAAGCAACCCTGAACCGCAGGGGTTCTAAATATCTTTTCTTTTGGGTTTCAGTAAGTGAGAGAGAGAAAGAGAGAGTCTATTTGCTCTGCTTTTTGAATGCAATTTTTCTCTATACACAGATTCTCAGACCTCCGAGATGGTCCAGTGGTTAAAGCGTTTTACTTTGCGTCCCCTACGTCATCAAAACCTGCGTTGCGATAAACGATCGGGTGCTCGATTTCCTGCGTTTAGGAATTTTCCTAATATAATTATAAGCGTTACGACATTAATAAAAAAATAAATACTGTGTTTAGGAGTGTGTATTTAAATAGACCAAGCGACATATTTGACGAGCGAAAATTTGAATATCCACGTCAAAAAAATAATTAAATGAGAATTAGAATAAATAAAAACATATGCACAGTTTTAAATACATCTAAAGCAATATGTGCCCCAATTTTGGAGCAAATTAAATAAAAAACTTTGGAGAAATTAATTATTTGACCAGCGACATATTTTTCGCACTACACCAGTATGACAAGTATCCAACAATTATTTTGATTAAAATACAGTTGAAAATAAAAATAAAAATCACGCACATAAAATTTGAATTACAATTTAATTGTGCCTCTTATTTCAAATTTTTTCATTTAGTTTTTTAATGTTTAATTTATAAAACCATTTTGATTTGACCAGCGACACAAAAACTGAGGGACACTTTTTAGAAGATTATATCTTTTATAATTTCTACTTTTCATTTTTTTTAAGTTTGTTTATGGAATTCTTAAGATATTTTTAAATAGTTTATAACAGTAAAATACGTGTTTTCCAAAAAAATCATATTTAAACAGTTAACATACTTTTAGAAAAAGTGAAAGTGACACTTGCAAAATAATGGTATTGTGAACTTTAATAAAGAAAAACATAGAAAAAATAAACAAAATAATTTATATCAATGGTTAAATCGTAATCCTTATTTTCTTTTTAAAAACATGTAAATATTTAAAAATCATTAGTTTTTATATTTAGGCTGTTTAAGTGAAAATAATGTGAGGGACATAAAGGTTAAAAGTTCCAGAGATTCGCCCATATGTATATTTCTATTTTTTATCAAAACGTATGAAAAACATAAGAATAACTGTAACTAACTTCAATCTGCAGACAGAATGAATGAACGAAGTACTACGAAGATTATTATAGTTAATTATATGAAAGTAAAGCGTAAATTCCCTAGTTTCTATTTCCATTTGATATATTATGGACATTTCATGGGATTAATAGAAAAAAAATTGTTTAAAAAATTTGACAAATAGTACGAAATTGAACGTTTTAACCCATTCAACTTACATTCAACTTCGTACTATTTGTCAAATTTTTCAAAAACACATTTTTTAAACAATTTTTTTTCTATTAATCCCATGAAATGTCCATAATATATCAAATGGGAATAGAAACTAGGGAATTTACGCTTTATTTTCATATAATTTTGATAAAAATCGTCGGGGGGGTGTTTTGAGATATTAAGAGTTTAACATTTCAAATAGGAATTTCTCTACGAAATTGGCAGAAATTTAAAATAATAAAGATAGCAATAGAAAGCTCATGAAATTCTCTTTTGAATCAGTGCATAATATATTATAAACAATTAAAGTTTTATATAATAAAAATTATTAGAAAATCTATTTCCTTGCGTTTGTTTTTTTGTCGGTGGAACGGTTTGAAATGAAATGCCTCATATAACTGGTTTTCCCAGTCTGCTAAGCGAAGAGCAGAATATAAACATTTATATGAAATTTTTAATACTAGTAGTACTGAAAATTCATCGGACACAGGAGATGTTATTTGCTAAAAAAGTTTTGAAGCCCTCTTTCTACGATGGTGGAATATTTGTTGTTTTAAAAGAATTTACGAACGATTTAGCGTATAAGCCAGTTTCTGAAATTGATTTTGGAATTGAGTTTAATACAGCTTTAAACTTGTATCCTGTAAATGATGTGAAAGAAATCGAAATCTTAGAAAGAGGGTTTAACTACCCAGGTGCGAATTTTCGGTTGGCCCATAGTTGGGCCAACTTTTACAAGGTCGGTCCAACTTCTCGTGCCAGAGGTTGGGCCAACCATACAGATGATAACGATTGGCCGTCTAATGGCGACGATGGTTGGCCCGACAAGTCATAAGGAAGTTGGCCCAACTTAAAATGCATATGTTGTGCTAGCTATACATTTCAATGGTTGGTCCAAAAACTGATGCCAAAGTTGGCACGACTTTAAATGCGTAAGTTTGGCCAACTTTAACAGCCAAAGGTAAAAAATTATTAAAAAACTAAATTATTTAAACAATTAACACGTTATTATTAGCAAGAACATCAGATATAACCTTTACCTATTATTATTAAACACAATCTCATACATACATTTTCGAAAATATCTACCGCTTGCTGGGATCGAACCCCTAACCTAACGCGCCGAAGACTTATACACTGACCACTACGCTACGCTCACATGGGAGTCCATACCGTTAAATGTATATTAAAGCTGCAACAGTCGGGCCAACCGTGGCCCAGAGTTAGGCCAACCGAGAAAGTTTAAGTCATTTAAACTGTTTTTCACAAAGTTTTGCCAACCGTCGGGCCAACCGAGGCCCAGAGTTAGGCCAACCGAGAAAGTTTAAGTCATTTAAACTGTTTTTCACAAAGTTTTGCCAACCGTCGGGCCAACCGTGGTCCAGAGTTTGGCCAACCATAAAGTTTGAGTTATTTAAACTGCGTTTTACAGAGTTTTGCCAACCGTCGGGCCAACCGTGGCACAGAGTTAGGCCA
This sequence comes from Leptopilina drosophilae, assembly GCA_032873175.1. NCBI lineage: Eukaryota > Metazoa > Arthropoda > Insecta > Hymenoptera > Figitidae > Leptopilina > Leptopilina drosophilae. Next base: position 33,141,366 of record CM065481.1, read on the forward strand.
ACTGAGAAAGTTTAAGTCATTTAAACTGTTTTTCACAAAGTTTTGCCAACCGTCGGGCCAACCGTGGCCCAGAGTTTGGCCAACCATAAAGTTTGAGTTATTTAAACTGCGTTTTACAGAGTTTTGCCAACCGTCGGGCCAACCGTGGCCCAGAGTTTGGCCAACCATAAAGTTTGAGTTATTTAAACTGCGTTTTACAGAGTTTTGACAACCGTCGGGCCAACCGTGGCCCAGAGTTTGGCCAACCATAAAGTTTGAGTTATTTAAACTGCGTTTTACAGAGTTTTGACAACCGTCGGGCCAACCGTGGCCCAGAGTTAGGCCAACCGAGAAAGTTTAAGTCATTTAAACTGTTTTTCACAAAGTTTTGCCAACCGTCGGGCCAACCGTGGCCCAGAGTTTGGCCAACCATAAAGTTTGAGTTATTTAAACTGCGTTTTACAGAGTTTTGCCAACCGTTGGGCCAACCGTGGCCCAGAGTTAGGCCAACCGACAAAGTTTAAGTCATTTAAACTGTTTTTCACAAAGTTTTGCCAACCGTCGGGCCAACCGTGGCCCAGAGTTTGGCCAACCATAAAGTTTGAGTTATTTAAACTGCGTTTTACAGAGTTTTGCCAACCGTTGGGCCAACCGTGGCCCAGAGTTAGGCCAACCGACAAAGTTTAAGTCATTTAAACTGTTTTTCACAAAGTTTTGCCAACCGTCGGGCCAACCGTGGCCCAGAGTTTGGCCAACCATAAAGTTTGAGTTATTTAAACTGCGTTTTACAGAGTTTTGCCAACCGTTGGGCCAACCGTGGCCCAGAGTTAGGCCAACCGAGAAAGTTTAAGTCATTTAAACTGTTTTTTACAAAGTTTTGCCAACCGTCGGGCCAACCGCGGCCCAGAGTTAGGCCAACCGAGAAAGTTTAAGTCATTTAAACTGTTTTTCACAAAGTTTTGCCAACCGTCGGGCCAACCGTGGCCCAGAGTTTGGCCAACCATAAAGTTTGAGTTATTTAAACTGCGTTTTACAGAGTTTTGCCAACCGTGGCCCAGAGTTTGGCCAACCGACAAAGTTTAAGTCATTTAAACTGTTTTTCACAAAATTTTGCCAACCGTCGGGCCAACCGTGGCCCAGAGTTTGGCCAACCTAAATTTGTAAGTCATATGAGATACGTTTCCCATAGTTGTGTCGACTTTTGTCGCCAAAGTTGGCCCGACGGTTGGTTATACTCTGCATGTAATGGTTGGCTTGCAAAGTCGGGCCAACTGTGGGCACTAGTACTTGCCAAAGTTGGGCAAACTCTGGCAACCAAAACTTCGCTTGCCAAAGTTAGGCCAACCGTGGGCCAACCTTCAAACTCTGGCGGCCAACCTAAATTCGCACCTGGGTATTTAAAACGGTTATGCCAAGAACTTGCAAAACTTGCACCACAAAGTCTTCAACAATTTCAGGGTCTTAATAATTTACTGCCTACAGTTTGTAGGCCATTTTGGCCTGAAGTTTTAAGAGTACTAAGTTTACCATAAAAAAATGCAGTTGTAGAGAGAACATTCGCAGTCATGAATGCAGCTAAAACAACATAAAGAAATCGAATGTTAATTGAATTATTAGACGCTATTTTAAGAATTCGAATTAGATTTACAGTTAACAAAATATGCTGCAAAGTTTTTACACCTTCACATGAAATGTTTCAAAAATTTACGTATAAGTAACGGATAAATATCCGTTTAAGAACAAATTAAATAATAACGATCCCTCCCTCCATTCAAGAGAAAGAATTTGATAATAATTGTTAACTGCTTTTAACATTTTTAATGATAATGACGAGTTCCCATGTATTCACTTACCCGATGTTAACATTTGAATGACGAATTAGAATAAAATAGCCCAGGTGCGAATTTAGGTTGGTCGCCAGAGTTTGAAGGTTGGCCCACGGTTGGCCTAACTTTGGCAAGCGAAGTTTTGGTTGCCAGAGTTTGCCCAACTTTGGCAAGTACTAGTGCCCACAGTTGGCCCGACTTTGCAAGCCAACCATTACATGCAGAGTATAACCAACCGTCGGGCCAACTTTGGCGACAAAGGTCGACACAACTATGGGGAACGTATCTCATATGACTTACAAATTTAGGTTGGCCAAACTCTGGGCCACGGTTGACCCGACGGTTGGCAAAACTCTGTAAAACGCAGTTTAAATGACTTAAACTTTCTCGGTTGGCCAAACTCTGGGCCACGGTTGGCCCGACGGTTGGCAAAACTTTGTGAAAAACAGTTTAAATGACTTAAACTTTCTCGGTTGGCCTAACTCTGGGCCACGGTTGGCCCGACGGTTGGCAAAACTCTGTAAAACGCAGTTTAAATAACTCAAACTTTATGGTTGGCCAAACTCTGGGCCACGGTTGGCACGACGGTTGGCAAAACTTTGTGAAAAACAGTTTAAATGACTTAAACTTTCTCGGTTGGCCTAACTCCGGGCCACGGTTGGCCGGACGGTTGGCAAAACTTTGTGAAAAACAGTTTAAATGACTTAAACTTTCTTGGTCGGCCAAACTCTGGGCCACGGTTGGCCCGACTGTTGCAGCTTTAATATACATTTAACGGTATGGACTCCCATGTGAGCGTAGCGTAGTGGTCAGTGTATAAGTCTTCGGCGCGTTAGGTTAGGGGTTCGATCCCAGCAAGCGGTAGATATTTTCGAAAATGTATGTATGAGATTGTGTTTAATAATAATAGGTAAAGGTTATATCTGATGTTCTTGCTAATAATAACGTGTTAATTGTTTAAATAATTTAGTTTTTTAATAATTTTTTACCTTTGGCTGTTAAAGTTGGCCAAACTTACGCATTTAAAGTCGTGCCAACTTTGGCGTCAGTTTTTGGACCAACCATTGAAATGTATAGCTGGCACAACATATGCATTTTAAGTTGGGCCAACTTCCTTATGACTTGTCGGGCCAACCATCGTCGCCATTAGACGGCCAATCGTTATCATCTGTATGGTTGGCCCAACCTCTGGCACGAGAAGTTGGACCGACCTTGTAAAAGTTGGCCCAACTATGGGCCAACCGAAAATTCGCACCTGGGAGACTCACATTTTATAAAAAATTTTATGTAATTCGTTGCAGCTTTGTAATAAAGTTTATAATAAATAAGTTCATTCAATTTTCTAAATAATATAATTTTTACAAATTTTTTACTGTTTAAAATAAATTATTTTTCTAAAACTTTCTAATTAAAATTTTAATTTTGGCGGTTAAACTATTAAGGTTGGCTATTTCTGGCGATTTTTTATTTAACCCTTTGCCGTACATAAGCTTTCCCCACCTCAGAAAAAATCAGTTTGACAGTGGAATCACGTGGATAATATCAGGGCCGGAAATTAGATTGATTTTGAGGTTATGTTTACATTGGTTATGTAGATTTGATAAAAGTCTTTAATAATCAAATATAGCTATGTTTAAAAAGTAATAAATTGCAAATACACTTCCACTTTATACAAAAAAACAGATTTTTAGGTATTAAATATTATTTTGAAATATAATTTATTTTAAAATATAAATGGATTCATTTTTTAATTAGGTACGTTCCTGCAAATTCAGAACACTTACATTCTCACACATAACTAATTTATCAACACAAGCATACCGCCTTTTCTCATTGGTTGTTCCCCCAGAAAAGACTCTAAACGACATTTCGTAACACAAGAACGGCAAAGGGTTAAGCTGTGGCGATTTTAAAGACCATGTTGTTGGCAACCCTGCCCTGGAGTAGACAACCACTCAACTTTCTAGACGGCAGATTGGAGTGATTGGCGGTCGACAGTTTTTTTGCACGGTAAGACTATTTTTTTAATATCTTGGGAACCCATAAAAATATTATTTTACATTCTTGATCTCCATTTAAAACTTACATTATAAGGAATATAATTAATCAATTAAATTAATTTATTATCACATTATCTTACTTTATAAGCTGTAAAAATAACCATTTTTCATCAAATTTTCTGGATTTTGCCAGGTGTTAAAGTCAAGATAAAAAATTTTGAAAAATTAGGAATGATTTTTTTGTGTTTATAACATGATAACTTGCTTTCTATTTATGTAATTCTAATAAAAAAAAGTAAAAAGTGTCTATTAAGTTAAGATAGATATCATGTTCAAGGAGTGATTTTTAAGAGTCAAATTTTTTTTGTATTCCTAAAATATTCATAAACCCTTTAAGGACCAAATGTACAAAAATTTTATCTGAACTTTGATAGAACTTTTTAGAATGAATACGAAGTGATAAAAATTTTGAAATATACATTTCTTAAAGCTCTGAAATCGCTCTTTCGAATGCCGCAAAGAAATACATCTCAAAATTAAAAAAAACAAAATGGCATATTAAAAATAGCGTTCAAAGTTGACTTTTTAATAAATAATATACAACAAATGCACATTTTTCAAAACTTCATCGGATTCACTTGAAACTTGTTACACGGGGGTTTTTGGGGTCACTGTTTACGAATATGATAGTAGTTTTCTAGAATTCAAAATGGCGGATCCAATATCCAACTGGTTACTCAGGGTTTTTTGTGGTCGCTGACCATGTTTTACACGTTCTTCAGCCGTCAAAACGTTTCTACTAGTAATGACGCTACCAACTCTCACCGCGTTGAGGTAAACGTAGATTGTGGAGAATCTTATTTTTTTGCAGAAGGTTTTAATTTTAATCGTGAGAAGTGAATTTAACCCTCCCTCACATACCTTGAAAAAAATTACGACTTTACACACGTTTAGAGGGAATCCCTCACCACATTGTAAAATAAGCGACATTATAACATATACAAAGAAATCAACAAAAATTTAATTTTAACACAAACTTACAAATATATAGTAAATTATTCTAAATTATAAAATTAATTTTCGGTGTCAAAAATAAAAACTAATTACACGAATGCACATCTTCGAAGGAATTACACTTTACATGGAAAAAGTAATGTAACATTAACGAGTACACGGAAAAAAAAAGTTCACGAATCTCTCGTGAACTAGTATATCACTTTTGGATGGGACACAAAATTCTTCAAAATCTATAAACACAGTTCATCAAAATTTCATCAACTCCTTCACTAGAAACGTAGTACGGTTTCTGAACTTTTCGTCAAAGTTGACGAAAAATTCGTGAACTTTTAAAAAATGTTAAAAACAAAAACAATAATTTCTAGACACTACTTTTTTGATAGTATTTCACTTAATTTGATAACTTGATGCCTATACGCACTCAACTACACAGAATACACAATTTTATCGCTATTAAAATTCGCAACTCGCTTCACGGGATTCGAACCTAGTACCCTAATAATATTCCTAACTAACCGACACGGCTAAATCTATATACACTGACAGTACTCCTGCAAACGACACGATTAGCTTTGTCTGCTGTTGTCTGCTACAAAACTCAGGACCGTGCAAAGTATAAAACGATCCTTGTCGTAACTTCTAATTTATTTTATGAATTATTTGTTTCACAAAAGAAATTAGCACACAAAAATATTCAATGAATAATAAAAACATTGATTCTAAATAATAAATTTAATCAAACAAAGAATTTGTCCGAGTGTAAACACTGATGACACCGACTGAATTATGACAGATGAATTCTTGATCAGCCATATTTGATGCGCATTGCGAACTGCACATACTACTGAGACTCGCGAGTTCACGACTTTTTCGTCAACTTGTACCTCTACTTTTGACGAACTACTCATCCTTAACACGTTCATCAAAAATTCATTAACTTTGTTTCAGTTTTTCGTTGACGTTCGCCATTTCTAATCAAAAGTGAATGAAAATTTTGAAATTTTGTGTCCCATCCAAAAGTGATATACTAGTTCACGAGAGATTCGTGAACTATTTTTTTCCGTGTAAGCAAAAAAATCATTAAATAATTAATTTTATTTTTTTTACTTAACATAACCTCCCTTTTTCGATTTTTTCTGGCTTTGAAGCTTCATAATTAAATAAAAAAAATAAAACAAAAAATAAAAAATGTTTAAAATGTTTAAATGTTTAAAATAAATATTTTTTTAGAAATGAGTTAGTAATGTCATTACTAATAGAGATATTTTGATGGCTGAAGAACATGTAAAATATAATCAGCGACCCCAAAACCCCCGAGTAACTAGTTTCAAGTGAATCCGATGAAGTTTTGAAATAAACGTCCGCCATATTGGATCCGCCATTTAGAATTTTTGAAAACTACTATCAAATTCGTAATTAATGACCCCAAAAAATTATGAATTTTTTGAAACGACTATCATGTTCGTAATCAGCGACCCCAAAAACGCCCGAGTAACCAGTTTCAAGTGAAAGTGATGAAGTTTTGAAAAATGTGACCGTCGTATTGGATCCGCCATTTAGAATTTTTGAAAACTACTATCATTTTCGTAATTAGCGACTCCAAAAACCCTCGAGCAACCAGTTTCAAGTGAATCCGATGAAGTTTTGAAAAATGTGCATATACACTGATCGACAAAATTAAGGTTTTTTCTTGCTACAAGTATAAATTGAAGTGATTCTTACAGGATTTTGGACGTAGATTACGAATATGTAAGTGAAATTGTCACTTTCGTTTATTCTTGTAGCAAAATTTTGTCGAACAGTGTTATTTATTAAAAAGTCAACTTTGAATGCCATTTTTAATATGTCGTTTTGTTTTTTTAAATTTTCTATGTTACTACATTTTAGGTCGGACATTTTTGATGCGATATTTATACCTTTGAGATGTATGTATTTGCCATAAATTATAAAAAAAATTTATTTATAAAGAAAAATCTTTAAAAAATCGTGTTTTTTATTAATTAATTGTATGTAATTTGTTTATTTGTGAATTAACAATATTTTTTATTGCGGCATTCGAAAGAGCGGTTTCAGAGCTTTAAGCAATGTGTACTTCAAAATTTTTATCACTTTGTTTTTATTCTAAAAAGTTCCATCGAAGTACAGGTAAAATTTTTGTATATTTGGTCCTTAAAGGGTTAACATACAAAATACCGTGATAGTACCCTGGATACTATGAAAAATCCATTTCAAGTTTTACAGGAATATAAAGAGCGTGAGTGATCTGAAGAATAAAAATGCGAATTGCGAGAAGAAAACATGAAATTTTAAGAAAAAAGGAAAAATGAAATGTAATAGGCAGATTATAATTATATATATATATATATATATATATATATATATATATATATATATATATATATATATATATATATATATATATATATATATACTGCCGTCCTTTTTAAAAAAGGCACTATCTACATTTTAACTCGAACCGAGATATTTAACTAAACGCGTTTGCATTTATATCTCTTAAGGGGAGATTCCACTGATTTTTTTTTTGAATACCGAAATTATTTTTTTTTAATTTTTGGTTAGTATGATTATCTAAAAATACGGGAAAAATAGTCTGAAACGATAAGAATAGACTCGCTAGCAGGAGAGTAGGAATAACATCACTTTTCCACCTCGAAAATGCATGTTTTTTCATTAATTACCTAACTGCAATTTGTTTATTTTTAAATTTACATTTTTTCTTTTTGCACCGCTTGAAAGAGTAGTTCTTAAGTAATAAGAAATGTCTACTATTACGTGTCAAAGGTTATGTATATAACTTTAAGTTAAATTTTTGTATATTTGGTCCTTCAAACTTTAAACGCGTTTTTCTCGAAACTACACATTTTCAACTTGTTTACACTCTCATTTTTACAATTTTCAACGAAATAACTTGCAATTTGAACAGCATGCTCCTTGAATGTGTAGTTTTCGTGTAAACTAGGATATTTAAGATCCATTAATATTTATAAAAGTTATTAACAATTTAAGTTGCAAAATTATTGTCGAAAAATTAAAAAGTCTGCCATTTGGTTATTTTTCAATAAATTTTTTTTGTTCTAGTTTACACGATAGCCATAATGGTATAGATTAAGAAAATTTTTGACTTTTTTAGTTTAGATTAATTGTCGCCGAGAAAAAATGTAAACAACTTTTAGAGGGGACCACTTTCGGCAGCTATTTTCTAAGACTCCATTAAAAAAATAAATAAATAAAAAATGGTTTTTATTACTGTAACACAAGTATTTTATTGTAAAAAAAGTTTAACTAAGAAATATTTATTTTACTACCTATAAAAGAATTTAAAAAAAAAACCTTAATTTCTGTGGAATCTCCCCTTAACAAAAATAAAATTTTGTAAATCAATCTATTGCTCTTAACTAAATCGGACCCGCTCTTTTCATTGGTGCAAAAATAAATTTATAATTTTAAATAATAATATTCAAAACAGTAGATAGTGCAAAATTTTAAACTAAAAATTGAAGGAAATACATATGGCGGCCTATGTACATAGTGCACATTTTTGGCGGCTAAAAATCAGTATTTTACAATTAAAATGGGGACGTTTTCCTTTTAAAAGCGTCACTATCTACAACAAAAATGGATAATTAGCTAATTTTTACAATTAAAATCTAATTAAAATTTTCATTAATTAAAAATTTTAATTTTCGATTGCACAGATAATTTTTGAATTTTGTAATGAATCCAGCCATATAAAAAACTCATTTTTCTTAAAAAATGTAGATAGTGCCTTTTTTAAAAAGGACGGCAGTATATATATATATATATATATATATATATATATATATATATATATATATATATATATATATATATGTGCCTTCATCGTATAATAGTTTAAAAGAAACTTTACGTTACCAGCAGAACTTACTGTTTCAGTTTTACCACTCTTACTATACACCGTCTACTTTTTCAATTTGGGAACGTTCATAAACTACGTAGCACATAAAATGGCGCTAATACATGTAATTCCGTCTACGTTGGGGGAGGGGGGTTAAAATTTCCAAAAAAATTAGTCTACGTAGTTTATGAACGTTCTCTAATGGAAAACATTTCGTTGAATATCTTTCTGAATGGTTTTTTCCTGCTCTTTCCAAAGGTGAACTTTATATTTCAATATGTTAAAAATTTACCCTGATTTTTAATAATTAATATTTAATTTTCCAAAAATTAAGGTAAATTTTTAACATATTAAAAAATAAAGTTCACCATTGGAAAGAGCATGAAAAACCCATTCAGAAACATATTCAACGAAATTTTTTCCATTACATGTACACTGAGAGAAGTCCGGGAACTAATACGTCCCGTGCGAGCCTTGAGTGGTACTTTTGAATGTTTTTATGTGAACCCTCGAATCGGAACGTCTGAAGCCCCGATGCGAAACGTGGAACGTCCCGAAGCGAGAATACGCAGAACTTTCAGTTTTTGCCACCAGTTGTTCTCTCATATGCGAGAACAATGTTTGACTGGATTCGGGGCGTCTCAGCACCAGATTCGGAACAACTCAAATGCGACAAGCATAGTAGCGCATAGCGACGTCTAGCAGGAACTATTACGCCTCGGACTTCTCTCAGTGTATGGGCAGAAAAAAATTTTAAAAGTAGACGGTAAGGACCAAAGTGCTAAAATTGACTCCCATCTACCCCCTCCAAATTTTCGAAACAGTGAAAAACGTTTTTTGAGGCATATTTCTACTTGATAGAACAACAAATTCCCCGACTTCCAATTTTTTCAAGAAGTTAAAATGTCAACTTATGACATTACACGTAAAATGCCTTATATGTGAAACAATTAGTTATGCTGGTAACGGCAAGTTGCTTTTAATCTATCAAACGTTGTTTGGTACTCAATCAACATTTTGCAATCTGACTGTAACATTTAATTTTTCGTTTTTTCTCAAAATTTCGTATTTTCTTCTCGCAACTAGAATTTTTATTCTTCAGGTCACTCACGCTCTTCATAAATATTCTCAACTTCACAAAAATAAAAATTGTTTTCTTTTAATATGAACAAAGTATGGAATAAATTTCATTTAAAATTTCTTTACTATAAAATGTATCTTTTTATAGCCAATTTAAAAAAAAATTGAACTGAACTTAAAATGAGTCAAAAAAATGACTCATTATGAGTTGTAACAAAATTGATCTCGATCAACTAATTTTGAATTTCACTGTATTTATGGAGAATTGACAAAATGATTTACAGGTTAGAACTTGTGAATTTATACCAAGCATGTAACATGAAATACAAAAGTTTTAACACTGCCTGAAAAACAAAGATGATGACGTTAAAAATTAAAACTCATTAGAATTCAGTAATATAAACATCCCAGGTGCGAATTTAGGTTGGCCGCCAGAGTTTGAAGGTTGGCCCACGGTTGGCCTAACTTTGGCAAGCGAAGTTTTGGTTGCCAGAGTTTGCCCAACTTTGGCAAGTACTAGTGCCCACCTCCGATTCTTCTACAAATTGGTATACGTACGTAATTTTGTGCCCTGATTACGAAAATCATAGTGAAAATTGGCGCAAATTAGAATTTTATTGTAAAAACCATAAAAAACAACATAAAATTGTGTTTTTTGAGTATAATTCGCAAAAACGCAAAATTTTGCAAAACGTTGTTACCAAAAGTTTTGGATCTGACCAAAATACACTGGGTCTGGATTCAGTACCTTCTAGTTCCAAAAAGAAAGTCAATTTGATTACCTTTCTGTATTCAGGAAGTAGGAGAACATGAGCTATGGCGGGCTTCCCCGCCTTTGTACTGTTTGCTTCAGGAGCCCTTCAAAGAGCTTTTTTGAAGGTCATGTTGTAGGGGGGTTGGGTCTGGGTTCGGTACCTTCTAGTACCAAATAGAAAGTTAATTTGGCTCCCTTTCTGTATTCAGGAACTAAGAGAACAATTAGCGCCTTCTGCAAGTTATAAAAAAACACAATTTTATAGTGTTTTTTATGGTTTTTACCATAAAATTCAAACTTTCGCCAATTTTAACAATCATTTTTATAATCAGCGCATCAAAATACGTAAAGAATCCTTATTTCGTTACAGTTGTATGTCTTTCTAAGTGAAAGATCATTTTAACCATGATTGTTATGGAATTTCATGGTTTTTTACAATTTTCTCACAAAATAACAAATTTTAGCAAAAAATGATAAGAACAAAAATGTGTATTTTGGTCAGATCTAAAACTATTGTTAACAACATTTTGCAAAATTTTGCGTTTTTTGCGAATTATACGCAAAAAACACAATTTTATGGTGTTTTTATGGTTTTTACCATAAAATTCTAATTTGCGCCAATTTTCACTATGATTTTCGTAATCAGGGCACAAAATTACGTAGGTATACCAATTTGTAGAAGAATCGGAGGTAACCGCTAATCGGAAGTACACCCAAACATTATAATAACAAATTATTATAAACAGAATATACTTAAGATTTTCAATCTTTATAAAAAGTAACTTAACCTGATATTTGATACGGGTAAGACTCATTTTGAGTAACTTGAAGTTTGTCATTTACTCATTTTGAGACCGAACTCATAATGAGTTGCAACAAAAATGAGTTGAGTTTTTTTCTGTGATTCAAGAGAACAATAAAGTATTTGTATTTAGTTTTATTTAAATCCCTTTATAGAAGGAAATTTCCATGGTCACACAGGAAAAAATTTTGGGTAAGCGCTGTATTTCTTACTGTGCAGTGGCGATTCTACAGACTACGTATAGCAGCGTTAATGGACATCTCCTGTCCTGATACCAGTTACACACAATTCATAGAGAGCAGAGCGTGACCACTAGAAGGCAGCTGATACATAAAATTTTTTCCCGTGCACTTACCATGGAATTGATCAGTATTACTAATCTTTAATGTAATATTACAGTGGTATTCTTTCAGGAAGAACGAAAAAATATGTATAATCTAATCGCCCATGTGCAATAATAAATAATAATACTAACTATAATACCTTGATTGTTATTCTTCTATGAATTTCCGGATGTCCTGGATGCCCTTCTGGGTTTTCTATATCTAAACTCTTTCTTTTGTGCTTCCGCTTTCTTTGTTTAATTCCGGTTATCGGATCAGGTGTATATCGTTTATGTTTTTCTCTTCTTCGCTTTTTCAAGCTTCGCTGAGAAACTGATTCAGTGCCATCAGCTGAAGCAACCATGTACTCGGGTGAACCTTCTCTCGCCGTTATATTATTTATCTGGTGATTGTAATTAACTTCATCATCCAGCATCGGCTCCACCAATGGATAAAGATTCATTTGTTTGATAGTTAACTGAAAATCAAATTATTTAATGTTTATCTACAAAGTTTCAAGTCTCTAGTTTCAACTTTGTCACACCTTGTTTTTGTTGCCACCCACCATTCATTTTAAAATTTGGAAATGGTAAATTTTACAGAAACAACAAAGTTATGAGTTATGTTACCACTTGAGCGACAGGGCGTCAGACGTAGAAGTGACAGAAACGACAAAAAGGCGTCGAATACGATTTTCTGATTCTGTAAGGACGTTTATAATATGAAAACGTTTATAATATGAAACAAGAATACTTTATTTTAATAATATAAATCTCCTTATATAATTATAAAACCGTGATTAATCTTAATGCCTTTCTGCAGCTCCTGTCACTTCTGTACCCGATTCCAATTCTGACGCTAATAGTTTTAGATACCTTTGGAGCAGTGGGAGTCTCTGGAGTATTATCAATATTATTTTCAAAAAATTTAGAAGTTGTTGGAGTCTGTTCAAAGGAGGATGTTAGATCTTGAAGTGGGGCTATATGATTTTCATCCTTGCAATGTCGCAATTTTCGCGGAGCGGAAGTATCAACGCGTTCAATTTCTGAACCTGAGGATTCTTTATCACATTCCGAGCATTGCCTATTAAAATTAAAATACAATGAAATCTGACAATTTATCATGAATATTTAGCAAAAGATGAACTCACCAGCCCATTAGTTTAGTTTTCTTCGGCATCCGTAACAATGGTGGACTGAGACAAGAGAGATGATAATGAAGATGACATGTATCGCATTTTGCTAGAAGATGTTGATTAGTTGATCTTCTACAAATTCCACACTGATGTCTTAAAGTTAATTCTCCTTTATGATTCTGATCCTGAGCTTGACTACTAAGTACTCTTCCCTCTCGGCCACCATCGCCCTTTCCAACCGGAAGTGGAAAACCAACGCCCATTTTTAAAGCAGCTGCCGTTGGCACACCTGAAAATTTGTCCCCAAAAGAAAATTACATTTATTCTATTTAAAGATTAAGTACAAAGAAAATACCTAGAGTTGGTGGTGCTCTCGGTTTTGCAATATCGGACACTATTGGTAGCGGTTTAAGATAGCCAGCTGTTCTCAAAATTCGATGATACATTTCAATTTTTTCCTTTAATGAAACATTATGCTTAACTTGTTCTTCATTTTCCTTCATAACTTCATCGTATTTTTTGTCGAGCGACTGTTGCTCGTTGAGAAGTTGACTATTAATGTCTAGCAATTCCTCCAGTCTTCTTTTCATGGAAGTGACACGTAAATTCCTATCCAAATAATACCCAATGAATTCGACACTAAAAGCAGGTGGAATGTGCCATTTTTTCCTTATATCAACTAATGCAACCAATTGAGCTTCTTGTGCTTCCAATGCACTCGTATCGACTCCCATTAATTCAGCTTTTCGTGTTAATTGTCGACAGGCAGAGGCAGATGTTGTCAACAGTCGGGGCATTTTTTGAGTTGGAACTACAAAAACAAAAGAAATAAAATAAAAACCACAACAATAATTAATTGCTTGAAACTATATTTTTCTAACCCCAGGCAGAAGGTCTTGAAGTTTTGTGTGCCAGATACTTATGTCGATGTTTCGCTAATTTTCGTTGAATTCTACGTTGTTCTTCAGAGTCCTGATGTTCGGGTTGCTTCAATAATTGATATCGATGTTGAGCACGTAATTGTAGCGCAAGCCAGTTGCGTCGTCTTCTACGCACAAGTGTTTTGTCCGAGTGTAATTTACAGTGAGCATAGAATGGATCTGCCTGATCAACTTCTTCACTATGCGCCTCCGATAGAAGACCTTCTCTTTGAGCACTGAAATATCAAAATTGCATCAAATTCAAATAAAAAACATAAAAAATGAAACTCACTATTTACCAAGTAACATGGAAGTAAGTGTGACACATTCCAGCGTCGCATTCAATGCAAACGCCTGTCCGAGCGAATCGTGAATCCTCACACAGAGAACACTGCTTAGCTCCCCATTTACTGTAGGCCATTTCAAAAAGTGTGACACTCGCTAACCGATCGACTTCACCGAAAGCAACACCAGGAACGTACAAGGCACAAACTAAATGCACCCACTTGCCAACATCGGTCTCTTTAAAGATGCCACCTTTATTTGGACATAATTCACATGATGGATCATCGATCCCAGCACTGCAAGCTTCGCAAAACCAAGGTGCCGATTGAGACAGTGAATCTGTACTCGAGAAACTTTCCACGTCCGATACTCCATAACAGCCTTGAAACATATGTTTAGAAATAATTTATAGAATTATCATTGTCTAACAAATATCAAACAAGTTTCACTACCTTCATGAACAGTTATTCCACATCCGTCACATTCAACAATTTCATTGATATCGTCACTACGATCGCCAAGACAACCGCAACATATGAGCATTTTTGCTAGTTTCTCATCAATTGGACCACCTTTAACTGCTTGTTGACGAGCTTGTTCAATAACATCTCCAACAGTCATCCCGGTACTAGTCTTTCCCAATAAAGGATCTTCCAATGAATCATCTGATTCCTCGGAATCATCTTCACCACCTATTGTTAACAAAAAAAAAATTAAATCGATGTTCCTAAATTTTTGAAAGTTCAACACAGAAAAAAAAGTCTGAAACCAGAATTTGACAAAAAATCTTACAACCAAAATGATTGAAAAATAGCCTATTTTTAATCTAAAACTAGATGAAGTCAATTTTTTAACTTAAAATAATACTTTCAAAGCTTAGATTTATTTAAAAATGTCAAAAAAAGACTGAAAGTAAGATTTAATTTTTAAAGTGAAATGATCATCAATAGTTCTGTTACTACTTTTAACATGTATTTTATTAAAAAATATTTTGTATATTATAATAATTTATTCTTAACTAAAGCAATGTTGAATTGGCACTATTTTTCAATTCAATGTAGTAATTTTTCAAATATTTTTTAAAAAAATTTTATTTAATTGAAAGTTTAATATTTTGGTGAAATATAAACCAGGTAAAGAATACTCGAGCAGTTAGTTAAATTACCTTTGTCACCATCATTCGAATCTACAGAATCGTCATCTGACTCTTCACAATGATCCTCTATTCG
The DNA here is from genome assembly GCA_032873175.1 of Leptopilina drosophilae. Taxonomy (NCBI): domain Eukaryota; kingdom Metazoa; phylum Arthropoda; class Insecta; order Hymenoptera; family Figitidae; genus Leptopilina; species Leptopilina drosophilae. The sequence continues at coordinate 33,156,614 of CM065481.1, forward strand.
AAAATCACTGTCATCTGAACTCTCGCCCAAATCAAAATCTAACAATGATTGTTGTGCAGATTCAACTGGCTTGACTCTTCTCTTCTTAGGATCTCTTTCAACTGTTGTTGAAAAGAAATAAATATATCCTTATTAATAAAATCTGACGTCTGTCTGTACACGTCTTAAAACTTCAAAATTTTAGCATAAATTGTTATTGACATCAATTGTTATTGATATCAATATCATATTGTTAATTGTTATTAACAATCATAAATTGTTATTGTTACATGTTATTTGGTCAAATTTTAGCATAGTTTTTCCAAAAATTGTGTCCTATAACTTAGATATAAATATAAAAATGTTTTCAAAAAATCGCAATTTTTTAAATTTTACATTTTTTAATGTATTGCTTTAAAACGCTCTATAATTGAGTTTTGCATGTTATTTAGTCACTTTTTAGCATAATTTTGCAAAGAATACTATTCCATATCTAAGATGTAAGTACAAAAATGTTTTCGAAAAATTTAAAAAAACGAAAAAATTATAATTATTAATTTCAATTAATTTTTAATTAATATTTCTGTTTAATCCTTATTAATAAAATCAAACGCCTGTCTGTACATTGCTTCAAACTTCAAAATTTTAACATAAATAGTTATTATTCACTTCTAGGATTCCAGAAATAATCTAAAAAAATTTAATGTATGTATGTATGTCTATCACAAAATCATTGCACCCCAACCACACAAAAACGCGTTTACTGATTTAAAACTACATTTGGCACTTTGTTAAATATTGACCCATGGCAGGTTTATCAATTTACGGGTTTAAAAAATATTAATTAGAACGGAAGATAGTTATTCAATATTTTCAAAAAATCGAAAAATTCAAAATTTTACATTTTTTATGGATTGCTTTTAAACTTTCTATACTTGAGTATTACATGTTATTTAGGTACATTTTAGCATAATTTTGCAAAAAATACTATCCTATAACTAAGATGTAAATATAAAAAATTTCAAAAAATAGAAATTTTTGAAATTTTATATTTTTTAATGGAAAGCTTTTAAAATATCTGTTTAAAAATGGTTTTAATGTTAAACATCGAGAAAAATATAATTGATACTAATTACTATTAAACTTAAGTCAGTAGTATTTTTGGGATCTGTGATTAAGATTTTAACGTCAAAATAATACAATTCAGAATTATTTATTCATCCAATTTATCCAATATTATCTACTTGTAAGAATTTTAGAAATATTAAAAATAGAATTTTTGTTATTAAAATGGTATTGTATAATGTCAAGTATTGTAAGTCACGTGTGAAACAATACAAGCACTATGCTACAGGGTAAAAACTTAGATGTTAAAAAGTTTTTTATTTTAATTCTAGATTTTACTTTTAAAGTTGTTTTGAGCAATGTAAAGATAAACTTATAATAACAGGGTGTCTACCAACAGGGAAAAACGGGAAATATCCGGGAATTTAATGTGACCGAGAAACACTAGGAATAAGGTAAACCAGTAATTTTCTTATAAAAACAATTTTGTTTTGTTCTCTGCATTTGAATTAGTTAAAAGTAACTGATTTGATAATAAAATGTCAGTCCCTAATTCAAATAGTAGTATTTTCCTACTGAAACAGTTAGTTATAACTAATTATAATTTTTTCCTGTCAATATAAATTCCCTATTATTTTCCTGTTTTCCAGATTGGTAGACAAACTGTTATATATGTATTGGTGGAAACTAAAACCCGTCGAAGACGGGTACGACAGCTAGTAATTTATAATTTATTTATTAGATTTTTAATATTATATTTTATAATTAATTTAGTTATATATACTTTAGGTATTTTTAATGATAGAACGTCCAAGCGCCCGTCCTGCCGGAAGGATGTTCCGAAAAAAAGGCTTTTAAAAAAAGAGAATTCAATTTTTCTTTTTCGAAACTTCTTGGGATTAAAGTAGATGAAAAGACGAAAAAATCCATATATTTGACTTTTTAAAATAATAATATTAAACCATTTTTCAAAACCCTCAAACTTGCTGCTAATAAAAAGTTAAAAAAAAACATTTTTTCGTAAATTTAATGTAAAACCCACAAAAATCAATATATTTTGGCCGGTCTAGTCTCTTTTTATTCAGAAACGTTCAAAGAATGAAACCTATTTGTTTAATTTTAAAAAATTTTTATTTTTAATGTTAATCAGCAAAATTGCGGCCAATTGAATAAAAACTCTCTTCAAATTTTCTTTATAAAATGAATATGGAAGCAGATAAATACAAAAACAAATATATCGTTGGAAAGGTAATGAAACAAGCTTTCCAATGATGTAAATATCAAATTTTTAAATTTATATGCCTAGGCTTGGTAGCCTTTTAAACAAAGCGAAAAGCATCCTGCCGGCAGGACCGGGTTCCATCATTTTGTGACTAAAAATTATATGAATTTTTGGAAAATTCAACTTCTTTAAGCTACCCTGCTCTTCGGTTTGAACTTACAAGCTCGACATTTACATGCGCTGAAAGCTTGTTTCATCACCTTTCCAACCATATATATTACTATTTGTTTATGTCAATCCATGTTAGTTTTATTCAGCGATTTCGGACGGACTCACCTGAGTCTTTTTGGTCCTGCCGGAAGGACGTTGGACGTTCTATCATTAAACATTTTAAGGTTAGGTTCTCTTTTATTTATACTTACATGAATTCATTATTCTTTAATCGTTTTTCTACAAAAAGTTAAACACTAAAACACAAAAAGATTTCTACAACTATGTACCATTATAAAATAAATGTTATGTAGGTACTTTTATCTTTAACCTTAAAACTTAAGAAAAGACTAAATGCATTTTTTGTGTGCAAAATTATATATGTAAACGTCCTATTGAAAATAACCTATTTTATTGGTTTCATTTTAGAAGATATCTCAATTTTCTAAAAGTGATTCCAAATTTTGAATTTTTTAAATAATAACAATTATTGATTTGAATGTTTAACTCCTTCTTCTTTAAATTAGGTTTTGACACTTCTAACTTTGAATATCTATATCTTGACAAATTTTTCACCTAAATGACCACTCAAATTGTTCGACATTTAATCAAAAATACTCATATATATATATAGATAAGTCATGTGCACACATGTAACTATCATCCCATGTATATGTAAACAATATATTATGTCGAAAGAAAAAGTGATAAAATTCAACCATGTTCGTTATTGAAATACCCGCGAAACAGTGACTAATCAAAGAAATTGAAAAATTTTAAGACATTAATTATTTTCTATTGTTAATAAAAGAAGAAAAATGTTCATTTACAAAATGTAGGTTTTTTAATTAGGCATTACATTGAAATTGAATTTAATTAGTACCTAAAGTAGAAATGTAATTAAAAAATTTTTAAGTAAACAAAGAATTAAAATATTATAATTTAAATAATAAACAAATTTAAATAATTTGAAATTTTTTTATTGTGTAAAAACAAGTTGGCGTTAATATAAAAAAAATTCTTTGAGATTAAAATTTTCTGTGTATTAAGTGTAATTTATATTAACGTATTTCATTTAACAATACGTCCTTAAAATTATTACCATCCGATAAACAATGAATACGTAATAATAACTTACTCATAGTTTTATATAAAAAACCAACATCGTCGTCCTGGGACATTCTGATTTGTGTATGTGAAATAAACCCAAATTCACGCGAGTCCTTTACGATTCATGAACCAAATTAATTCTACTTTTCCATTAAGATTTTTTATCTGACTTTTCCTCTCAATTGATTTTGGGTTTCAATTGGAGTTCATTTAACCAATCAGAGAACATGTAAAGCACTCATTTTTCTCAGAAATTGACAGAAAATAACTTAAACAATTAAAATCATATTTCTTTTGCTTATTTGAACCATTTTTCATCGGACGCCGACGCATTTGTTTTCTTCTGGGGTTTGATTGTCGCCATATTGTTACTAAGGTTGGAAACTTGGAAAAGTCGACTTCGAGTTTCGATTAAAGTCGACTTTTTCGTTTTAAAAGTCGATTTTTTGTGATCGACTTTTAAATATTGAAAGTCGACTACAATCGACTTTTGATCGACTTTTAAAAAAAATTTATTTAAACTAATTTTACCAATATTTTTATTATTATTTTATAACCTATACGCTAGTACCTGATTATATTGCTGCTGACAGCAGAGTCATGGTTGAAAACCTTCAAGTCAGGGTAGAAGAGAATAATTTTTCTGACAGTTTATGGTCTGATTTTGACGAATCGATTCGCTAAAACTTTTCAAATGCCGATCAAGACGTCGCTGGTGGTTTGCCTGCCGAATTTTGGCAATATCTTAAGGCTGCTTCTACAACAACTTTTTTTCATCGACATGAACAAAATGGAGACGCATGATTTTCCCAAATCACCAAGTGGTCGAATGTTCAAATGGTCGAATACCAAATCGTCGAATCGTCAAATGGTCGAATGCTAAAAACGTCGAATTCTCAAATGATCGAATGCTAAAAACATCGAATCGTCAAATGGTCGAATGTTCAAAACGTCGAATCGTCAAATGGACGAATGCTAAAAACGTCGAATTCTCAAATGATCGAATGCTAAACACATCGAATCGTCAAATGATCGAATTCTAAAAACATCGAATCAGCAAATGGTCGAATGTTCAAAACGTCGAATCGTCAAATGGTCGAATGCTAAAAACGTCGAATTCTCAAATGATCGAATGCTAAACACATCGAATCGTCAAATGATCGAATTCTAAAAACATCGAATCAGCAGATGGTCGAATGTTCAAAACGTCGAATCGTCATTTCGTCGAATCGTCATTTCGTCGAATGCTCATAACGTCGAATTGTCAACTTTTCGAATGCTAAAAACATCGAATCGGCAAATGGTCGAATGTTCAAAACGTCGAATCGTCATTTCGTTGAATGCTCATAACGTCGAATCGTCATTTCGTCGAATGCTCATAACGTCGAATCGTCATTTCGTCGAATCGTCAAATTGTCGAATGCTCAAAACGTCGAATCGTCAAAAAGTCGAAAAATTTGTTTGATGTATGTTAACATTAACTTAAACCAAGCAAATTTTTCGACTTTTTGACGATTCGACGTTTTGAGCATTCGACGAAATGACCATTCGACGTTTTGAACATTCGACCATTTGCTGATTCGATGTTTTTAGCATTCGATCATTTGAGAATTCGACGTTTTTAGCATTCGACCATTTGACGATTCGACGTTTTGAACATTCAAGCATTTGACGATTCGATGTTTTTAGCATTCGATCATTTGAGAATTCGACGATTTTAGCATTCGACCATTTGACGATTTAACCATTTGAACATTCGACCACTTGGCGATTAGGGGGAAATCATGCGTCTCACAAAATGCACTGTTAAAACCATGCAAAATAGTTGCGCGCGCAACGTTTTCTCGCTCATGTCGATGAAATAAAAGTTATTGTAGAAGCAATTGAGACGCATGAGTTTCCCCTAATCACCAAGTGGTCGAATGTTCAAATGGTCGAATACCAAATCGTCGAATCGTCATTTGATCGAATGCTTAAAACGTCGAATTGTCAACAAGTCGTATGCTAAAAACATCGAATCGTCAAATGGTCGAATGTTCAAAACGTCGAATCGTCAAATGGTCGAATGCTAAAAACGTCGAATTCTCAAATGTTCGAATGCTAAACACATCGAATTGTCAACTGGTCGAATGCTAAAAACATCGAATCAGCAAATGGTCGAATGTTCAAAACGTCGAATGGTCATTTCGTCGAATGCTCAAAACGTCGAATTGTCAACTGGTCGAATGCTAAAAACATCGAATCGGCAAATGGTCGAATGTTCAAAACGTCGAATCGTCATTTCGTCGAATGCTCATAACGTCGAATCGTCATTTCGTCGAATCCTCATAACGTCGAATCGTCAAATGGTCGAATGCTCAAAACGTCGAATCGTCAAAAAGTCGAAAAATTTGTTTGATGTAAGTTAACATTAATTTAAACCAAGCAAATTTTTCGACTTTTTGACGATTCGACGTTTTGAGCATTCGACGAAATGACCATTCGACGTTTTGAACATTCGACCATTTGCTGATTCGATGTTTTTAGCATTCGATCATTTGAGAATTCGACGTTTTTAGCATTCGACCATTTGACGATTCGACGTTTTGAACATTCGACCATTTGACGATTCGATGTTTTTAGCATTCGACCAGTTGACAATTCGACGTTTTAAGCATTCGACAAAATGACAATTCGACGATTTGGTATTCGACCATTTGAACATTCGACCACTTGGCGATTAGGGGAAAATCATGCGTCTCAAGCAATTTAACAGACCATCAGTTAATCGGATGTGTAACCCAAACCCTGTACTCGCTTGGGGTATTTTCGACGTCATCGATCGTACCGGTCAGTTGCCACATAAAGGTGATCAAACTATGTATTTTATACTATTTAGTATCAAATACCTAAATAGTCTCAAATAAGCACCTTGTTGTGGCAACTGACCGGTACGACCGACGACGTCGAAAACACCCTTGGTCTTCTATGAAACGGACCAGGTGCGAATTTTCGGTTGGCCCATAGTTGGGCCAACTTTTACAAGGTCGGTCCAACTTCTCGTGCCAGAGGTTGGGCCAACCATACAGATGATAACGGTTGGCCGTCTAATGGCGTCGATGGTTGGCCCGACGAGTCATAAGGAAGTTGGCCCAACTTAAAATGCATATGTTGTGTCAGCTATACATTTCAATGGTTGGTCCAAAAACTTACGCCAAAGTTGGCACGACTTTAAATGCGTAAGTTTGGCCAACTTTAACAGCCAAAGGTAAAAAATTATTAAACAACTAAATTATTTAAACAATTAACACGTTATTATTAGCAAGAACATCAGATATAACCTTTACCTATTATTATTAAACACAATCTCATACATACATTTTCGAAAATATCTACCGCTTGCTGGGATCGAACCCCAAACCTAACGCGCCGAAGACTTATACACTGACCACTACGCTACGCTCACATGGGAGTCCATACCGTTAAATGTATATTAAAGCTGCAACAGTCGGGCCAACCGTGGCCCAGAGTTTGGCCAACCATAAAGTTTGAGTTATTTAAACTGCGTTTTACAGAGTTTTGCCAACCGTCGGGCCAACCGTGGCCCAGAGTTTGGCCAACCATAAAGTTTGAGTTATTTAAACTGCGTTTTACAGAGTTTTGCCAACCGTCGGGCCAACCGTGGCCCAGAGTTAGGCCAACCGAGAAAGTTTAAGTCATTTAAACTGTTTTTCACAAAGTTTTGCCAACCGTCGGGCCAACCGTGGCCCAGAGTTTGGCCAACCTAAATTTGTAAGTCATATGAGATACGTTCCCCATAGTTGTGTCGACCTTTGTCGCCAAAGTTGGCCCGACGGTTGGTTATACTCTGCATGTAATGGTTGGCTTGCAACAGGGATGCCAGCAGGCGGCGGAAATTCAACCCCACCACGCCGCCAATTCTTCCCCCACTATACCTACCGGCGGAGGAAACGGAGAATACATGGCAATGCTTGCTTTTTTCTTTTTCTCAATATAACAGCGAAAACTAACCTATACTGGGCGAAATCGGCGCGAAATTCAAACTCTTGTTTGAAATCATTCTGGTATTTATTATTATAATATTTAATTTTAATTGATTAAATGCATAGAATTTAATGAAAATAGTACTTAATTATTAGTATTACTCAAAAATGTCGTAAAATATTAAAAAATTCCACGCGAACAATTATTAAAAACCAATATTATGTTTTTTAATTATTAATACTTTTTCTTATTGATTAATTTTTTTATTTAACTATAATAATTTTTTCAGACTATTTAATATTATAATATTACAAAATAATATTAAATATTATTCAAAAAATTATTGTTTAACTTTCACAATGATGAAAATTGTAATCTGTATCATTTAAAAGACACTAATTTATTTTCATACATATTTCAGAATAAATAAAAAATTCTGCTAAATCATAAAAATTAATTTCTTTGAAATGTACTTCAAAATTGATTAAATCTTTAAAATTTTGTCATTTTTTATTATTTTTATTCTCATTTTTTAAATAATATTATTATTTTTGACAGTTCATTGTATTAAACTTAATTTTCACATAAAATATTATTATAAATTAACCACCTAAACCTTGAATATTTTTATTTTTTATGAAATGATAATTTTTATCAACATTATAATTAATTTCAGAAAAACTAGTCGGTCGATTTCAATGACTCAACCATAATTATTTTTGTCTTCAAACCAACCTTCAAATAAACATTATTTTGTTTATAGATATTAAATTTTAACTTAACTCAATTGTTACATAAAATATTATTAAAAAATTGATATTAAATATTTATTCAAAAATGTTTGAGTAATTGTACTCTTAGTAAATGTCGTACTTAATTCTATTAATTTTCTAATTCACTGTATAATACATTTTTTTTATATTACGTTACTAAAATATTGTGCTTAAATTTTAATTTAACTAGACGATACTGAACGTAAGAAAATTATAAGTATTAAATAACATTAATTTAAAAATAATTTATTCTATTATTACAAATTTTTATTATTCAATATTATAAATATTAAATCATTATTTTAATATTTTCGATATTTAATTTCTAAAGTATGTACAATTAAATTCTACTATTATTAATTTGTAGATGTAAAATACTTTTGTCTATTATCAGTCTAATAAGATATTAAAATACAAATAAGATATCAAAATTTATAATTCTAATTATTATTATTAACAATTTTATTAAAATTTTGTATAATGATTACGCTTTAGTAAAAAGTCGTATTTGATTCTATTAATGTTTTTAGTAACTATTTAATAAAAAAATTTGTTAATAATTACAATAGGTATAATAAAAAGTATTGCTTTATTTTTTGAAGTCTTAAATTTATAATTTAAAAGATTGTCATAATTTTAGTCTTTAACAGTTATATAAATTTATTTTGTAATTTATATGAAGTTTTTTGTTTACATAGTAAATAATACTTTTATATTAATAATAATAAAAAGTTATAATAATAGAAGAAATTAATTTTATTTTAATATTATTTAATACCTATAAATTTTTTAAAGTTTAGTATTAACTAATTTCAGAAAATAATAATTTTAAGACTTCAAAGGTTAAGCACAACTTTTACTACTTTTTCCTAAAGCGTAATTATTACACAAAATTTTGAATAAATTGTTAATAATAATTTAATATGAATTTCTGAAATGTGACTCCTAAAACTTAGTTTATTTTTATTTTTTTTCTAAAATGTTAATTTTTTCATAGCATTTTACATAGAAAATTATCATGTTAAAGGATTTTGCAAAAAATGTTTAGTCATAACTCGTTATTAACTTTTTAAAAAATTAATTTCAGAAAAACTTGTCGGACGATTTCAATGGTTGAACCACAATATTTTGTCATGAATCTAACTTTCAAATAAAACTTATTTCGTACAAAGAAATTAAATTTTTAATGAACAAAAAAATGGTTTATTTATTAAAAAACACTTCTTAATAAGGTTTAAAAAAATGAGTATAATTTTTCGAATTAAAATTCATGGATAAAGTGTTTTTTTTTTAAATATTGTTTATAAATAAACAATTTTTTTTGTTCCTTAAAATTTAATTTCTTTAAACAAAAATAATTTTTATTTGAAAGTTAGATTCATGACAAAAATATTGCTGGTTCAACCATTGAAATCGTCCGACAAGTTTTTTCTGAAATTAATTATATAGGAATTGTTTATGTAAAAATGTTACCGAGAAATTATCATTTCGGAAAAAAATAAAAATAATTCAAGTTTTAGGTGGCACGTTTCTGAAATTCAGAATTTCTTTCTCAATTAATATATAAATGATATACAGCTCAATTATTAAAAAATAAAAAATAGAATTGAGCACAAATTTTTACTAAAATGCAAAATTAATAATTTCATAATGTAGTTTTAATTTTAAAAATTAATTGATTTAATATTAATTTTATAATAATATTTTATGTGAAAATTAAGTTTAATACAATGAATTGTCAAAAATAATAATATTATTTAAAAAATGAGAATAAAAAAATAAAAAATGACAAAATTTTAAAGATTTAATCAATTTTGAATTACATTTCAAAGAAAATTAATTTTTATGATTTAGCAGAATTTTTAATTTATTCTGAAATATGTATGAAAATAAATTAGTGTCTTTTAAATGATACAGATTACAATTTCATCATTGTGAAAGTTAAACAATAATTTTTTGAATAATATTTAATATTATTTTGTAATATTATAATATTAAATAGTCTGAAAAAATTATTATAGTTAAATAAAAAAATTAATCAATAAGAAATAGTATTAATAATTAAAAAACATAATATTGGTTTTTAATAATTGTTCGCGTGGAATTTCTTAATATTTTACAACATTTTTGAGTAATACTAATAATTAAGTACTATTTTCATTAAATTCTATGCATTTAATCAATTAAAATTAAATATTATAATAATAAATACAAGAAAGATTTCAAACAAGAGTTTGAATTTCGCGCCGATTTCGCCCAGTATAGGTTAGTTTTCGCTGTTATATTGAGAAAAAGAAAAAAGCAAGCATTGCCGTGTATTCTCCGTTTCCTCCGCCGGTAGGTATAGTGGGGGAAGAATTGGCGGCGTGGTGGGGTTGAATTTCCGCCGCCTGCTGGCATCCCTGGCTTGCAAAGTCGGGCCAACTGTGGGCACTAGTAGTTGCCAAAGTTGGGCAAACTCTGGCAACCAAAACTTCGCTTGCCAAAGTTAGGCCAACCGTGGGCCAACCTTCAAACTCTGGCGGCCAACCTAAATTCGCACCTGGGGGGAATATCCGCACGATTTCCAAGCAGCTTTAAAATACTTACCTGTACTCGCAACGTCAGTGCCTTCCGAAAGGCTTTTTTCGCATACAGGACTTTTAGGGGAACATTTAAACAAATTAGTCTTCTTACGTGGTTTAGAGTCTAAATGGTTTGAATTAAAAACGAATCAAAATTTTTTTATTTATTTATTAATTTTTAAAAGAAAAATGTTTTTAAAAAGTTATATTTTATAAAAAAAAGTTAACAAAGAGTAGTTATTTAAATAAAGAAAGTCGAATTTTACTGTTCGATTAATCGACTTTAAAAGTCGACTGGTAAAAAATAATCGAAAAGTCGAAAGTCGACATTTTATGAAAACTTTCCAAAAATATAATATTCAGTTTAATTTAAATAAAAAAAATATCCTGTCCATATATTGAGAAGAACTTTCTGCGTTAAATTTAATAAATATGAGCCTCCGAAAAGTAAAACCACATATAAAATTTGTACTGACATTTTCATTAGTACCTGATGCCTAAGAGGCTTTCTACAACAGCTTTTTTTTATCGACAAGAGCAAAATGCACCATGTAAAATAGTGTGAAAACGTTGCGCGCGCAACGTTTTTACACTGAATTGGATGAAAAAAAAGCTGTTGTAGAAGCAGCCTAAGGCTGCGGTTACACCTCTGCAGGCATGCTCCTGCCTGCGCAGGCATGCAGCCTACTGAGGTGTAGCCGCACCTTAAAAGTTAATGTGCTAAATACAAATTTTAGTTTTATTTATTTCATCTGCTTTCAAAAGATAAACTTGGTTAAAATTTATCTTTAAAGCATTAATTTTTTTATTTATTACAGGTCAATGAAAATGATTGAATAAATTTTATGTGTGGTTTTACTTTCCAGAGGCTCATATGTTTCTAAAATATTGTATTCTTCGAATATCTCTCTATCAATTGCTGAAATATAACAAAAGACAAAATACACATATGTTTTACAGACACTCAATGGGTGTTTCCGACATTCGCTCTCTGAGCGCTCTGAAACTACGAAACATGATTGGTTGGATTAGGGGAATAGTAGATTTTGATTGGCTACAACCCTAATTCGACAGTTTCGTACTCTGCTTTTTCGATCCATGGAGATATACGGAGCGTGAGAGCAGAGTACGAAACTGTCAAGTTAGAGTTGTAGCCAATCAAAATCCACAATTCCTCTAACATTATTCACAATTCCCCTAATTCAACCAATCATGTTTCGTACTATCAGAGCGCTCAGAGAGCGAATGTCGGAAACACCCAGGATGTTGACATTGAAATGTTGACTGTTAACATTTTGAGTTTCCAAAAAGTTAACTTTTTGTAAATGATGTTGTATACCTAAAACTTATCAAATGTCCGACCAAAAATGTCACGTTTGTGTGAAAAAAAGTTAACGTTTTTATAACTTTTCGAATTCCCAAAAAGATATCAAATAGATGGCTTGTTTAAGTTATCAAATTGGCAACTATTTTGATTCAAAATATAATACTAAAAAGTTAACATATATTTTACAATTTTTGAGTAATAAATTTAATGTTAACTTGAAGATAACAAATAGTTGATTTTGAAAGTAGGAAGTAGTTATCGCTTTATTAACAAATAAAAGACGAAAAGTTCGCAAATTAATATACATTTTTAATAACTTTTTGTTAACATTTACGACTTTGCAAATAGTTAACGAGATATCAGTACATATATGTTAACTTTTCAAAGTCAACAATTTGATGGTTACATTTCGTTAACTTTTTGTTGACAATCTCCATTACCAAAAAGGTGACTTGAAAACGATAACTTTAAGTTATTAAGAGTGCAGTCCCATGCTGGTAGAATAGTGGAGTAGTGTAATAGATTTGACCTATCAAAATAAGTGTTAAAAAATCCAGTCATCTGATTGGTCAAAACTGTTCCACTATTCTACTAATCTACCACCATGGGACTGCACTCTAATGGCACGGTCACACCTCAGCTGCCTGCCTGCCTGCGCAGGCAGCCGCCACGAGAGTGGGAGAGAGGAGACGAATAATTTAAATTGTCTGACTCTCTTACTCTTATGTATTGCCATGACGACCTGCAGGCAGGCAGGCAGGCAGCCGAGGTGTGACCGTGCCATAAAACGTGAAGTGTGCCGCCTGGGCCTGTCGTGTGCGACAATTTTTGTATGGTTCATCTCGAGTGGGTAGTGACCACTCGAGATGCAAAGTCGTATATGAGATGCCAGTGAGAAATAAGATTGTGTGGCATATTTATAATAAAAACATATATTACACAATGTAGTATTAGTGTGCATGAACCGTATGCTAATGTAAGGAAAACTATACAAAATAACCTAAATGAGTAATTTAAAAATTTAACGTAATCTTATAATGAAATAAAAGTTTATGTAACAATTTTTCAAATTATCTTTTAAAGTAATTTTAATAACTATCATTTATAATAAAAAATTTTAATATTTTTTATTTTTTTGTAAAATAATATAAATTTTAAATTATTATTAATTATTATTTATTATTAATCTGAGATATCTGTACACACTTTTAAGTTATTTTTTGTGTATATATGCTTTGGTTTCCCTGCCGGAAGAATAGACTGAAAAGGTACTGAAATTGTACTGACCTCAGTACAATTTCAGTCTGATTTTTTTAAAATGTTTCGGTAGACATTTTTAAAGTCCTTTAACAATAGTTTAAAATGTAGCTTATGTCAAGAAACCATTTTTAACAGTCTGGAAGTGAAAATAACAAAGGTTAACAAAATTTTCAATGAAATTCCCGTTAAGTTTTAAACTTATATTGCAACCCTTGCTTCAACAATAGACCCAAAAGCCTATTATTGTATGGGATTATATTTTTATGACTTAAAAAGTTTACAATTTAAATAATTCAATTTTTCAAACAAAAGAATTTGAACCTGTGATGTTTTATGATTACAAATATCTGAAATTCATTATAAAAAATTATTATTTAAAAAAGTTATAAAGTATCTCGCAAACCCTAATTGTTACGTAAAAAAAGATATTATTTTTGAATTTTGATTCACATAAACATTTAGCATATATTATAATTACTTGTAAAGAATCTGAGTTCATGAAAAACAAATATAATGTTGAAATATAAATAAAAATTATTTTTAACATTAACAAAGAAATATTCGTCCTTCAACTTAATGACGGTTAAGCCATAAACACTACCTATAGCGACCCTTTTGCAGGTAATTTTTCCCAGTACAAATTCAGTGCTAAAACGCAGCAAATTTTGACTGAAATAGACTGAGCTCTTAGTACTAATTCCCCAGTACAATTTCAGTCTATTCTTCCGGCAGGGTTTTTGTTTTTTTTAATAATGTTTGACAAATTGAAAATATGTAGGTATTTTCTTGATTATTTACATTTATTTAGAAATTTATTTAATTGTTAAAAAATTCTAATAGATTTTAGTGGCTTAGATGTGAAAAATGTTAATTAATAAAGTTTACAAAATGAACAAATTTAAAAATCTTAATTGACACCCGTCTGTTACGAGCGACTACCATCTCGCTCGTTAACTTTCGATATATCAAATTACGAGTTATCGAAGCGCGAAATTATAACATTTCGTTAAAAACTCAATTACTTTAGAATTTTCTCACGACTTTAGACAAATATTGATGAGACTAAACAAGAAAGTTTTACTATTGTAAAGTATAATACTTTACAATTTAATAGTTTCCAAATTCGGAATATATATTTGAAAATAACATTTCTTAGAATTGTCATAAATCAAGTGGAAAATAGCGAATGAAAATGTAATCTCTAGTTTCTTAAGGAGTCATAAAACCGAAAACCCTTGAAAGAATATAAAAAATATCTCAAGTGTCCTTCTCCATAGGACAATGGAACATGTGTTTATCATACTTGCGACCACAGAACTGCCGTACTAAGGAAAAGCTTACATAACTATCCCGTGTAGAAATTTCTCGTGGCCTTCCTAGAAATAGACAAATGCTAGATAGCATTTATCGTGGAAAATTATTCTGAAAAAACTGTCCTGGCCCCGAAATGTTAATGTACAGTTTTCCCCTTTATTTTCTTCGTTATGAAGTCAGTCTAGAATCTGGCTAAAATTTGTCTAGGATACTGAATTTAAAATTCAGTACAAGTTCGTATAGCAGGTTGTCTAGGAATTAGCTAGGCACTGTCTAGGAAGCTGACTTAAGAATTTAGTACAAGTTTGTGGAGAAGGTGGCACTGAGAGTCCACTAATTAAGCTAGCAGACGAAATCAGTTCTTGACGTCGTAGTGCTTTGTAAAAAGAAGCCAAAAGTCTACAATTGTAACTTATCTTGTTGCGAAGATAAAATCAAATTTATAAATCTAGTGAAAAGTTTTAAGTTTTCCATTTTTGAACAGAGACAGGGTTCAAGTTTAAATATATTACAGCGAAAAGAGGGTATATTAGAAAAAGGACTTGTGATGTCATCATTCGAGTAGTAACAGATTGTTTCTCATATTGTAATGTTCATAATAAATAATAAAACTTTGGTAATTTTAAGTGAATTTTTTGTGATTGCAACAATATAACATGCAATTAATTTTATTATCGGTATACAAGTACGAATCTTTGCAGTGAATGTGTTTGTGTTTTAAAAAAGAAATCCAATGTAGGAAAATATGTTACAATTAATTTCAAAAATAATTGTAAGAGGAATTGTGGTAATAGCAAATACTTTTGTATTACTCTTTTGTTTGTTTAAAAGTTAAACAAACAAAACAGTAAACTTGAAAAATATTCTTTTATTATTTATAAACTTAACAATTACTCCGAGTAGGTAGAAACTGCTTATTTTAATATCGAGGAACTAGCTAGAAATGATTTATTTTACTAGACAAGGACTAGACAAAATAACTGTACAAAATCTTGACGTTGCTAGCGTTACATCCCAAGTTCAAGACTGTCCATTTTTCCCATCTAGTTGCTAGATTGAATCTAGCACAACTGGACAGTTTCTTATACACTTCCACAGTAAATTTCTACACGGATAACAATTTTGTGAAATTTTAGTTTTTGGTATCAATCAACTCGGAATGAAAAACCGCATTTAACTGTGTTAATAAAAATTAAATATAATAATTAATGACTGCAAAAAACGATAATTAAAAATCGAGGAATATGAAGAAAATTAAGAAATACTTGATAAAAAGTGATACGAAGTACTTTGCGTGCTCTGAAAATCGTACGAATCATCAAACTCGACTATCAAATACGTAGGAAAAACATACACAAAGTGGTATATGTTCTTTTTCAATCGAACAGATGGTCGAGCACGACGGTTGCGTACGAAATGAAAACCACGCATCTGCATTACCCGAAACATGTGTAAGGTTGAGTCCACAATAGGCACTTTTCTTAAAGCGATACATACCCTCTACATCGGTTTCCATTGTTCGAACAATAGAAATTGATGTAGAGGGTATGCATCGCTTTAAGAAAAGTGCCTATTGTGGACTTAACCTGAGTTCTTCTATCGTAAAGTTGACCGAGGCACCACGTAACTACACTTCGGTTACATTCGCCATTATTTGTCGGGTATGTTCGGAGAGGTAAAATGGTATTTACTAATACGATTTAAAATGCATTGAATGATTAATTTAAATTTATACAGTAGTTTTTATTGCATATATAACTAGGCAATAAATGAAAACCACTTAAATATAATACATTATTTTCAGTTTAAAAAATATTTCCTAAATAATAATATTTCCCTATGCAAATGAATATTACTGTAGGCCTATAATGTTAGCTACATTTTATTAATTTTATTTCCATCACCATGTACTGCTCCATACCAAGCGACATAGAAAATGTGTAAGTTTTTAATTCTGATCGTCGTGCCTAGCTCGAGTGCCCGTGCGAGAGAAACAACGCAAGTGACTATGTGTAAGTTTTTCCTTCATATTTTCAAAAAGTAGACATCGTAAGTCACATTTTGCATAGAATTTGTTTAAATAATTAATTTTTTTTGCAAAATTAGAATCGGCGCATACACTTTCATTAGAGAAGTGTTAATTAATTATTAAATTATTATTTCTAAAATGGAGTTCTTGAAGCAAACAGTTTTTCTCTATTTTCTCAATTTGACAGGGATTGCACTTATGTAAGTTTTTCCTTACTACGGCAGAAAAATGGCTTCGAAGTCACGTACACATAGACTTCTATTATGCGACGAACTCTATTTATTAATTATATAATATGAACACTATTAACAATTACCAACAATATCATATTGTTGTTAATTATATTGTATGAATCTATAATTTAGAAATTATATTGTTAGTAAACTTTAACTATAATTTATTGTTGTAATATTGTGATATTGGATATGAATGTAAATATAGTAATATTACGCACCTTCCGACAAAATTAAACTTTTTTTTGCACCCATGAACGAACCAAAGATTTTCGGAAACTAGAGATAAAAAAATCAGGCAGAGAAGCAGGCGCAACGCGCTTACATCATAGGGTTTCGTGGCCTAAAATGACAAAAATGATGATAATGATAATGAATGAATAAAAAAAATAAATAATAATTTATTTAGAAATTTTTTTTTTAAATTAATTGTTTTAAAATTTTAATGAAGTAATTGGTATACCATAGCAACGGTTGCCATGGCAACGGTTGTTATGGCAAACATTAACATAGCAACGGTTGCCATGGCAACGGCTGTTCTGACAACCATTAACATAGCAACGGTTGCCATGGCAACGGCTGTTATGACAACCATTAACATAGCAACGGTTGTCATGACAACGATTGTTAAGACGTAAGACTTAGGACTTAGACCTTCTTATACCGAAGTTGCAAAGCAAAGGTTGTTAAGACGTAAGACTTAAGACTTAGGACTTAAGACCTTCTTATACTGAAGTTAAGTCTTAAGTCTTAGGACATAAGAACTTAAGACTTAAGACTTAGGACTTAAGACCTTCTTATACAGAAGTTAAGTCTTAAGTCTTAGGACATAAGAACTTAAGACTTAAGACTGAATATTTAAGACTTAAGACTGAATACTTAAGACTTAAGACGTAAAAACTACGGACGGACACCGAAGTCTCGCTATAAGGGTTTTGGCCCTTGGCCACGAAACCCTAAAAAAAGGTACACATGTCTGACCGTTTTTCGAGATCAAGTCGTTTACGGTTTTTAGGGGTAGAAACAACCCTTAAATAAAAGGTAACCAATTGTATTGCAAAAAATATAGAAAAATGGGAAATTTTTATTCAAAAATTCTTTAAAAGTTATTGAGACTATTAAACATACCCTTAATATTATTTCAGGTCCAACCGTCAACCCCAAAACTACTCTTACTTCAATTTATTTAAAAAAATAACAATAAAAATAATTTTTTTTAAATTAATCGATGACTAATTGTAATATCATTCTACAGCCTGTCATTTTCGATTTTTCACTTTAACCCCTACTCAAAACCTACCCCTAAGCTAAATCAATATATTGAATTCTGCCCTACAATTTTTTGAATTTTATAAAACTTCGTATTTAAGGCTTTTTGGGGTCGCTAATTACAAATCTGAAGTTGTTGTTTAAAAATTCAAAATGGCATATCCAAAATGTCGGACAAATTAAAAAAATCATCCGATTTTTATAAAATTTAATAACCGTGGTATTTCGAACTTGTGGAATATAATAAATCATTTAACCGCAAAAATAAGCGAACAAAATTTCCGAAAAACTAGAGTTATTTTTTAAAATTTTATATTGTCTTTTCAATACATCGTTTTAGATATTTAAAAAATTATTTATAATTTAAATTATTACAACTCAAAAAAAAGAAATAACACATTTTTTATTTTAAATTTTTTTTGCAGTTTTTTTAAATACCACGGTTATTAAATTTTATAAAAATCATATGGTTTTTTTTAATTTGTCCGCCATGCTGGATACACCATTTTGAATTTTTAAATAACGACTTCAGATTTGTAATTAGCGACCCCAAAAACCTTTAAATACGAAGTTTTATAAAATTCAAAAAATTGTAAGTCGGTATTTAATATATTGATTTAGCTTAGGGGCAGATTTTGAGATAAGGGTTGGGGTAAAAAATTGAAAATGATAGGCTGTAGAATGATATTATAATTAACCAACTATTACTTTTTAAAAAATCCAAATTTTTTTAGTTTTATTAGTATTTTTTGAAATAAATCGAAATAGGGGTAGTTTTTGGGGTTAACGGTATAACCTGAAATATTGGTAAAAGTAAGTTTAATAGTCCCAATGAGGTTTAAAGAATTTTTAAATAATAATTTACCATTTCCTATATTTTTTGCAATACAATTGGTTACCTTCTATTTAAGGGATGTTTTTACCCCTAAAAACCGTAAACGACATGATTTCGAAAAACGGCCAGACACGGGTATCTTTTTTTTAGCTCTAGTTTCCGAAAATCTTTGGTTCATTTATGGGTGCAAAATCGTGTCGGACGGTGTTATATAATAATATATTATCAAGTTGTTTATTGTTGTTTATATTTAAATATAATGATGAGTGCAGTATGTAAGATTTATCATTACTAAATATGATGTAAATAATTAATAACTATATAATTAGTATAAATGCAAAAGGATTATGTTCACTTATTGTTGATATATGTTTTAAATACATATAGTATGTTTATTTGTGTATTAGTGCACTGCAGTGTTGTCGATTCTTATGGAGAGTCCACAATAGGTGCAAAAGGCAAGATGAAAGTACAAGTGCAAGTGCGAACCAATGCTAAAGGAGAGTCTACAATAGGTGCCAGTGCCAAACCCATTCAAAATGTATTGGGCATTGGCACTGGCACTTGCACATGGCACCTATTGTAGACTCTCCTTTAAAGATATAGGAATCGCACTTGCACTTGGACTTGCTGCCTACATATTTGCACATATTGTGGACTCTCCATTATGTCTTAAGCAGCGACTTAAGCTGCCACCTAGATTCATAGTCGTGCAATAAGCATTAAGGAGCATTCAGACCTCTGCAGACTGCCTGCCTGTGCAGCCAGAAGATTGTTCACACCTCACTTTTCTCGTTGAAAAATGAGGGAAGATTTAAATATCTATTAAAATTCAAATCTTCCCGCATTTTTCAACGGGAAAAGTGAGGTGTGAACAATCTTCTGGCTGCACAGGCAGGCAGTCTGCAGAGGTCTGAATGCTCCTTCACCTTTAGCCGTAACAGGGCTCGAATCAGTGAAAGTATTTAAAAATACGGACTTTACGGACCAAAAATGAAAAATTACGGACCAATTACGGACCAATTACTGCCAAAAATATATAAGAGAACATTTTAATTAAAACTATAAATTAGATTTTTTCAAAACTAAAAAAAAACACGAAGATATCGATAACTCCGAGTTATCATGTTTTATAATAATTAAAGATAGAGTGATAAAATCATTATCAATTCAATTATTATTTTCAAGAATTTTTAACTAAAATTCTTCTTAAAATTGATTATTTTTAATAATTTTCGAAAAAGTTCTTTGACAATTTTCAAATCTATTTCTTTACAATATTATTCGTTTTTTCAATTATTTGTAAATTCTTCAATTAAATATGTATTAGAAAATAAAAACTTCAAATAATATTAAAAAAAAATTCCCAATTAAAATTTCTCAAAAAAATTATTTCCACAGAATTGTTACTTAGTTAAAAATATGAAAAATTCAAATTTTCAAAGATTTGAATCTGAAACCTTCTCAAAATTTAATTATTTCTAAAATTTTACGCTCTAATACTTTTAATATTCAATTATAATCTAAAATTTTAACTCAAATCCATTTTTAATTCAATTTTTATGAGAAAATTCTGCGAGAATTTCATTATTTAAATACAAAAAAAAACAATTTATTGAATAATTACATATGTTTCTTAAAATTGAATTCTTTTAAAGAATTGTACAAACCAATTTTTAAATAATTTGAATTCTTTTGCAAAATTTTATTAAAATAGATATTAAAAATAATTAAATTAGGGACAACTTTTGAAAATAATTGAAATTTTGCCAAGAAATTTATTAAATTTTTTGAAAATAATTCAATTTTAGAGAAGAATTTTATTATTTATAAAGATAATTGATAATTTACGCAAAGAATTACATTAAAAATTTTGAATGCAATAATTTTATTCTTTAAAGAAATTTAATCAAAAATTTATTAAAAATAATATTTAAATTCTAATAAATAAATTGTAGCAAAGGTTATTAAAATAATTAAATTTCTTTGATAAATTTTAATAAAATTTTTTAAGAATAATTACATTTTTCGAGGAATTCGATTAAAATTGTATTAAAAATAATTGAAATTCTGCAATTAGCTTTATTATTCATCAAAATAATTGAATTCCTAATAAGCATTTTATTATTTGCCAAAAAAATTAAATACCTGTAAAAATTTTATTATTTATGAAAATAATTGAATATTGCGAAGAAATTTATAAAAAAAATTTGTATATAATTGAATTCTTTTGGAAAATTTTATTAGAATAGTAGGGGAGAGTCACTACGGTTGGGACACCTTTAAGGTTGGGTCACCTCAGGTTTCTCAGTTGTATCAAACTGGTGCCATTTACCATTGCATGTAAATACTTCTTAATAATGGTAGAAAACTTTTCATGCCACTTTCATTAAGTTCCAATGAAGTACGCGAACAGTATAAACGTAAAACGTAAATGTGTGGTGAATTTTTAAAGCAAAACTTTTACTTAGTGTCGAAAAAGATTAATTAAACAAAATGGAAGATGCAAACAATAAATTAAATTGATGTAATTTATTCATTAGAGAGTCCTTTAATACTTTGGTATGTTATTTAGTTTTTATATCGTGCGTTTATATCTGTGTGCTAAAAACATAAAAACGACGCGAAACTTACGGTCGGGTCACTTTATATCGTGCATGTTGGGACACATAATTTTACAATTATGGTGCGTTCTGACATCGAAAATTCATTTGTTTAAGGTAGAGATGTGTGAAGAACGTCATTTTACAGTGAAAAAAATATATTCATGTTCGAAAAACGTTCGTAAAATATTTTAAAAAATCGCATTTCACATCTCCTTCGATAACGTATTGTAAACGTTTCGTGTACTACACGGAGAGACTTTTAGTTAGAAAAATTATTTTATCCTATTTTGATATTTCTAATAAAACGTAAGAATTTAGGGATAATCGAGGTATAGTTAGAAGAATTCTAATAAAGATTATGAAAAGACATAGTCAACGTCACTTTTGGTAATAAGTCTAAGTTTTTTGAATCTTTTCTAAAGCTTTATACTAAAAGTGAAGATTAGGTGACGCTACATATACATAGCATATATATATATATATATATATATATATATATATATATATATATATATATATATATATATATATATATATATATATATATATATATGGGTATACAAAATGCGTTACTAGGCACGTGTATACTTATATAATACATATGTGACGCGACACGAGAAAAGGGACCTATCGCCTCAAAAAAGAATTTTATAGGGGGAGCGTTTAAAGTGACGCCATAAGCAGAAAACCCGTGTATTTACGAGGACACGTTCAACTTTCAGGCTTTATTTTATTAAAACTATTTCAGATTTTTAACTTTTGATTTTTTTACGTGAAAGAGCAACTCAAAATCTATGGAATACGATTAAAAACTCAAAAATGATTTTTTTATCGATAGGTCCCTTTTCTCGTGTCGCGTCACATATGTATGAGGCATTTCATTTCAAACCGTTCCACCGACAAAAAACAATCGCAAGGAGACATATTTTCTAATAATTTTTATTATATAATTCTTTAATTGTTTATAATATATTATACACTGATTCAAAAGAGAATTTCATGAGCTTTCTATTGCTATTTTTATTATTTTATATTTTTGCCAATTTCGTAGAGAAATTGCTGTTTGAAATGTTAAACTCTTAATATCTCAAAACACCCCCCCGCCGATTTTTATCAAAATTATATGAAAATAAAGCGTAAATTCTCTAGTTTCTATTCCCATTTGATATATTATGGACATTTCATGGGATTGATAGAAAAAAAATTATTTAAAAAATGTGTTTTTGAAAAATTTGACAAATATTACGAAATTGAATGTAAGTTGAATGGGTTAAGGTTCAACTTCATACTATTTGTCAAATTTTTCAAAAACACATTTTTTAAATAATTTTTTTTCTATTAATCCCATGAAATGTCCATAATATATCAAATGGGAATAGAAACTAGAGAATTTATGCTTTATTTTCATATAATTTTGATAAAAATCGGCGGGGGGGTGTTTTGAGATATTAAGAGTTTAACATTTCAAACAGCAATTTCTCTACGAAACTGGCAAAAATTTAAAATAATAAAAATATCAATAGAAAGCTCATGAAATTCTCTTTTGAATCAGTGTATAATATATTATAAACAATTAAAGAATTATATAATAAAAATTATTAGAAAATATGTCTCCTTGCGATTGTTTTTTGTCGGTGGAACGGTTTGAAATGAAATGCCTCGTATATAAATTAATATATGATTTATCATAATATTATTACACAATTCAATTGTTTAATCACTAATAACTTTTGAAATGTTTTTAACAAAATACTTTCAAGACGATGATGACGCTCGGTTGTTTGCTGAGTGTTCGCCTAACATTAACTGTCTTCGGTTGTGGACGGAACTGTTCGGAAACCTTCGTGAAAATATTCTAATAAAATTTTGTAAAAATTCAAACTGCTTACCATTTCAGAACGTGTTAATATTAAAAATAATACAGTGTCTAAAATTTTTTTACATTTAATAGTTTTCAAAATAGTGGGTTTACAAATAAAAATATCAGAATGTATTATAAATATGTTCCATATTCTCGTATTTGCAATTGTCTTAACATCAAATGATATTCTTTCTAAATTTTTATACTAACTTCTGTTCCCTAAAAATTA
The DNA here is from genome assembly GCA_032873175.1 of Leptopilina drosophilae. NCBI lineage: Eukaryota > Metazoa > Arthropoda > Insecta > Hymenoptera > Figitidae > Leptopilina > Leptopilina drosophilae. The sequence continues at coordinate 33,180,484 of CM065481.1, forward strand.
CAATAGTAGATAAAAAAATAACACTACTTATTAATATAATAAGAACTATCATCATCGTACCTCGATTATCCCTAAATTCTTACGTTTTATTAGAAATATCGAAATACAATAAAGTAATTTTTGTAACTAAAAGTCTCTCCGTGTAAGAACGTTTTTAGATAAATTTTTATATGAATTTTATATTTCCTTTTGCCATTTTCAAGTGTATTTCAGCATCCCTAGTAGAAAAATTTAATGGAAATCTAGATACATGCTAGCGCCACCAGTGGAATTTGATTGGCAGTCTGTCGCGCTGACGTTTTCTAGCGCCTTGCACGGCGCGAGCACTTCCCGCTAGAATGCAACATAACCTAAAATTTCTGTTGCATAAACTGTCAACGGTGTATGTACTGTGTGCTTTATACTGATGTGGTACTTGAAAACAATAATAGTAAGGAATTCTAAGTATTTATATATTTGTAATTTTTATTAAATTTAAATATAAATTAATAGTGTATTATAAATTTATTTCTTGATCATTCGTTAATTTATGTACTTATTTATAAAAGAATTCTTAATAATTATGTGAATGACTTTTTTAACCCTGCCGGAAGAATGGACTGAAAAAGTACTGAAATTGTACTGGCCTCCAGGGATGCCAGCAGGCGGCGGAAATTCAACCCCACCACGCCGCCAATTCTTCCCCCACTATACCTACCGGCGGAGGAAACGGAGAATACACGGCAATGCTTGCTTTTTTCTTTTTCTCAATATAACAGCGAAAACTAACCTATACTGGGCGAAATCGGCGCGAAATTCAAACTCTTGTTTGAAATCTTTCTTGTATTTATTATTATAATATTTAATTTTAATTGATTAAATGCATAGAATTTAATGAAAATAGTACTTAATTATTAGTATTACTCAAAAATGTTGTAAAATATTAAGAAATTCCACGCGAACAATTATTAAAAACCAATATTATGTTTTTTAATTATTAATACTATTTCTTATTGATTAATTTTTTTATTTAACTATAATAATTTTTTCAGACTATTTAATATTATAATATTACAAAATAATATTAAATATTATTCAAAAAATTATTGTTTAACTTTCACAATGATGAAAATTGTAATCTGTATCATTTAAAAGACACTAATTTATTTTCATACATATTTCAGAATAAATAAAAAATTCTGCTAAATCATAAAAATTAATTTCTTTGAAATGAAATTCAAAATTGATTAAATCTTTAAAATTTTTTTCATTTTTTATTATTTTTATTCTCATTTTTTAAATAATATTATTATTTTTGACAATTCATTGTATTAAACTTAATTTTCACATAAAATATTATTATAAATTAATATTAAAATCAATTAATTTTTAAAATAAAACTACATTATGAAATTATTAATTTTGCATTTAGTAAAAAATTTGTGCTCAATTCTATTATTTTTTAATAATTGAGCTGTATATCATTTATATATTAATTGAGAAAGAAATTCTGAATTTCAGAAACGTGCCACCTAAAACTTGAATATTTTTATTTTTTCCGAAATGATAATTTCTCGGTAACATTTTTACATAAACAATTCCTATATAATTAATTTCAGAAAAACTTGTCGGACGATTTCAATGGTTGAACCAGCAATATTTTTGTCATGAATCTAACTTTCAAATAAAAATTATTTTTGTTTAAAGAAATTAAATTTTAAGGAACAAAAAATTGTTTATTTATAAACAATATTTTAAAAAAACACTTTATCCATGAAATTTTAATTCGAAAAATTATACTCATTTTTTAAACCTTATTAAGAAGTGTTTTTTAATAAATAAACCATTTTTTTGTTCATTAAAATTTAATTTCTTTGTACGAAATAAGTTTTATTTGAAAGTTAGATTCATGACAAAAATATTGCTGGTTCAACCATTGAAATCGTCCGACAAGTTTTTTCTGAAATTAATTTTTAAAAAGTTAATAACGAGATATGACTAAACATTTTTTTTGCAAAATCCTTTAACATGATAATTTCTATGTAAAATGCTATGAAAAATTAACATTTTAGAAAAAAATAAAAATAACTAAGTTTTAGGAGTCACATTTCAGAAATTCATATTAAATTATTATTAACAATATTATTCAAAATTTTGTGTAATAATTACGCTTTAGGAAAAAGTAGTAAAAGTTGTGCTTAACCTTTGAAGTCTTAAAATTATTATTTTCTGAAATTAGTTAATACTAAACTTTAAAAAAAATTTATAGGTATTAAATAATATTTAAAATAAAATAATTTCTTCTATTATTATAACTTTTTATTATTATTAATATAAAAGTATTATTTACTATGTAAACAAAAAACTTCATATAAATTACAAAATAAATTTATTTAACTGTTAAAGACTAAAATTATGACAATCTTTTAAATTATAAATTTAAGACTTCAAAAATAAAGCAAGACTTTTTTATTATACCTATTGTAATTATTAACAAAATTTTTTTATTAAATAGTTACTAAAAACATTAATAGAATCAAATACGACTTTTTACTAAAGCGTAATCATTATACAAAATTTTATAATAAAATTGTTAATAATAATAATAATTAGAATTATAAATTTGATATCTTATTTGATATTTTAATATCTTATTAGACTGATAATAGACAAAAGTATTTTACATCTACAAATTAATAATAGTAGAATTTAATTGTACATACTTTAGAAATTAAATATCGAAAATATTAAAATAATGATTTAATATTTATAATATTGAATAATAAAAATTTGTAATAATAGAATAAATTATTTTTAAATTAATGTTATTTAATACTTATAATTTTCTTACGTTCAGTATCGTCTAGTTAAATTAAAATTTAAGCACAATATTTTAGTAACGTAATATAAAAAAAAATGTATTATACAGTGAATTAGAAAATTAATAGAATTAAGTACGACATTTACTAAGAGTACAATTACTCAAACATTTTTGAATAAATATTTAATATCAATTTTTTAATAATATTTTATGTAACAATTGAGTTAAGTTAAAATTTAATATCTAATATCTATAAACAAAATAATGTTTATTTGAAGGTTGGTTTGAAGACAAAAATAATTATGGTTGAGTCATTGAAATCGACCGACTAGTTTTTTCTGAAATTAATTATAATGTTGATAAAAATTATCATTTCATAAAAAATAAAAATATTCAAGTTTTAGGTGGTTAATTTATAATAATATTTTATGTGGAAAATTAAGTTTAATACAATGAACTGTCAAAAATAATAATATTATTTAAAAAATGAGAATAAAAATAATAAAAAATGACAAAATTTTAAAGATTTAATCAATTTTGAAGTACATTTCAAAGAAATTAATTTTTTATAATTTAGCAGAATTTTTTTTATTTATTCTGAAATATGTATGAAAATAAATTAGTGTCTTTTAAATGATACAGATTACAATTTTCATCATTGTGAAAGTTAAACAATAATTTTTTTTGAATAATATTTAATATTATTTTGTAATATTATAATATTAAATAGTCTGAAAAAATTATTATAGTTAAATAAAAAAATTAATCAATAAGAAAAAGTATTAATAATTAAAAAACATAATATTGGTTTTTAATAATTGTTCGCGTGGAATTTTTTAATATTTTACGACATTTTTGAGTAATACTAATAATTAAGTACTATTTTCATTAAATTCTATGCATTTAATCAATTAAAATTAAATATTATAATAATAAATACCAGAATGATTTCAAACAAGAGTTTGAATTTCGCGCCGATTTCGCCCAGTATAGGTTAGTTTTCGCTGTTATATTGAGAAAAAGAAAAAAGCAAGCATTGCCATGTATTCTCCGTTTCCTCCGCCGGTAGGTATAGTGGGGGAAGAATTGGCGGCGTGGTGGGGTTGAATTTCCGCCGCCTGCTGGCATCCCTGTGCCAAGTATTCATAGTCAAATAAGATGATCTTAAAGGCCAACGCAGAATAGAATCTTTAACTGGAACCGCAATTAGGCCAGTCGGTGAGTGCAAAAAGTGCACAAAAGTGCAACCTAAAAAGTCTCAATAGTTTCTTGTAGTTTGGGGGCCCCATATAAGAGCCCCATGGTTTGCTCTCGATTTCCGGTTGCAAAAAATAGTGTAAACAATCGTCAAAGTTTGAGAAACGTAGTTTTTCGATGACCCTTGCTTCCGGTTAAATTTTAGAAGAAAAAGTTGTTATTGAAAGTTGTAGAGCCTAAAAATACCTTTCAAATAGTCATTTGAAAAATAGTCATACGTTGAAAAAGGTTTATTAGTTTAGTTGCAAATGAATTTAAACCATCAAAAATAGTACTTTTTTAATTGTTTAATAACTTTGTTAATAATTATCGAATTTGTTTATAATTTCCCAGAAATATTCTCCTTGCAAAGCTGAATAAATCCCAAAAAAAATTATCTTGATCGGATAAACAGTTTATGCATAATTCCATTTGTTAACTAAAAACATGTAATTTTTCAACGGAATTTCCCCACTTTTGGACCAACAAATTTCGGTTTTTTTTTTCGAGAGTACAGTTTAAGAGTCAAACTTTCATCCCACTTAAATGGAAATTCGATATTTTTTATTTAAATGCATAATAATGGAGATTAAAAAAGGGTACATTTTTTTGTCATAAACAAATGGAATAACTCAGCCAATTTTCACTTTATCAATTTGGTCTAAACGGCATTAAATTTCATGTGTTTTCACAAATCTTTTCCAAAAAAATCCGACTTAGGTTCAAGGGTGGGAGAGTTAGTTTTTTTATTTTAAAAATTTCCTGACTAGTTTATTATTAATATTTTTAAATGAAATTTGCACCATCTACAGTTTAATACACGTATTTTATGAAAAAAAATTAATTGTTATATTTTAGGCTTTTATTTTTCATTTATATCAAGTAAAAATACATATATAGTTTTTTCAACTCTTGGACGGCGGAGTGGGGGTACTCAGTGGCGCGTGGTTATCGACGCTACAACTGAAATCAGTCGTTCAAATTTACAAAATTGGTTATATTTTCGTTAATTATTAACCGATTTTAATTTTTCTTTTTTTAATTTGATGTATTTTTTATGCTGAATCCGAGAATGATTTTATATTTCTTCAAAATACATTATTTTTAGTAATAATAAAAAAAAAATTTGTTAACAACAAATTATTATTGTTATTTATCATATTTAACTAAAAATTCTTTTTGTACATATTATTCCATTGAGTTTAAAAAAATATTAAAAGTAAAAAATTCTTAATTAATTATATATAAGCTAGTAGCATCACGTGCACATATGCACGCCGGTTTAATTCGCAAAATGTACTAAGATGATGATGCTACACACTTATATACATATAATTTGAATTTCTTTTTGTGATAATATTACTTTCATTTTAATGGAATAATATGTACAAAAAGAATTTTTAGTTAAATATGATAAATAACAATAATAATTTGTTGTTAACAAATTTTTTTTTTATTATTACTAAAAATAATGTATTTTGAAGAAATATAAAATCATTCTCGGATTCAGCATAAAAAAATACATCAAATTAAAAAAAGAAAAATTAAAATCGGTTAATAATTAACGAAGATATAACCAATTTGTAAATTTGAACGACTGATTTCAGTTGTAGCGTCGATAACCACGCGCCACTGAGTACCCCCACTCCGCCGTCCAAGAGTTGAAAAAACTATATATGTATTTTTACTTGATATAAATGAAAAATAAAAGCCTAAAATATAACAATTAATTTTTTTTCATAAAATACGTGTATTAAACTGTAGATGGTGCAAATTTCATTTAAAAATATTAATAATAAACTAGTCAGGAAATTTTTAAAATAAAAAAACTAACTCTCCCACCCTTGAACCTAAGTCGGATTTTTTTGGAAAAGATTTGTGAAAACACATGAAATTTAATGCCGTTTAGACCAAATTGATAAAGTGAAAATTGGCTGAGTTATTCCATTTGTTTATGACAAAAAAACTTACCCTTTTTTAATCTCCATTATTATGCATTTAAATAAAAAATATCGAATTTCCATTTAAGTGGGATGAAAGTTTGACTCCTCAAGTGTACTTTAAAAGAAAAGAAATTCGCAAGTGCAAAAGTGTAGAAATTCCGTTGCAAAATTACATGTTTTTAGTTAACAAATGGAATTGTGCATAAACTATTTATCCGATCAAGATAATTTTTTTTGGGATTTATTCAGCTTTGCAAGGAGAATATTTCTGGGAAATTATAAACAAATTCGATAATTATTAACAAAGTTATTGAACAATTAAAAAAGTGCTATTTTTGATGGTTTAAATTCATTTGCAACTAAACTAATAAACCTTTTTCAACGTATGACTATTTTTCAAATGACTATTTGAAAGGTATTTTTAGGCTCTACAACTTTCAATAACAACTTTTTCCTCTAAAATTTAATCGGAAGCAAGGGTCATCGAAAAACTACGTTTCTCAAACTTTGACGATTGTTTACACTATTTTTTGCAACCGGAAATCGAGAGCAAACCATGGGGCTCTTATATGGGGCCCCCAAACTACAAGAAACTATTGAGACTTTTTAGGTTGCACTTTTGTGCACTTTTTGCACTCACCGACTGGCCTAAATCGTAACCGTAGAATGAGTGAAAGAAGGATAGGTATATTGTTTATCCTTCTTTAACTCATTCTGACGGTTACGCTTACGATTGCGGTTCCGGTCACAAAATGATGAAACCCGGTCCTGCCGGCAGGACGCTTTTCGCTTTGTTTAAAAGGCTACCAAGCCTAGGCATATAAATTTAGAAACTTGATATTAACATCATTGGAAAGCTTGTTTCATTACCTTTCCAACGATATATTTGTTTTTGTTTTTATCTGCTTCCATATTATTTTTATAAAGAAAATTTAAAGAGAGTTTTTATTAAATTGGACGCAATTTTGCTGATTAACATTAAAAATGGAATTTTTTTAAATTAAACAAATAGGTTTCATTCTTTGAACGTTTCTGAAGAAGAAGAGACTAAACCGGCCAAAATATATTAATTTTTGTGGATTTTACATTAAATTTACGAAAAAATGTTTTTTTTTACTTTTTAGAAACAGCAAGTTTGAGGGCTTTGAAAAATGGTTAAATATTATTATTTTAAAAAGTAAAGTACATGGATTTTTTCGTCTTTTCGTCTACTTTAATCCCAAGGAGTTCCGGAAAAGAAAAATTGAATTCCCTTTTTTTAAAAGCCTTATTTTCAGAACATACTTCCGGCAGGACGGGCGCTTGGACGTTCTATCATTAAGAATGTGTCTACCAAATTAATGCATCCACACACATAGTACATCCGAAGAATTTGTTCCCTATGTTTAAATATGTATATATACTTGAAAATATGTAAAAATAATTGATTCTGAGAAAATCGACACCCTACGAGGAAATAAAACTGTTAATATTAAATAATTATTAAAAAATACTATTTTTAAAAATTTTGGAGATCCAAACGAAAGTTAATTGTTTCACCCCTTTTGTATGCATTCTTGGTGCATTGGTTTAGGAAAAATAAGATTTTGTTCAAAAAGTTGAAAAAAAATTCATTTTACAATTACTTTTTATAAACAAAATTTTTTCTGTTGTTTGTTTAGGTTTGTTAGAGACAATGGCAATATAATAATAGTTGAAATAATTTTTCTATCTTTTAATACAGAAAAATTTAGAATCTAAATATAATACCTATTTCGTCAGGAATAAGAAAATTTCAATTTTTCATCATTCTGGTAGTCATTTCTTGTATCCTTTTACTTTATAACTTTTTTCCTAAAACTATTAAAATATTATGCATATTTTTAAGTTTTTTTACCCCTCCCCCTCCTCTCCCTTTTTAAGATATTTTATGTGCATTAGCGTCACTTATTCAAATGAATATATAAGTTATCTATCATCGCTTATTGGCTATAACTCTAACTCGACAGTTTCGTGCTCTGCTTTTTCGCTCCTTGGAGATATACGGAGTGTGTGTTGTGTGAGCCAGTGTTGGGCGCGTAAAATACCTCAGGTAAATTACGTGGTTTTTTACAGTAAAATACCTCGTATTTTACTTCAAAAATTTTATACACAATGTATTTTTTGGGGAGGGGGGTAAAATACGTATTTTACATATGTAGAAAACCAGGTATTTTACGTCAAAAACCTCGATTGACGCGTCACTTCCCAACACTGGTGAGAGCAGAGTACGAAACTGTCAAGTTAGAGTTGTAGTCAATCAAAATCCACAATTCCCCTAATACAACCAATCATGTTTTGTACTTTCAGAGCGCTCAGAGAGCGAATGTCGGAAACACCCGAGGTGAACTAAAAGGCGTCGAAATCCACATCAAATCAAAAATAATTTTTTTAGGGTGTAATCAAAATAGGTTGCCTCTTAAAATTAAAATTAAATTCACTGATTTATCCCAATCATAGAAAAGAAAATAATTTAAATAAATCAGTAAATTTAATTTTAATTTTAAGAGGCAAAATATTCATAAGAATTACTGGGTGTTTCCGACATTCGCTCTCTGAGCGCTCTGAAAGTACGAAACATGATTGGTTGAATTAGGGAATTGTGAATGATGTTAGGGAAATTGTGGATTTTGATTGGCTACAACTCTAACTTGACAGTTCCGTACTCTGCTCTCACGCTCCGTATATCTCCATGGAGCGAAAAAGCAGAGCACGAAACTGTCGAGTTAGAGTTGTAGCCAATCAAAACCCACAATTCCCCTAATCCAACCAATCATGTTTCGTAGTTTCAGGGCGCTCAGAGAGCGAATATCGGAAACACCCACTATTTAAGTTATGTATGTTAAAGGAGTTCTTTTTAATTTAGCTACTGAAGTACTAAAGAGTTTGGGATTGGGTGATGGCGTCACAAATACAAAAATGATTAAAATGTCTAAATTTAGTTTAATAAATGATAAATGGTAAAACAAGATAAAATTATAAGGTTTAGAAAAGATAGTAAACGAACTCGAACGGATATCAAATTAAATCTGCTTTCACGCACACAAATAAAATTTCACACTCAATACCGATCAGTGTTCCTCGTCTTAACGCTCTTGACGGACTACCTTCCTTCCGATCTATCCATAAACAGGAAATTCAAATGTATATAATTTCGCGGTAAAATTTAAATCCTTAACATTCGGCCATCCTGTAAACATTATAATTTCCGAAACTGATAATGAACTAAAATTTTTAAATCTAGAAATACATAGAAAAATTCTCTTAAAGTCCATAAGATTAAGCTTTAAAACGATCAATTGGTTTCCGGTTTCTCACACTTCGTCGAATTGGTTTTTCAACTGTTGGTTCCTCGAGTTTTAATGACCGTTCTTCATTTTGCTGCACATGAGCTTCTTGTGGCTCTTCTTCTTCGCTTGACTCTTCGAAATCGTCTGTTTCCTCGTCATTCTCTGGAGATGCTGGTACCCATAATTTTAATTGGTTCGTGTGTGCGGTCGAAGCGTATCTGCGTTTTCGATCATCAATTTTAAGAGCGGCTACTCCATATGTGTCGCTCGGTAAGATTCGTGTAACAACTAGCGGCCCACGATATCGTTTTTGGAATTTTGTTGATTCACCTGTCGCAATAATAGCGTCCTTCATTGCCACAATATCACCTACATTGTAAGAAACATTTTTCAATCGATTTTTATCAAAACGTTGTTTATAAAGTTCTTGTTCTGCGATGATTTTCTTTCGAGCTTCTTCTTGAAGAAATTTTGGATTCGTGTACCGTTCGTCATTTTCTATAGTCAGAGATCGAATTTCTCCTTCATCGTGTCTATTGATGTAGCCATAGAGCATTTCGAAGGGGCTCAATCCAGTTGTCTGGTTAGGAGATGAGTTAAGATCTCGTTGAATTTTTTTGAGTCGTAAATCCCAATCTCTGCCTTCTGGGTGTTGGTTGTTCATCTGCATTGCGGGAATGAGTGTGGCGTTTGTCCTTTCCACCATGCCATTGGCTTGTGGATGACGTGGCGAGTTAAGGGTATGTTGGATCCCATGCTTTGAACAAAATTCACTAAACAGTTCCGATGTGAAACAGGTTCCACGATCTGTCACAAATCGGATCGGTGCTCCAAAATTTAAGATAAAATCTTCGAGTATTCGCACTACGTTGATTGTTTTCGTGTTTTTCACTGCTTGAATAACTGAATAACGTGTTAAGTTATCGGTCGCGACAAATACGTATTTATTGTCTCTCGGAGTTGTCACAAAAGGTCCTTCGTGGTCCAAATGAACTAATGCAAATGGACGTTTCGCGGGTGGAATCGGGTGTAGCGTTCCTGCTTGTCGACCGGTTTTTGCTTTAATTAAAAGGCAATGTAAACAACTGCGTATGTGAAATTTCAAATACCGTCTCATATTCGGAAAGAAATAATACTCGCGGATTTTCGATAAAGTTCTTTCAAGACCGGCATGACTTTGTAAGTCGTGGAATCTCACAGCAATACTCTTGCGCATTTTCTCAGGAATCACGTATAACAATTTTTTTTCCTCACGTTTGTATAAAATTCCGCTTTCACAAGTATAATCACTAACATCGTTTTTCTCGTTGTTCGTTCGTTCGTTAATGGGTTTTAGTAAAATTTCGCGTTTTCGTTTTAAAATTGGATCACTATACTGGTACATGATTATCTCGTCGTCAACATTCACAATTGAAAATATTCCACGTAAACGATCTTCACTGACACATTCTTCTTCTTCGGGTTCAGTTGGTGCTCGGCTCAAGGCATCGACGTGTGCCATTTTCTCTCCTGCGCGGTGTTCGATGTCGAAGTTGAATTCACTCAGCAGATTCGGCCATCTGATGATTTGCGGATTCTTTGTCTTCTGAGTGCTTAAGAACATCAAGGCTTGACAGTCGGTCACTATTTTAAAATGAATATTAATCAACATAGATCGAAATCGAGAAACTGCCCATATGATGGCGAGTAATTCCAATTTACTGGAATGGTAATTTTTCTCCGCTTCATTCGTACGTTTACTAATTGCGACCACTGGATGAAATTTTCCGTCTTGACATTTTTGGAGTAAGATCGCTGCTAGTTCTTTTGAGCTCGCATCGGTGTGGAGTTCGGTTTTAGCCTTTGGATCGAAAATTTGGAGAACTGGTTTCGAAGACAAACGTTGTTTCAGATTGATGAAAGCTTCTTCGCATTTCTCCGTCCAGATGAATAAATTTTTTTCTTTCAGTAACGCGTATAGGGGGTCGGCAATTTCGGCGAATTTGTAGACAAATCTTCTCAGGAATCCTGCCAATCCAAGAAATCGTCGTAGACTATGAACGTCAGTTGGAGTCGGGAAATCGACAATTCCTTTTATCATCGAGCTGGTTGGTTCAATCTTTCCTTGTGAAATCAAAAATCCGAGATACTTGACTTCTTTCTTAAGAAAAGCACATTTCGCGAGATTAATTGTCAAATTGGCGTTCAACAAAGCTTCTAACACTAAAATAAGTTTTTGTCGAAGGTCGATCCAGTCTGTTCCGGCAATAAGTATATCGTCCTAGTAAAATATAATGCAATGATCTCTCAACGGTTCCAACACTTTTTTCATCAATTTAGAGAAATAGAATGGGGCATTCATTAGCCCGAAGATCATTCTCGTGATTTCACCCGTTTCGTCCGGAGTTATGAACGCCGTTTTGTGTCTGTCCTCTTTGGCTATTGGCACTTGGAGATAACCGTCAGCAAGGTCGAGCGTAATAAATAACGATGCGTTACACAACAATGACAGCTGATCGTCAAGGTTGGGTAATGGGAAGTGAATCCTTTCGGTTTGACTATTTAGTTTGCGGGTGTCAAGCACTGCACGTGGCAAACCATTTGCTCTTTTCACTAGAATCACTTTATTTGCGTATTTCGAGTCGGTGTCGGTAACAATGTCTGCTTCACGGAATTCTTGAAAAATCGATTTTAATGTTTTCCGTTCGTCATCACTTGCCCGGAATGGTTTCGAAAACACTGGTTGGCTACCCGGTTTTTCCGTGATTTTCATTTCAATTAAGTTCGTGCATCCTAATTCGAATAAATTTTTCGAGATCACTTTTCGGAATTTATTTAAAATATCCAATAGGTCCTGAATATCTTCTTCGTTATCACAATCGGAAACGTTAACGTCCTCTAATATCACTGGCTTTCGTTCAGGGACACTATTTACTTGTGGTAACTCGGTAATTTCTCCTCTGGTGATACATTCTCCTTGTTTGAATTCTTTTGTCGATTGATTCAAATTTAGAATTGGGATAGTATGATCGATCCCGTTACTAACGACGTTTACGAAGTTAATTGAATGTGGTGGTAATAACACTTTATCACTCGCGATGACACTATTGGGTTTCGAAATACACGTATTTTCAGAAAATAGAAGTTGGTCGTTTTCTTTCTTGTAGATCACTCGTGGATTGTCGGTGAATGTACGTCCGATGAGGATATCCAAAGCTTGCGCGTCATCTGGTACCACTCGTAGTCCAATGTTTTTAAGTAATACTCCGTCCACAGAGATATCTGCGTAAACAATTCCCGGTGAATTTGTTTTAAACTTATGCGAACCAAAGCTTTGAAAAACGACGACATCCCGCACCATTTTAAGGCCATTCGATAACACTACTGATGCTTTAATTGTGCAATCAGATGCACCTGTATCGATATAGGCTTGAAGTTCACACTGGTTTACTAAGACTGTTTTTAGATATTTTGCGATCGTCGAGTCTTGAGGGGAAATAAAACAGTTAACTTCCGGTTTTTTTGTCGGTACGCTTGCTGTGCAATGTCTTTGTGTATGACCTTTCGCATGGCATTTAACACAAACTAATTCACGTCGCGGTTCAGGACAATCTCTGGAGATGTGTCCAAATTTTCCACAATTGTAACATTTTAATTCTCCAGAATCACTTTTTAAAGGGGGTCGTCGGTCTGGATTTCGAGTATCTGTGTTTTGACGTTTCATTTCGGGAGGTTTTGTCGGTGTTGCGATGTTTACGGGTTTCTTGACTGTGATATTTTCTTTATGGTTTCTTATTCGATCGGTGCGTTGATTTGCGATACGTTCTAAATGAATTATATCGTGGAGTAAATCGTCTACATCCTCGTGTTCTTTCGAGGCTAGCGATGTGCACAAGTCACGAGACCAAAGTCCGATTAACACCTGTTCTTTAACATCCTCGAAGTCCAAGTTGATGTCGTGGCACAATTTCACTTTTTCATGAAAGTAGGCAGTTGTCGATTCTTCTTTGCGTTGAGATCTCTCTGACATTTTCTGCCATCTAGTCGTTTTGCTTTCTGATTTTACAAATGTCTTCTTAAAATTGTATTTGAATTCATTCCAACAACTTATTTCATCGGCTCTCGTTTTGTACCAGAAAAAGGCTCCACCCTTCAAATGTGATCTCGCTGTTTCCAGAGTGAAACTGTCCGGCCAATTGTGGAGTTGTTTCATACTCGTAAGATTTCGAATCCACTCGCTCGCTGAGATGCTTCCACTCTCTCCATCAAAGTCAACAATATTTCGGCTTATATCTGGCATTATGTGGTACGAAGGTGTCGCTGCTGCATTACCTGGATTATTATTTATTTGTATATCGTCAAATTTTTGTAAAATTGAATGAAACATCGCGTCTCCTTCACGACTTTCTCTAATTAATAAATTAATAACTTCCGCTGAGTTTAAAATGTCACCTGTTCCATTGTTTAAAAACATATTTCTGTTTAAGTTTCGATCACTGTGGTGTGATTGATCCATTCTCGGTGTCTGATGAATATTTGGTTCCTTGGTTTGATTATTGTTGACACCATGTTGGGAATCAGTATCCTCGTGCTCATGCTCACTTGAAGTCTCGTAATCGACATGATCCTGGTGTTTATCATCGTGTTCCACACTATTATTATCGTTGTTGTCGGCCATGTTTGAAAAGTTCTTGACGTCGCTTCGCACTCTTCGTCTAATTTCGTGTATTCTCGTTTCGACTGACTCTTTCCACACAGAATTCAGCCAATCACAGGTCGCACAAATGGACTCGTCCAGACACACACATAGATAATGGACTCTTCCAGGGACGCTAATAAAAAATGGACGCGTTCAACCGTTTTCACTAATTTCTTTTTTTTTCAAAAGATAATAATTTTCCAAACACAACAAAATCACAAAAATTAAGAAAAAGGGGGAGAGCAATCCCACTTCTGAATTGTTAAAGGAGTTCTTTTTAATTTAGCTACTGAAGTACTAAAGAGTTTGGGATTGGGTGATGGCGTCACAAATACAAAAATGATTAAAATGTCTAAATTTAGTTTAATAAATGATAAATGGTAAAACAAGATAAAATTATAAGGTTTAGAAAAGATAGTAAACGAACTCGAACGGATATCAAATTAAATCTGCTTTCACGCACACAAATAAAATTTCACACTCAATACCGATCAGTGTTCCTCGTCTTAACGCTCTTGACGGACTACCTTCCTTCCGATCTATCCATAAACAGGAAATTCAAATGTATATGAGGCATTTCATTTCAAACCGTTCCACCGACAAAAAACAATCGCAAGGAGACATATTTTCTAATAATTTTTATTATATAATTCTTTAATTGTTTATAATATATTATACACTGATTCAAAAGAGAATTTCATGAGCTTTCTATTGCTATTTTTATTATTTTATATTTTTGCCAATTTCGTAGAGAAATTGCTGTTTGAAATGTTAAACTCTTAATATCTCAAAACACCCCCCCGCCGATTTTTATCAAAATTATATGAAAATAAAGCGTAAATTCTCTAGTTTCTATTCCCATTTGATATATTATGGACATTTCATGGGATTGATAGAAAAAAAATTATTTAAAAAATGTGTTTTTGAAAAATTTGACAAATATTACGAAATTGAATGTAAGTTGAATGGGTTAAGGTTCAACTTCATACTATTTGTCAAATTTTTCAAAAACACATTTTTTAAATAATTTTTTTTCTATTAATCCCATGAAATGTCCATAATATATCAAATGGGAATAGAAACTAGAGAATTTATGCTTTATTTTCATATAATTTTGATAAAAATCGGCGGGGGGGTGTTTTGAGATATTAAGAGTTTAACATTTCAAACAGCAATTTCTCTACGAAACTGGCAAAAATTTAAAATAATAAAAATATCAATAGAAAGCTCATGAAATTCTCTTTTGAATCAGTGTATAATATATTATAAACAATTAAAGAATTATATAATAAAAATTATTAGAAAATATGTCTCCTTGCGATTGTTTTTTGTCGGTGGAACGGTTTGAAATGAAATGCCTCATATAATTTCGCGGTAAAATTTAAATCCTTAACATGTATAACAGTTAATTTATATTATATATATATATATATATAAATAAATTCCTATAAAAATAAATATATTATTGTTGTATACATATTATATACATATAAATATCGCTTGCTGGGTGTAAAAACATGATACATCGGATTGGCGTTGAAAAACATGATACCTCGGATTTGACTTGAAAAACATGACATATCGCCGTTTAAGTTGAAGAACGTGACACGTCGAAAACGGAAATTTTTTATTCAAATTTCGGTTGGCACTACTGACTGCGAACCTTAAAATGTCTCAAATCAACATAAACTATATACAAAATTATTTAACCTATTTCTTTTTTGAATTGGCATATTATGAAGTGAAAGCATTTGTTTCATAAAAGTTTCAAAGATTTGGCACATTTTAAAATTAGCGGTCAGTGGTTTCAACTGAAACTAGAAAAGAAAATTTTTTTTCGACGTATCATGTTCTTCAGGCTGCTTCTACAACAGCTTTTTTTTCATCGAAATCAGTGTATAAACGTTGCGCGCGCAACGTTTTCACACTATTTTACATGGTGCATTTTGCTCTTGTCGATAAAAAAAAGCTGTTGTAGAAAGCCCCTCAACTCAAACGACGATATGTCATGTTTTTCAAGTCAAATCCGAGGTATCATGTTTTTCAACGCCAATCCGATGTATCATGTTTTTACATCCAGCAAGCGATATTTATATGTATCTACAATTAAAAAAGTTACATACATTCAACAATTTATATAAGCATACCGTTTTTGTTTTTTATTTTTTAACTTTCAAATATACGGCACTGACTTTAGTAGCGCCACCGCACACTGTGGATTACTTAGAAACTAAAGCCAGCGTGCAGTTTGGCGACAGCGTTCAGTTTGGGTGTTTCCGACATTCGCTCTCTGATGGCATGGTCACACCTCGGCTGCCTGCCTGCCTGCGCAGGCAGCCGCCACGAGAGTAAGAGACAGGAGACGAATAATTTAAATTGTCTGACTCTCTTACTCTTATGTGTTGCCATAACGACCTGCAGGCAGGCAGCCAGGCAGCCGAGCTGTGACCGTTCCATGAGCGCTCTGAAACTACGAAACACAGGGATGGGTAAATGTAACAAACTCGAGGTTTTCTACGTATGTTACAGGTATGTTACATGAGGTAACATACCTATGTTACCCCCCACTCTCGAAAAATACATGCATGTAGCAATGTAAGGACGTAACATACTAGGTAACATACAGTAACAAACCCAGGTAACATACATGAAGTATGTTACGTACCCATCCCTGACGAAACATGATTGGTTGGATTAGGGGAATTGTGGGTTTTGATTGGCTACAACTCTAACTCGACAGTTTCGTGCTCTGTTTTTTCGCTCCATGGAGATATACGGAGCGTGAGAGCAGCGTACGAAACTGACAAGTTAGAGTTGTAGCCAATCCAAATCCACAATTTCCCTAACATCATTCACAATTCCCCTAATTCAACCAATCATGTTTCGTAGTTTCAGAGCGCTCAGAGAGCGAATGTCGGAAAACACCCTTTCAAACCGTGCAGTTCGGAGGCTCAACTGTAATAAATGTATTGGGTTTACTCATGAAGTTAGTTGGATTAATAATTAATTAATATTATAAATTATTAATTAATCCTTCTTATTCATAAGGCGTTTCCCTCCGTTTTTAACGGAAATTTACTTGTTTTATTTTAAATCTTTCCGCCTTCTTTTTCAAAGGATTAAACCAAGATTGAACATCGAATCAAATCGCGGATATTACGCTTGCGCGTAAATAACGCAACTCTGTATGTAACACGTCGAAGATGGGTGCGACAGCTAGCTGTAAAAAAAGGCAGTAAAGAATAACGTGTCGCAAGCGTAATTTTACATTATAAAATTATATGTCAGACGTAGTAAATTTTCTAAGGTTCAAATAGTAAAATTACCTTTCTGAGTAACTTTACATCACAGAGTAATGTACTGAAACATGATTGTGTAAAATTATTGTGTTCTACGTTGGAAAGTTTGGCACGCCGCATGTTTTTTCTAATGCTTCAGTTTGGAAACGAGGTTAGGTTGAAATGGCTTCGGTTTTTTGGTTAATTCATTAATTCTTTGTCAAAGTCATTCTTTAAGAAAAGCCTAGTGCGTGACAAATCTCATATCTAGATAAGTAAATTTATTATTATAGGAATAGGTTCGGTTGTGGGCATAGTTTCGTTTTTGACTCATAATTTGTTTCTTTGTAGATATTAAGCAAACATATGTACAGTAGAACTTTGATTTTCCGTCAGGCACGGGACCAACACCTTGACGGAAAACCACCCAGGAAACAAAAACCTATTCGCTTGTTTTCAATCGGTCAAAAGCTCTCGTGAATCCGCATTCTTAAAAGGCGAAGGCAGATTAAATCTGATTATTTGCACTACTTATTGAATAGGACGTCAGTAATTTGAATCGGGATAACAAACGTATGTGAAGTTAGCACTCAAGTCATGAAATATATCATTCTTTTCAATTGGAAAGGATTGGTGGTCGTTTGGTGATCGTTGGGTGCTAGTTTTTAACTTTAGGTGGTCAAAAAGAAACTAGAAACTTTTTTATTTTAGAGTGCCAACTTCACACTTGCACTCCAGTTTTTAATATTTTTGAAAATTTCTTTTTCGTATCGTTTGGTGGTCGTTTGGTGGTTGTTAGGTAGTCATTTTTAATCATTGGTGGTCATCCGTTTTCTTAATAATAATTGTTTTTTAAATGAATATATTATACTTGTCGAAATACTTATTTCAACTACTTCATTTATTATATTTAATTATTCTCTACCTATAATGAGAATTGGTTATCGTTCGGTGCTTGTTTTCAACTTCAGGTGGTCAAAAGTAAATAAAAATAAAAATCTTTTTATTTTAGAGTGTAAACTTCACACTTGCACTCCAGTTTTTAATATTTTTCAAAATTTCTTTTTCGTATCGTTTGGTGGTCGTTTGGTGGTTGTTAGGTAGTCATTTTTAATGATTGGTGGTCATCCGTTTTCTTAATAATAATTGTTTTTTAAATGAATATATTATACTTGTCGAAATACTTATTTCAACTACTTCATTTATTATATTTAATTATTCTCTACCTATAATGAGAATTGGTTTTCGTTCGGTGCTTGTTTTCAACTTCAGGTGGTCAAAAATACATTTTTTGATATTTTATATTTGAAAGTGGTTTTAAAATTTATTTTCTACCTTTCTTGATACAGGGTGTTTTCGACGTCGTCGGTCGTACCGGTCAGTTGCCACAACAAGGTGCTTATTTGAGACTATTTAGGTTTAACTAAATAGTATCAAATACACAGTTTGAGCACCTTTATGTGGCAACTGACCGGTACGACCGACGACGTCGAAAACACCCACAATTGTACACATTTTAACTATGATTATTTTATGCCCTTTCTCCAATAGGTTCCCAAAACTGTGCGTTTGTCTGCGAAAGACTGCGTTGCGTTGATTTTAGCATATGTTGCCATAGCAACCGTCGCAGACGCAGAGTTTTGGGAACCTATTGGAAAAAGGGCATTAAAGGCCTAAGCTAAAGGTTCGCGAACGAGACGCATAAGATAGAAAAGAACACAAATATATATATCTCTATCTTTGTCTAACTCAAGCTTTTCGTTCGCGAAGCATTTGTGCGACGATCATTACAATTTCAAAATAGGTAAAGGCCTTAGCACAACTGCTTGGCGAACGTCGTTCGCGAATGCAAAGCATGAGTTAGAAAAATACAAATATATATTTGTGTCTTTTTCTATCTAATGTATGAGTACGCCCACACGACTTTTGGAAAAACCATGACAGCGTATTGTAACTAGGCCATGAGTGCAAATATAGCAAACAAATATCTCCATCTCTCTCATACTCATGGCCTAGTTACAAAACGCAACGCAAAACGCTGCCATGGGACTCCAGCCTAAAGGTACCGTCCCATGACAGCGTAGAAGCGTTGGCGTGAAGCAGAAATCTTGCGATAGAAAGAGATGAACAGATATCACGTTCTCACTCACTCACATGGTTTACGCTTTACGTCGACGCTTTCACGCAATCATGGGACGGTACCTTTACAGAAGGCGTCTGTCTTTTTCTTTCCAATGCACTGTTCCCGTATCCGTATTCATTCTTCGTTGGTCTTAACTGCCCAACCTTGCTTATTGAGAAAGTTCAGCAAGGTTGCACAGTTAGTAAAAATTTAAAAAATTCTTTCAGCAGGGTTGAACTGCCTGCCTGCGCAGGCAGCCGCCACGAGAGTAAGAGAAAGGAGACAAATAATTTAAATTGTCTGACTCTCTTACTCTTATGTATTGCCATGACGACCTGCAGGCAGGTAGCCGAGCTGTGACCGTACCATTATTTTCTATATGATATTTCGTTTCATTAATTTGGTAATGTTGTTTTCTAAAGTTACTAACCGGACTTTTCTTGTTTACATTGTTATTTATATTCTATTCACAATAATTAAAGAAGAAAAAGAAATTAAATTTTCAAAATTAAATTAATATTAAGCAAGAGTGGGCAAAGGAGTATGTCACAGTATGTATATATCTTTATTATTCTATAAATTATTTATTTATCATTGTATCTTAAAATAATAGTAATAATGAAACTATTGCTTGTTACTTGACGCTTATGACGATTTCGTACTCTTAAAATGAAAGTAAATATAATGTTTAAATAAAAAATTAGGTTTCAAACAAAAATTTATCAGTAATTAAACTTTTATAGATGCCACGGGCTGCAAAAGTGACTACCGAAGAAGCGATACAAGCAATTATAAATCAAACGATTGCAAAGATAGTCTTAAGGAGAAATTACCTCCATATTCTTCGGACTTTTACAAAAATGTAAGCGCAAGTCTAAACCATCGATGGACTCCTCAGGACATTTATCGTAATTTGCGTGAAAATCGAAAAAAGTTAAGAACTTTGACTTTTGAAACTTTAGGCTTACCAGATGTAGACCAAAATAGTGCTCAAAACCCTATTAATAATGAACCGGAATGGGTAAAGGATATGAGTGACGATGATGTTGATAATGATGGCAATCTTTCTGATTTCGAAAATGAGAATTTTATTTTTAATAATTCAGTTTCAGAAAATGACAGTGTTTTTATGGTCATTATTAAAAATGAACTCTATGAAACAATGAAGCCAGAGATGATAGAATATAAAACTTGTACGAAGTATGCATTAAAGCCACGTGTATGGTCCTATATTATTATGAAGGAAGTCTGGCGGCAACTGCGTCTTCCTTGTGCCTACACATTTAAAAAGGCTCAACCATCTCGAGATCCGACTACCTTCTTTTTGAAAATATTTGGTCGCCGTAAAAGTAAAACCTGTAATAACGAATTTTTTGGTATTGCAGAAAAGGAGCCACTACCTGGTGGTGACTTAATTTTAAAAATTAAAACTAACGATACGAGCGGAATGCCCCACGAAAATGTAAAACGGCAACTTAGGTTCGATGAACGCAAAATATTGGGAAAAGAGGTGGTTTTTGAAGGAGCTGCAAATATTCAAAGGAAAATAGCTAGGGAGGAAATGCGAATAGGTGACGGTAACGCTCCAATTGTATACAATCAAATGGTGTTAAGAAAATTAAAACAACAGCAGAGGGAACAAGATTTGGGTTTAACATCAGAAGATGGAATTAATCCAATTTTAACTCTACAAAAATTAAAATATACACCACCTTACAATGGTAGCATACATCACATTGGTCTTGACGATTTTACGCTTCATATATTTATGCCTGAAATGATTTATTTGTGGAAAGAGAACTGCCGATTAAAGAAAAATCATTCCGAAATATCTGTAGATTCTTCCGGGTCAATGGCTAGTAAGTTGAAGCTTCCGAATGGCGATACCTCGGGTCATATTTTTATTACTGAAATCATTATTAATGTAAAAAATACATTAGTATCAGTTGGACTTCTAATGTCGGAGTCTCAGGATACGTCGACTTTCGATTTTTTTTTCAAGAGATGGCTAATGTCAGGTGCGCCTGTGCCAAAAATTGCCGTGTGTGATTATTCGAAGGCATTATTAGCAGCACTTAATTTGTCTTTCAACCGAAAAACCACGAAAGAATACATCGATGCTTGCTTTGATGTCCTGCAATTGAAAGTGGATTACCGTCCAGCGAACACATTTATTAGAATGGATGTAGCACACTTTATGGCCATTTGCTCTCGGTTTAAATGCTTCAAAACGAATAATTATGCTCGAAAAAATTTTTTGATGCGATGTGTAGCATTGCTGGTTTCATGTGTAAATTTAGAACGGTTCCAATACATTCTAACTTTAGTTTTGATTGCTACTACCCACAATTATGAAAGTAAGACGAGTAATGGCTTAGAAACAGCAATGCCTGCTAAAGAAGCCAGAAAAACTTTACAGCATTTAATTTCAACGGAAGATCATGTAATGAAAAAAATAATGCCTGTGGAGGAAAGTGAAAATTACAAACTCATCACTTTAAAAATGCAAGCCAATAACCAAGATCCAATGGAAGAAACTTCAACATTTTATCACGAAATAAGTTCTTCACAAAAAATCGATTCATGGATTGATTTAATTATAAAAAAAGCAAAATTTGGTAAGTGTTATTTTAAGATTAAAAATTCAGATTTCAGAATATTTTTTTCAATTAAGATGTATTTCAACTTTATAAACTATAAATTAAGAACTAAGAAGCAACTGATTAAGAACAAATATATTTATAGAAATTAAATATTATAGGGAAAGAAGGAGTGGAACTGAAGTTTATTGTAGAAAATAAGAATTCAAACTTTTTACTTAACCTAATTTCTTGAATCTTCAGTGACAATTGTTAGGATGCTTTACTTATTACTCTTAATAATTAATTATTATACATATACACAAATTTTTTATTCATGGTTCTGAGAAAATTAAAAATGAAAATGTAGAGAAGCTTTTGATAAAAAATAAGGTATCTTTTTGCAGTATATACGATTTCTTATTTGTTTATATTTTTGTAATAGGTGACGAAAAAGGAACTGATGCAAATCCGCACTATCTCCCATCTTTCGCAGAAGATCTTATTAGGCTAGCAAAATTGTTCCCATTGTGGTCTGCGGTGATGACGCCATTTTTCAAATGCGAAATACAAAGAGGATCAAGTGCTGCTTCGGAAGGCCATTTCAATGAATTGAAAAATCAAATTCTGCAAGGAGCTTCTTTAGTGGCTGTTCATAAATTATTTATTACTTATTGGCGTGCTAATCAAGGATCTACTATGCTCGGCTCGATTAAATTGACAGACATAAAATTACAAAATAATGTGATAATCCAAGAAAATAGTAATGATGAGATCAATGACAGAGAATCAACAGGGATGGAAATTGAAAATTCTATTGAAGAAGATCGCTGTGACGTAACAACCGATATTGAAGAGGATTTTAGACAACAACAAAAAATGGAGAATTTAAATAAAAGATTACAAAATAATGTGGAAGTCCAGGAAAATAATATTGATGAGATCAATGACAGAGAATTAAAAGGAATGGAAATTGAAAATTCTATTGAAGAAGATCACTGTTACGTTGCTACCAATATTAAAGACGATTTTAAACAACAACAAAAAAAGGAGAATTTAAATATTCAAGTAAATGAATTTACTGATGATAGTGCACTGGTAGATCTTAGCAGCATTGAGAACGCATCGGATGTAGATGATAACATTCAATTGGCTACAGACGAATTATTAACTTTAGAAAACTGTTGAAACAAAGCCAAAAAGAGCAACCCAGTTCAAACCCTCGTTCTTTCCAACTCACCGGAAATAAGTGCGCCCAAAAAAAACGCACAAAGTACTTCGAACCGTATCCAGAAATAAAACAGATTGAAATAACGAATGAAAAAAGCAAAAAAGTTAAATTGTTTCTTGAAAATGGAAATTTATGTAAAGAAAGAATTCGAATTGATAAAAAATCTATCATTGTAAAAAACACGTGTCCATTTGACTCGATTATGTCGATAATTGCATTTGCTGCAACAGATAGTCCCTCCTATTTTGAATATTTAAAAGGGTTGTCAAACACAAATAGAGATGTGGTTAATTTTATTTTGGATTTTTTAAATCTTGGAGGAATAGGAACAAAAGTTGGACCTGTTTACGTACAACGTGCTGTTATTTTAATGCAGGCCTTTATGGTAAAAGAGTCTCATATAAAAAACAATATTTTGTTCAACAGCGAAAGTCCAAACCAGTTACGAGTTGTAGATTCTTTTTGCTGCCTCCCCGTTATGTGGGAACATTTAATGAAGGATATCATTAGTTTATCGAGGTCACAAATCTGCAAAGTTGGACATAAAATTCAGCAAAATGTAAAAAGAATATCTGTCAATGAAGACAAAATTAAAGATAAAGGAATCCATGCCCTTCAAGAATCTCTTCTTCTGAATTCATCTGTTTCTAAGTGCCTACATCAAGATTGCTCTTGCGAGATTATAGAAGAAAAAATAATCTTCAATATACAATTATATATAGAATTGGAGATACCAATGTCACAAGGAAAACTGATGACATGCTTGCCTCAAGATTTTCCAGTGAACTTGAATTTTAGTGGCGAAAATTTTAGGTAAATATATTAATTATGTTATACTATTCAAAAATAAGACTCACACAAAATATTTTTCATTGTAAATAAAAATCCCTCATTATTACTTTTCGGTAGCAACATTTTTTTTGAATTATTGAAATGTAAATTAACAAAATAGAATAAAAATAAAATGTCTTTTCTAGATTAGCAGGCGTAATAATATACACCCCAGGACATTTCATTGCACTATGCAGAAGGAGCAGTGGGCATTGGGAAGTCCATAACGATTCACGTAAGGGAAAAAGTAATTTGGCTAAAAAAGAGTTAGTATCGCCAATAGCAGCGATCTACATAAAAACCCATTAAAAAGTAGAGACCAAAAAATATGCTCTTAAGCATTAATTACTTTTAATATATTTATTAAATTTATTGTTTTAATTGTTCATATATTTAAAAAAAAAGATTCTAGAATTATATATACAATTTAATATATCAGTAAAATACTTACAATTACTAATACAGTATTATTTAATTTTAAGAATGATTGTTTTGTAAAATGATTTGACATGATAAAAAATTATTAATAAAACGGATGACTACAAATCATTAAAAATGACTACCTAACAACCACCAAACGACCACCAAACGATACGAAAAAGAAATTTTGAAAAATATTAAAAACTGGAGTGCAAGTGTGAAGTTGGCACTCTAAAATAAAAAGATTTTTATTTTTTTTTACTTTTGACCACCTAAAGTTGAAAACAAGCACCGAACGAAAACCAATTCTCATTATAGGTAGAGAATAATTAAATATAACAAATGAAGTAGTTGAAATAAGTATTTCGACAAGTATAATATATTCATTTAAAAAAACAATTATTATTAAGAAAACGGATGACCACCAATCATTAAAAATGACTACCTAACAACCACCAAACGACCACCAAACGATACGAAAAAGAAATTTTGAAAAATATTAAAAACTGGAGTGCAAGTGTGAAGTTGGCACTCTAAAATAAAAAGATTTTTATTTTTATTTACTTTTGACCACCTGAAGTTGAAAACAAGCACCGAACGATAACCAATTCTCATTATAGGTAGAGAATAATTAAATATAATAAATGAAGTAGTTGAAATAAGTATTTCGACAAGTATAATATATTCATTTAAAAAAACAATTATTATTAAGAAAACGGATGACCACCAATCATTAAAACGGACCACCTAACAACCACCAAACTACTGATATATAGTTGTGTAAAAATAAAAGAATTACTTAAAAAAAGCAAACGTGAGTTTGGCACTCTACAATGCATACATATATAAAATAAATGTGTTTATAACTATCCTTCTATGAAACGAGTAGATATGCAAATTAGGTAAAGAGAGACAGTCTAATCTTATATATCTTCGAAAGAGGAAGAAAGCAATAGCGTTAGATTTTCCACGTTATAAACAGAGACTGGTTTATGTTATTTCTATTTGGAAAGAGAAAGGAAGCAATAGCGTTAGATTTTCTGCGTTATAAACAAGGACCGATTTATGTTAGTTATTTAGAATGAAGAAGAAAGAAAGATATTTGAAAGGTATATATATATATATATATATATATATATATATATATATATATATATATATATATAGATATAGGGGGTCGCCGCCCCCCTGCGCGCGACCCCACCCGTTTTATATTTACTTCTATTTATGCATAATATAAAGATTGTGAAATGCGATCTGATGATATTAGCCATTCTCAAATTTTCAATCTTTGTCATCAATTTTGAAGTAACATACCAGCCTGCAAGTAAAAAAAATTTTCTTTTGGATAGGCTTTGACGTCCTATTTCGCGCTTCTATTTGAGAGTGCAAGCTCTGACCTGTTGGTAAAACACAGATTAAATTTTAACGTAATGTGAAGGCCCCTTTTAAAACCCGTAGCTCAAAAAAATTGGTAAAATTAAACATGCATTTTTATTCGTTATTTATCCTCTTTTTGACATAGGTCAAAAAATAGGTCAATTTTGACATATGTTTTGATTTATGTTTTTGCCCTATATGTAATAAAATAAGTCAAATTAGACGCAGGTTTTGAGGTAATGTGAGGCCGTTATTTGTCCTCTTTTTGACCTATTAGTCAAAAAATAGATCAAATTAGAAATAGATTTTGACGTAATATGAGGCTTTTATTTATCTCTTTTAAATCTATAGGTCAAAAAATAGGTCAATTTTGACATAGATTTTAACGTAATGTTAGGCCGTCATTTATCCTCCTTTTGACCTATAGGTCAAAAAATTGATCAAATTAGACATAGATTTTGACGTAATGTGAGGCCATTATTTAATCTCCTTTTAAACCTATAGGTCCAAAAATAGGTCAATATTGACATAGATTTTAACGTAATGTGAGGCCGTCATTTATCCTCCTTTTGACCTATAGGTCAAAAAATAGGTCAATTTTGACATAGATTTTAACGTAATGTGAGACCGTCATTTATCCTCTTTTTTACCTATAGGTCAAAAAATAGGTCAATTTTGACATAAGTTTTGACGGCCTCTTTTGGATAGGGCGCCCTTACAGAATCTTGAAACATCGGCGGCGGCGGCGATATCTTTTTATTATATAAATATGTATATATATATATATATATATATATATATATATATATATATTTTTATATATATATATATATATATATATATATGTGTATATATATATATATATATATGTATATATATATATATGTATATATATATATATATATATATATATATATATATATATATATATATATATATATATATTCCGGAAAGAGTGAGATTTTTGTTTTAAATTCGGTAGAGGATAAAAACAGAAATTTTCTACTTATCTTATACTATTTTGTCAGCTCAATAGATAGTGAGTTTTTCCAAGTGAAACAGTGAAAGTGAATTTCTTTCAATCATAGTAAATTAATTTTTGTGTGATAAGTGATTATATAAGTGATTAAAAAAAGGAAAGATTATGAATATTTATATAAGTAAAAGATGTATCGAGCTTCTATGTAAGTAATGTTTTTATTATTAAAATGTTTTTTATCAAATTTTTTTGAAATTTAAGTTGCTTTTGAATGGAGTTCTCTTTTGTTTTTTTATTTTGTAGCTATTCGTAAGGAATAGATATTAAAATGCAATTTCTTTAAAATACTATATTTTTAATTTCGTTTAAATAGTAAAAAGTTTATTTTTTCTGTTAATTTTGTTATTATATTATTAATTAAAAAATTTATTCGTTAGGAATAGATGTTAAAATGCAACAGTTTAAAAAAACTCATTTTTTTGGTTTCGTTTAAAAATTAAAAAGATATCTCCACATAGTAAATTTAATTTTTTTTCATTTGTAGATAGTAAACTTTTCTTCTTTTGCAGTTTTTCTTTTTTTCTAGGATGACAAATTATCTATAGATATATTTCATAAAAGTGATTTACATTTTGTAATTTGAAGTTGTATTAATGTGGAAATGATTGTTGAATGATGAAAATTGGAAATGAAAATTAGAAATGGAAATTAGAAATGGGAATTAGAAATGGAAATTAGAAATGAAAATTAGAAATGGATATTGGATATAGATATTGAAATTGAATAAAAGGGAATTGAAAATAAAGAAAAAAAGAAAGAATTAGAAATAATTTTAGTTGGAAATGGAAATGGACATTTTAAGTTAAATTGTACTAAATGCTTTATCTTTCTTTATTTAATATAAAAAAACCTTATTTATTTAAAAGTAATTTTCACTGTATTGGTCAACATTACGAAATAGAACTATGGCTAATAAAAAAGAATTAGTTAACTTAAGAGATGAAAATTATGATATAATAGATAATAAAAATGCAATGTTAAATGATGATCATATTCATGAATTTCAAAAGCTTTTAGAAAGACAATCAAATTTGTTTTATAATATGCAAAGTACTTTATGTTTACAAGCGCTTGATCTGATAGTTCCAATCAAAAAGAATAAGAGGCACATTCAAATACTTTTTAGTGGTTCTTTCAAATCTGGTCACTGGATTTGCACTTATTATGATGGAACAAGACTTTATATTTTTGACAGTCTAAACAAAGGCTCTTTAAATGAAGATAAAATGAACGATTTAGTTAGATTATATCCCTTCAAACCACCAGTAGTATTTTTAACAGTTCACCAACAACCGTTAGGCAGTGTTGATTGTGGAGTATTTGCTATAGCATTTGCAACATCATTATTTTTTAATGAAATGCCAAACACTCTTTATTATAATTATTGTCAAATGAGAAATCATTTGAAGTTAATATTTAAAAACAATCATTTAAGTCGTTTTCCGACTAAAAAAATTGTGTTAATCCACATTTGATGGTTAAGTATGATTAGGAGTGTCTTTTGAATGATTCGGTTAAAGAACTCCTATGTAGAAAAATAAACCCTAATCAAATTATTAATCAAGAAATTCCTTGTGAATGAATTTTAAATAATGCAAAGGTAATTAATAATCCTTTGAAAACGTAACAATATAGTGCTATACTCAAATCCAATAGTAAAATTAAAAATATGTTTCATTCAGATAAAGTAGACGTTTCCTCTAAAAAAAATTCAAACTCGTATTCCTTTAATAACGAATGCACATGATGGTGTAAAGGAAACAAATTCTTTATTCAAAACTGTCCGAAAAAGTGCAGCGGAGAATCAAAAAAATTGTCGTGCCAAACAAAAAATGAAAAGAAAAATTAATATTATTAATCATTCAGACAAAGTAGATGTTTCGTCTGTAAAAATAAAAAAGAGCCAGGCAGAATACCAAAAAAAATACAGGGAAAAAACGAAATCAAATGAGAAGAAAACAAGCTCTTTATTTGATGATTCAACAAATGTAATTTCTAATGAATTACAAAAAGGAAATGAAATAAAATCTTTGTTTGATGATAAAAATTTGTTCAATCAAGTTAATGATTCAAATAATGATAACATGAATCAATCTGTTAATTTAGAAAATATCTTTGCTTCTATTTTTCCAATAACGAATGCACATGACAGTGCATACTCAAAAATGCCCGAAAAAGTGCAGTGGAAAATCAAAGAAATTATCGTGCCAAACAAAAATTCAAATGAAAAATTAATATTATCAATCATTCAGACGAAGTAGATGTTTCGTCTGTAAAAATAAAACAGAGCCAAGTAGAATACCAAAAAAAATATAGGGAAGAAAAGAAATTAAAAAAAAAATGAAAGAAGCTCTTTGCTTGATGATTCGACAAATGTTAATTCCAATGAATTAAAACAGGAAAATAAAATAAGCTCTTTGCTTGATGACTTTAAAATTGTTAATTCTAATCAATCTATTGATTTAATAAATACATTTAGTTCACAAAAATCAATCGTTCCTCTGTCAAACATATCAAATGACAAAATTAATTATGAATAAAAATTCTAATGAAAATTATCTAGGAATAATGAATTATTATTGTGATAATTGTCAAGCAAAGCATTTTAAAGATGAAAGAGTTAGTGGCAAAAAAGACAGTTTTAATGATTGTTGTGGTCATAATGGTATTATATTGCCTTCTTTTCAATATCCAGAAGAATTAAGAATATTGCTAGGACTTCATACAAAATCAGGGATTTTAAAAAGAATATAAGATTGAATAACAATTCTTTTTCTTTTGCATCTTTAAATGCTAACGTAATTCATTTTAATAACAGAAGAAGAGGACCATTTTGTTACAAAATTTAAGGTCAAATTTATTACCAAATGAATAGTGCTTTATATCCTGATAAAGGTGAAGACCCATGTTTTGGTCAATTGTATATTTACGATCCTGAAGAAGCAATCCGCTATAGATTAAGAAGTAATGAAAATTGGAATGAAAAACTTTTACAATCTATAGAAAATATTATGAGAACTTTTAATGCATACACAAAATCTTTTATGATGATATCAGAAATAATTAAAATTGAAACTGAATTAGCAAGACAAAAAAAAATTAAAAAATTTCTGAGTTACAATTGTTGTTTACGTTAAAAAAAGGTTTTTATAAAAATAGATACTAAAATCAGTAAGTAATTTAGATCCGAATGTTAAACCGTGGATTTATCTCATATTTTATCCACTCTGAAATAAAGGTTATAATATTAATATGATTCGTAGTGATAGTGCTTTCAGATGCAGAAACCATACTATTTCTCGGTCTGCCTATAGTAAATAAGAAATACCTATTAGAGGTAAGGAATTTAATCAATTTTTATATGGGGGAAGATTAGTTCAACAATGAGTTGTTGACAATTATGTAAAAATAGAGAAAGATACATTACGATTTTGTGCAAACAATCAAGATAAATTGAGAAGTGAAACATATCAAGGGCTAATCGATTATTTACAAAACCATGAGTTAGAAAATAATGTACATGTAGAAAATTTCCTTTATTGCCATCAACTTTTATAGGATCACCTCGTAATATGATGCAGCAATATCAGGATACCATGGCTATTGTTGATCGGCATGGCAGACCAGATTTATTTATTACAATGACGTGTAATCCAAATTGGAAATAAATACAAGAAAATTTATTGCCTCATCAAACTGCTGCTGACGGACCTGATATAGCAACTAGAGCTTTTGCCTTAAAGGTTAAACATCTTTTAACAGTTATTGTTGCATAAAATAATAATCCAAAATAACATTCATGGACCTTGTGGAGATTGGTGTTTAATTGATGGTAAATGTTCAAAAAAATTCCAAAAAACTACCAAGAAGAAACTACAATTGAAGAAAATTGTTATGTTCGTTGTCGGCGAAGAAATAATAATAAAACGTATGAACGACCAAACGGATTTGTTGTTGACAATTCTAATGTAGTTCCATATTGTCCTATACTTTCAGAATTATTTAATTGTCATATAAATGTGAATATAGTTTCAAGTATCAAATCTGTTAATTATTTATATAAATATATATTTAAGGGTCATGATGCTGCATCCATTATTATTACATATGCCAATGGTGAGGTGACTGTTGATTACAATGATATTAATCATTATGAAGAGAATAGATATGTAGGTCCTGTTGAGGCAGTTTGGAGAATTTTAAGTAAACCATTGGGGAAAAAGATAGTATTAGTAGTATTAGTCGTTTACCCATATATTTACCAAATGAACAGAATGTTATTAAATTATTATTCGTGAAGGGAAAGATAATAACAATGTTTCATTTGATATACAGAAAAATACAAAATTTGTCCATTTTTTTAAACTTAATGAACGTGATATTTCTGCTCGTCAGTATTATTATTCAGAAACACCAGAACATTTTACGTGGGTAACGAAATGTCTTGAATGAAAAAATAGAGTTCTTAAAGAAAAAGTATTAGGAAGAATGTATTCAGTTTCACCTTAGGTTGTTGTTGCTTACAGTAAAAGGAGTAACTTCTTTCCAAAGTTTAAGAACAGTTAATGGAGTTATTCACGAATTTTTTACATCTGCCTGTTTAGCATTAGGACTCATAGAAGATGATAGTGAATGGATTAAGACAATGGAAGAAGCTACCTTATGGATGATGCCTCATTCACTTCGACAATTATTTGTAAGAATTCTAATTCATTGTCATCCTGTACATCCTGAAAAACTTTGGAAAAAATTCAAGGGTCAAATGTCAGAAAACTATTGAAAACTTGACAATATTGATGCTGAAAAAACATCATATAAGAATATAAAATCAATGTTATTAAATGAAAGATATAGTCTAACTGATTTTCATGAATTATTAGACATTAATAAAAATTTATCTGCACAGGTTGATGTAAATAGTTTTAAACATTTTAAAATAGGAGAGCAAAATTTTAATAAATTAAATGTTAAGAAAAAAAATATAGTTGATTATATACTTGAAGTCATAAAAGATTCTTCTTTTAATAGTTCTAAATGCTTATATATTAATGGTTGTTGAGGATCTGGAAAAACTTTTTTATATATTACTTTATGGCATTTATTAAAGAGTAAAGGCATAAATGTTTGCAACATGGCTTTTACAGATATTGCTGACACTCTGCTTCCTAACGGGAAAACTGTTCATAAAGTTTTAGGCTAACCTGTTCCACTATACAGCGATTCATTTTCAAATTGTTCAGTCAAAAGAAGCACTTTTTTTAAAAAAAATACTGATGTTTTTATTTGGGATGCAGCACCAATGGCTTCAAAATATGCCTTAGAAGTTATGGATAAGTTAATAAGAGACATAACAAAATCAAATGAAGTTTTTGGTAGAAAAATTGTTATCCTAGGAGGAGATTTTTGACAAATTTTATCGATAAAAGAACGAGGTACTAGATCAGAAATAATAAATTTATCAATAAAAAATAGTTACTTATGGAAACATTTTAAAAAATGCACATTGACAGAAAATATGAGAGCTTTACCAGAAAAAACAGAATTTGTAGAATTCCTACTTAAAGTTGGTAATGGTGAATTAAATGATATAGATGATAACATCTAAGTACCAGAACATATTATTCAACAAGGCTATATATATAGCTGAAGAAATGTATTGTCTTTTAATACCACAGAATGAAAAGGAGTAGTCTGGGTGTGCAATTTTAGCACCTAGAAACGTTGATCTTGATGATATTAATAAGAGAGTGGTGCGGCTCTTTGACAGTAAAGGTGAAAAAATATATAAAAGTATTGATTCTACTAAAAATTGTAATAATTAATGGAAAATTTTTTGAAGCTTTATTACCAGAATATTTAAATACTTTCTTTCCACCTTCGTTACTATCACATAAATTACATTTAAGAATTAATTCTGTCGTAATGCTTATTAGATATCTTAGTATTAATGAAGTATAATGTACCGGAACGATGTTAATTATTTTAGATTTGTCACATAATGTAATTAAATGTCACATATTAACGGGTGATAAAAGCGGAAATATTGTTTTTTTACATCGAGTAACTTTATATTGTGAAAATTTATATCCGTTTACTTTTAAAAGAAGACAATTTCCTATAAAACTGGCTTTTGCAATGACCATTAACAAATCTCAAGGACAAACAGTTAACAAAATATTTATTGATTTAAGAAGAGATGTTTTTAATCATGGTCAAATGTATGTTGCATTATGAAGAGTGCGATCATTTGATTCTGTAAAAATATATTTAGGTGGAAATAGCAGTAATATGTATATAAAAATCATGTTTATAGTGAAATTTTGGACTTTACTTATTTCAGTTTGTTTTGCTAAAAAATTTAATATGTTAGTTATGGGCAATTACACATGAGATTTATTTATGACCTTGAAAATTCGGTTAAACATATTTTTTCTTAATCTTTATAGAAAAATATGATATACGTATTTTTTATTTTTATTCAAGTTGTCACATCCCCTGTAATCGGAGTCAAAAGTTTTTTGCCTCGTAATGCTATTCAACGCACAATACTTTCCCCCTCAAATTCTTATACTTTTTGCTCAACCTGTACTTACTACCACAAAAACAGTAGTACATGTACTAAATCTCAGTGGTGGGAGTGCTACATAATACAAATAACGTTATAAAATAGAAGCTTTAGTTCATAATTGTAAAAAAACGTGACGGTAAACTTAAAAATTTTTTGTACATTTTGGTTCAAAATATAATCGTATTTTACATATTAGTTTTTGAAAAAATCTATTAATAATTTATGTTAATATTTATGAGTTATGAATGTTTGAAATTTTTGTTTTGTAAATGTAGGCCTATTTTCAGTAACCTATATGTCTGAAAATATTGAGTTTAGAAAAACATTTTTAAAAAATGAAAGTTTTAGTTTTTTTAACTTTGGACATGATTTTTTGAATTTGTTAAAAATTTATTTATACCTTACAATATAAAAATTTTTCGAAAAGTCCTAGAGTTAACCGATGCATTTAATGAGTTTTACAAAATATTTAAAAATCACGTGCAAGCTGCTCGTTTTCTAGGCTACACCTTAATGTGGGGTTTTTTCACAATTTATTATTCAAAAATGTCTACAGCCTATAATTTTTAAATAATTAGAATATTTTTTGTTTTAAATTAAAGGAGAATAATTTCTTAAAATATCACTACATGCAAACCTGAAAATGTTCAATTGTTTATATTTTTTTAAAACTTAAAGTTAACGAATTAATTGTGTAGTTTCCATTGAAAATGAATAATTTAGCTAAACAATATTAGCTAAAATTAGTTAACTTTAGTTTCTCCTCATCAAAAAATTTTGTTAGTTCATATTTATATTGCAATTCAACAAAAATAAAAAACATTTAATTTATGTTTTTTTATAAATTATTAAAAAAATATGTTTATCCGAATTTTATAGATCATAGTTAAATCTCACATGGAATTCCTCATATGTAATAATTAAAGTTAGTACTAAGAACAGACATTTTGAAATTGTCGGTTATATTATTAAATATTGAAATATGAAATAAGAAACATGTAAAGAAAATTCGATTATTTTAAAACATTTAATCATCATAATAGTTGTAATAGATGGTATAAACTATTTCATTCATATTAGTAGTTAAAGTTTAAACGCACAAAATAGGCGCGCATAAATTGGTTCTAGTATGCATTAAGTGAATAAGGTGTTTGCGATTTCTTTTATAATTTATAAGAAGGTTGTATTATTGCAGAAAATAATTAAATAATAACTGCAGTGATTTAAAATAATTAATTCAACAAGTATAACAAAAGTTAAAGTTTTAACAAAATTTTTTGCTTCACTTTTTCTTTAATTTAGAGCAATATTATTACAAAGCTCAAGTTAATAT
The DNA here is from genome assembly GCA_032873175.1 of Leptopilina drosophilae. Lineage (NCBI taxonomy): Eukaryota > Metazoa > Arthropoda > Insecta > Hymenoptera > Figitidae > Leptopilina > Leptopilina drosophilae. The sequence goes on from CM065481.1 coordinate 33,215,230, forward strand.
TTGTATAGTTTACTTAAATTGTTAGTTAATAGAAGATTTGTGTTTAATTTAAATTTGTAATTAATTTTCTTAAATTTAAAATTTGGCGCCATTTGAACATAAGCAAAATCGCCTACACTGTAAAAAATGTTAGGTGAAATTTACACCGTCGCACGAGGGCAATAAAAGGACCCTCGTCGCACGATGTGAAATCACCCTGAGCCTCGAATGAAATTTACATCGACGCACGATGTATATTTTTTTTGTACATCGTGCGTCGATGTAAATTTCATTCGAGGCTCAGGGTGATTTCACATCGTGCGACGAGGGTCCTTTTATTGCCCTCGTGCGACGGTGTAAATTTCACCTAACATTTTTTACAGTGTACGTATATTCATTTTTAAAAAATGTTATTATTTATTAATCGCATGACCACCAATAATTAAAAAGGACCACCTAACAATGACCTAACAACCACCAAACGATACGTAAAAGAAATTTTGAAAAATATTAAAAACTGGAGCGCAAGTGTGAAGTTGGCACTCTAAAATAAAAAAGTTTCTAGTTTCTTTTCTTTTTGACCACCTAAAGTTAAAAACTAGCACCCAACGATCACCAAACGACCACCAATCCTTTCCAATTGAAAAGAATGATATATTTCATGACTTGAGTGCTAACTTCACGTACGTGATAACAAACTTTTTATTATCCAATTCACAATGTGATATGAATCGGAGGTGGCGTCGAATGAAAATAGTACGATAAAAATATGTTTACAGATAATAATTACATTATTTTTCAAAATAAATTAACGAATGATAATCATTTTCAAAATAACGTTTTCTTAAATGAAGCAGTTTGTGCAGAAACCGCACAAGTCCAAAAGTAAATTATTTATTTAAACCATATATTAATTAAAAATAAAATTAATCATACTTCATTTTTAAACTTATAGTAGAATATAATGGAAAAGGCAAAATTAAAAAAGAATCTCGCATTTACAAGAAAAACAGTTTTTATTGATTCCTGAACAGTTTCGATTTATGGACTTGTGCGGTTTCTGCACAAACTGCTTCAAATATTTACAAGAAAAATATGAAAAATATTATGAAATCGAAAACTTTTTCGCACTAATATACAAACGCACTAATATTCAACAAATCAAAATCTTTAAATATTTTATTAAGCTGGCTTAATTTTCACAAACCTAAGTACTCGATAACATAATTGTCCACTATTCCACATTATTTATTATAATATTAACCGTATAACAAAAAACGCCACAAACCGAAGCCACATGGAACGCATTGATATAATATAAAGAGAGACGCATCACGTTAGGTTAGGTATGGATTTCAAAAGTTCTATTCAATAATATTTAACACGATTCAGTCAGTATCGCAACTTTCTTATTAAACTTTATATTTTCATAGTGCCTTTTGATAAATAATTTTACTCATTCGCTTTATTATGCTGTTAATTGGAAGATGCTTATTGAAAAAATTTGAGGTTAGCTTCTCCTACGTAGATTATTCAGGTGTATAAAATTGACGAATTAGTCAATGGGAAAACACAGATTCAAAAATGTCTGAAAAATATTCCGATTCAAATTTCCCGAAACCGAATCAAAGCAAGTCGCTTAAATCCGCATTCTTAAAATGTCTGATTCGCTAGTAGGCCTGATTAATAGGTTTTTTTTCCTGGGCAAAATGTCGAATAGTCGAAGTTACAAGTGATTTGAGATTTATATAACCTAATACTTGTCTAAATTTTGGACTTCAACATGCAAACAAACAATTTTACAAAATGACTACACAATTAATCGAAAATTTGTATTAAAAAAACGTAAAATCTTATTTCTTTATTTAAAAATTATTTTTTTTAACAAAAAATCTGTGATTTTTGTTTGCTTCACTGTCTCTGGAATTTATTCGTCGCATAAGTGCAAAGTCAATTTTTTAAATAAAAAAAAAAAATGATCTTGGTCAGTGATGGATAACCGCGGTGACGATAGACCGAGAGATGGAAAATCGAAGTTTCACTGCATATAAGGCATTTCATTTCAAACCGTTCCACCGACAAAAAACAATCGCAAGGAGATAGACTTTCTAATAATTTTTATTATATAAAACTTTAATTGTTTATAATATATTATACACTAATTCAATAGATAATTTCATGAGCTTTCTATTGCTATTTTTATTATTTTAAATTTCTGCCAATGCGATTGTTTTTTGTCGATGGAACGGTTTGAATTGAAATGCCTTATACACGGAGAGAAGAGCGTAGTAGATTCGACTGACATGGCAGTTAAATTTACTAATCAGAATCGTTACTTTTGGACTGTCGGTACAGTCAGTGACATTTACTACACTGTTTAGTAAAATGTAAAACATACAGAGCAAACAGTATATTCCACTAAACAGTGAGGTTAGGTAGTGTATTTTAATAAACATTCAGTTGACGCAACTATCGGCGTAGTAAATGTTTTACTAAACGCGTTCTGTCAAATTGACTGCACCTCTTCTCTCCGTGTATGTATTTAACCCAGGAAGGAAGAGTAAGGAGACCGAACTCTGTGTAGATAGCGCTTTGAAAATGTCAGAGAAATATGCACGAAAAGTGACAGGTTCGGTGCGTTCTGGTTGACCACCAAATAAGTTGATCATGTGCAGTAGCCTTGTTCTATCTCTGTTTGTCGTAACAACTGAGCGAGTGAGATATGATGTAGGGATGGACGATACCTCAAAAAAGAATCGATTCCCAAGAATCGATTCTTTTCAAAAAGTATCGAGGAATCGAGTACAATACTAATAGCGTTCTTTTTTAATATAAAAATAATAATAAATAATAGTATTGAAACATAATAACAAAATGATATTATTATTAATTTAAAATCTTAAGTAATTGTAAAGAATGAAAGCATTTTTAAATAAATATATTATAATAAAATTTCTTTACAAGATTTCAATCCGTATAGGTTATGATGTGTTGCAAAAGATTTAATTTGATGAAAAATGTTCACACTACAATTACTAATTAAAATATAAATGTTATTTTTTATAATACATTATTATATAATATATTTTAACAATTTCTTATCATCATTTACAGTTTTCATCCTTCACATTTATTAATTAAGTGGAAAAAAGCACTCAAAATAAAAAAAGTTAAAGTCTTTAAAATTAAAAACACATTATCCGATTCTCCCACAAATAAGAATCGAAAAAAGTATCGATTCTCAAGATGGGATCGGTGCGATTCCAAACAGCATCGAGTAGAATCGTCCATCCCTATTGGAGTCTAATAGAATGCAGTGGATCTGGCACTTTTCGTGCATGTTGTTCAGACATTTGTAGAAGCAGAGTTCGGTCTCCTTACTCTTCCTTCCTGATTTAACCCTCCATCCGTCGCATCTTTTTTTGTAACGCGATTCGTCGCAGGTGAGGAAACTTCTCACCCATCGTAAATTAATCGAAAATTGTTATAAAATGACAACTTTTTTCGAATGTTCATTATAATTTTCAAACAAACTATTGCAAGTTAAATTAACTTTCATTTTCTGTTAATTATTTAAGTAAAAAATTAATGACAAATGAAATCGAGTATACGCGATCAGTCGAACGGTGAGAAGTTTCCTCACTTTGCGTAAAAAATTCTTGACATTTGCTACTTAAAAATTCAATTACAAAAAAACTAAAACAAATAAAAACACAAAAATTGTTTTAAAATAAAGAAGAAGAGTTTTGTGAAAGATACTGAGAATATGAAATTATAATTTTTTGTATTTTAAAAATTATAAATAAGAAAAGAAACTGGGTGAGGAAACTTCTCATCATGCGACGGATGGAGGGTTAAAGTTAGGGACCTTAGCTATTAACTACTCGTGAAGAAAGTAAATTGATTCTGTTGACTAGAATAATTTTATTAAAAATTCAATAAAGAACCCTGCCGGAAGAATGGACTGAAAAAGTACTGAAATTGTACTGGCCTCCAGTACAATTTCAGTCTGTTTTTTTTCAATATTTCGGTAGACATTTTTAAAGTCATTTAACAATAGTTTCAAATGTAGGTTATGTCAACAAACCATTGTTAACAGTTTGGAAGTGAAAATAAGAAAAGGTTAACAAAATTTTCAATGAAATTCCCGTTAAATTTTAAACTTATATTGCAACACCTGCTTATCAATAAACCCGAAAGCCTATTGTTGTATGGGATTATAATTTTATGGCTTAAAAAGTTTACAATTTAAATAATTCAATTTTTCAAACAAAAAAATTTGAATCTGTGATGTTTTATGATTACAAATATCTAAAATTCATTATAAAAAATGTTTAATTATAAAAGTTATAAACTATCTCGCACACTCTAATTGTTACGTAAAATCGGATATTATTTTTGAATTTTGATTAACATGAATATTTAGCATACATGATAATTACTTGTAAAGAATCTGAGTTCTTGAAAAACAAATATAATGTTGAAATATAAATAAAAATTATTTTTAACATTAACAATGAAATATTCGTCCTTCAACTTAATGACGGTCTAGCTATAAACATCTCCGAAAGCGACCCTTTTTCAGGTAATTTTTCCCAGTACAATTTCAGTGCTAAAACGCAACCAATTTTCACTTATAATATAATATTTACTTATAATTGATTTTTATTTCTCGTGAAAAAGCTATGTAGTCCTTTAAATAATAATATTTTCTAAAATGTATTAAACAATTTGTGTATCTGTTTATAGATCTTGCTTTCGTGTGAACATGATACCTTCCATAGATTTTCTTGAATTCGGATAAAATTTTAAGGGCCTATTTATCACATTAATCTTTCAAAATGGACAAAAGGAATATAGAATATATCCCACACAAAAAATTTTACAGTTGTTTTTTTCAAAAACTTGTTCAAGTAAAAAATTTTTTTTTAGCAAAATCTAAATTCATATATAATAAAATTGAAATTTTTATGTCAAGACGAATCGATAAGTATTTACAAAGTATAAATATTTAAATATTTTTAAACAAGCTTAGGACCATTAAAAAGCGTTTATATTTGTTAACCCTCACGGGCTCGAGCCGGGTCCCTCGGACCCGGAGAAAAGTTTTTTTTTCTACTTCCGGTTAAGAAAATATTATTAGAAAGTCAACTTTACATTAGACTTAAGGGCGTAAAAACGCACATTTTTCACTTTTGTATAGAATTTTTAATTCATAAAATACTCTGGAAAATTCCCTTTTAAGTCGAATTTACGTAAAGATTCAAGCCGGGTCCGAGGGACCCGGGTTATAATTGCGTATAAAAAGTTAGTAATTTTTCTGCAATATTGCATTATTTTCTAATGTTTCAACATCACCTACTGTAATAAGTGTAAACATATCCCAAATAATTCCGGAAGTGACGTGGTGCGAAAAATATAGTGCGTGTTGTACGTTTTTTGGAAAATTCCATTCCTAAAAGTTAAAGAACAGAAAATCGATCAGATTTTCTTTAAAATCGGTACTCGGGGGTTTTTAGGGTCGCTGATTACAAATTTGATGTCAGAATTAAAAAATTCAATATGGTGGTTGATAAAATTTTTTTTTTGGTTTTACGTTTAAATAAAGATAATTATTATTAAGTAATTTAGCTAAAGATTTTTTTCAGATGTTTTATATTTCTACCATTATTTTATATTACTATTTTTTAAACTATTATATATATATATATATATATATATCCTAATTTATATTACAAATATATTTTGGGGTCATTTTGACTAGTTTGGGGTCCGACCCCACAATATATTTGTAATATAAATTAGGACCTCAAACTCAATACTGTATATATATAATGTTTATATAATTATTTATACATTATACGGTGATTTGTCTGAAAATATTTTTTTGTTCTTTATATTTTTTATTTTATTTTTTTATAATAAATAATGTTGTTTTTAAAACTATTTTTTAAAATAATTTCTCTAAAATGATACAATTATATGTTAGATAAAAAATATTAACAATTTTGCTATCAAATTTTTTATTTCTATTGATTTTAAATACCGGGTCCCTCGGGCCCGGCTTGTGCGCGCAGGCGGAAAAACGAACTCGAGCCCGTTAGGGTTTATAATTTATTCAAATTTTTGTTAAACGTTAGAAATGAGGTTTCTATCAAAATATCTGAATAAAATGTTATCCAAATCACTTCTATAAGAACTTATTCTTTCCACAATTTTTTAATTTTTTAATAATTAAATAAAAAAAATTCAGTTTTTATTAATTTTTTTTTATTTTCCATTCACCAAAAAATGGATAGTTTCTCACTTCTGACCGTGTTAAGTATATGTTTTATCCAAAATTATTAGAACTTTTCTTAAGGAAAAATCAAACAGACAGTCGGAACCAAATTTAGTCCGATTACGTATTATTGTAGGGGAGACCTTGGATAAACCGGACAAGTCAAACATTTCCGAAACCGTAAAAAATTTCAAACCGTGTAAATAACCTATATACGCACAATTTCTTGATGCAAATGCTGCATGAGGTTTTAGGGACGTATCATTTTTCTTGTAATAATAGTTGCCGTTAATATGTGAAAATGTCATTTTTTGAGGTAAAAGTAAAAAAAAAATTTTCTCATTTTTTAGGGTTTTTATCGTTAAAATTAAAGTCCAAATATCACACAGCAATTTTTCTTTTAGCTCATGGTGTACTAAGTTTAGTAGAAAAAGAGTTTAATGAAAAACGTTAAGAAGAAAAAACATATTGCAGTTTAATTATTAGATGACGGTGTGGGGCTGAATCGGACATCGTGATAAAAAACAACCAAATCTTTGAATACTTTAATTTATTTTATATTAATTAACTATTTTATATTATATTCTTTGCATAGAACCACTTTAAAACTAAATAAATAAAGAATTTATTTTAAAACTCGAATTTGCAAGCGAGTTGCTGCAAATAGACAAGTCTGAAAACTGTAATTCATTTTATATTATATTAATTACCGATTTTACATTTTATATTATATTCTTTGTATAGAACTACCTACATTTAAATAAGAGAAGAATTGATTTGACTTTTCTACAAAAAAAACGAAAATTTGTGTCTTATTCTTTAATTAATTAGCCGTGTCTGATTTATCCCCATGGGGTGTCTGGTTTAGCCCCACCAATTTTCGGATTTTTGTTTTTGAGGTAGTCATCTTCGAAGCAACATATCTCCAAAGCTACTGTAGTTTTTCTACATCGAACAAGTGCGATTTGTAGGTGAAGGTACAAGCTTCAAAACGGTATATTACTCTTTAGCAAAAAAATTTTTTTGTATAAGGTTTTTGGCCAAAGAACAAATCCGTCCAGTTTAGCCCCGGTCTCTTCTATTTTTAAAGAAAAAGCCCAATGAACACGTTCTATAATTATTCTATAACAAGAAAAGAATATAGGTCTTGAAAATTTGTTCCAATAAATAATACACAATCTTATTTTAACAATTATTATAAAGCTATTTTGTTATCAATATAAATAATATTTTATGCGAAAAGTAAATTTATATTTATTTAATAATTCTTTAAATAATTTTATGTGGTTTGGTAAAGTAATAATTAGTTGTAACTGTTTTTATGCAACAACAAAAATCTCTATTCTAGATCTGTGTTTCGTGACGCCTAATAAATCTTTCATTTTTGACTGGATTTAGAAGCAAGAGATTTTTACTTGTCCAAATGTAAAGAAACTTCACGCGCGCCAAGGCGCGCGTAGACAGCTAGTTGGATTATAAAATAAAACATATTTACTGTGAAATACGCTTTGAACTTATCATTTTAATTCATCCACTTCGATTTGTTGAACATTGAACAATGTTTAAAAATACATTTTTGTTATATATTTTGTATTCGCATAAAAAACTGCGTTAGGTTATAACACAAATGTGATATTTAACAGATTAGACAAATCTCATTTCTGTCAAAAGTTCTGCGTGGGTGTCCACAACTGAACCATGCCCACAACCGAACCCCTTCCTCTATCTCAATAATTATTTTATTTAATAACATCTTGTAATTGGTAATAATATTACATACTTTAATAATATATTTATATTGACAACTTTATCGTCATGGTGTTCCAATTGGCATCCAAATGAAACGCTATACCGCTATAGTAATTAATAAATAAAAATACTTCGAGGAAATACATGTTTAATGGTAAAAAATAATAGTAGAAATGAGCGATTTCATGTCAAGTGATCAAGGTGGAGAAACATTTTTCTCCAATCATAGCAAAACTTGGGGTTTTTGTAGTACTAATATAGATAATAATTTTTCGTGAAAATATTTTTTTACTTAGTCCAATATTTTCCGAGGGGGAAGGGGTTAAATTTTTGGGTTTTTCAGTACAATGCTTATTTCGATAATTTTTTACTCTTAAACAATTAAATATGAAAATTTGCCAAAGTACTTTTTGGAAAGGTTTTTTCATACTCTTTTGATTGGAAATAAGCATTTTGAAAAAAAATTGTTTTTGACTAGAATGTTTAAACACTGAAAAAATGAATTTTCTCCTAAAAGGAGCTAAAAACCGGGTTTAGAGCACTCTGGTGAATAGAAACCTCTTTTTTCATGATTTTTAAAATGTTTTTTATTACAAATTCTTAAATTTTTAAGTCAAAACATTTTTTTGACATCTAATATTACCATAAATCGTGCACTCGATTGTTAAACTTTCAAAAAATATATTGACTTTTTAAATTTAAACATTTGATTTTTCGAGACGCATTCCTATTCTCTAAAGTAAATTTGTTCGAACTTCAATTAAACAGAATTTTAGGTGGTAGAAATGTCCCTTATCCGTTTTTTTTATTTATCATAGTTATTAAGAGTCTTACAGCGTAAATAATAAAAATATATAATACAGGAATTAGAATTTAAACAAATTTGCAACAATATTAATTTGTCAATAGTAGAACTTTTGTTTAAAAAAATTTTATATTTCAGAATTCTATTTTATCTGAAACTTCGATTTTGCAAATTTTTATTTACAAGAATTTTCATTTAAAAGAATTTTCAAAATACAAAATTTATCCGTAATCGAATTTTCATTATACAGAATTTACATTAGAACAAATTTGAATTTCACGAAATTTTTTATTTACTACAATATTTATTAAACAGAAGTCATTTAAACAATTTTTTAATTGACAGAAGAATCATTAGAATGGATTTTTTCTTAGTCGAATTTTTATTTCTTAAAATATTAATTAACATAAAATCGATTTGAGCAACTTTTTATATATGACAGAAATCTCACATAACCAAAATTGATTTAGACAGAATTTGTGATTAGTAAAATTTATTGTTTGCCAGAATGCTCATATGCTAGAAATTTTATTTTATAGAATTTAAATATGACAAAATTGTTATATGCACGAATTTCTACTTTCCCGACATCTCAAGCTGACGAAAGTTTAGTTGGCATAAATTTAATTTGCCCAAAAATGCTCTATTAGTTAGAGTAAGACAACACATCTATCTAATGGAGTTTTGTCGGACAAATTATATTTCTGTGAAATAAACTTTCGTTAGCTTGAGATGTCGGCATAGTAGAAATTCGAGTATTTTACAATTATGTCATATTTAAATTCTATAAAATAAAATTTCTAGCATATGAACATTCTGACAAACGAAAATTTCAATAATTAGAAATTCTGTCTAAATGAATTTCGATTATGTGAGATTTTTGTCATATGAAAAGTTGCTCAAATCGATTTTATGTTAATTAATATTTTAAGAAATAAAAATTCGACTAAGAAAAAATCCATTCTAATGATTCTTCTGTCAATTAAAAAATTGTTTAAATGACTTCTGTTTAATAAATATTGTAGTAAATAAAAAATTTCGTGAAATTAAAATTTGTCCTAATGTAAATTCTGTATAATGAAAATTCGATTACGGGTAAATTTTGTATTTTGAAAATTCGTTTTTTAAATGAAAATTCTTGTAAATAAAAATTTGCAAAATCGAAGTTTTGAATAAAATAGAATTCTGAAATATAAAATTCTGTTAAACAAAAGTTCTACTATTGACAAATTAATATGGTTGCAAATTTGTCTAAATTCTAATTGCTTTATTATATATTTTTATTATCTACGCTGTAAGACTCTTAATAACTATGATAAATAAAAAAACGGATAAGGGACATTTCTACCACCTGAAATTCTGTTTAATTGAAGTTCGAACAAATTTACTTTAGAGAATAGGAATGCGTCTCGATTTTTCATAATGGCGCCTAAAAACTAATTTTTTTTGAAAATTTGAAATTTGATGCTCGATATACATTTTTTTAAACTTTGGCTTGAAAATGTTTACTCGGGGGTTTTCGGGGTCGCTGATTACGAATTTCATATTAGTTTTTCAAAATTCAAAATGGCGGATCCAATATGTCGGACAAAAATTTCAAAATTTGGTTGGATTCTTTTACGAATCCGTATTCGGGGGTTTTTAGGGTCGCTCATTACGAATTTAATATTAGCTTTTTAAAAATCAAAATGGCGGATCTAATATTAGGAAAAAAAAGAAAATTCCACTTACCTTTGAAAAAACGAAAAATTCGTATGATTTGAAGAACAACAGATTCCTACTCATTTGTATTTCATAACGCATTTACATAGCGGGAGAAATACATCTCTATCACCTAGCGGAAGAAAAGAGAATTATAACGAAAAAAGTGCGAATTTTTCAAAATGATAAAAACTTTACATGTAAAAGAGTGCAGAAAAAATTTAATTAATATCAAACAATTAATTTGTCGTCATTAACATTAAAAAATCCTTGTTACTAATAAATAGTTATTAATTTTTATTATTATATTCACTTTTATAATTTTTTCATTATTTTTTTATAAATCAAATATTTTATTAAATAAATATAATAAAATGTAATAATTATTAGCATAATAATTGCATAATATTAGACCGCTATTTTGATTTTTAAAAAACTAAAATCCTTTTTATAATTAATCAGCGACGCCGAAAAATCCTAGAGTAAGGATTTAAAAAAAACCCACAGAATTTTCAAAATTTTGTCCACCATATTACATCCGCTATTTTGAATTTTGAAAACATAATATCAGATTCACGACGAGCGACCCCAAAAACCTCCGAATACTGATTTATAAAAGTATCCAACCAAATTTTAAAATTTTTGTTTGCCATATTGAATCCACCATTTTGAATTTTCGAAAACTAATAACAGATTCGTATTCAGCGACCCCAAATACCCCTGTGTGCGGATTTGTATGAGAATCCAACCAATTTTTGAAATTTTCGTCCGCCATATTGGATCCGCCATTTTGAATTTTGAAAAACTAATATCAAATTCGTAATCAGCGACCCCGAAAACCACCGACTAAACATTTTCAAGCCACAGTTAAAAAAAATGTATATCGAGCATCAAATTTCAAATTTTCAAAAAATTTTAGTTTTTAGGCGCTATTTTGAAAAATAAAATGTTTAAATTTAAAAAGTCAATATATTTTTTGAAAGTATAACAATCGAGTGCACGATTTATGGTAATATTAGATGTCAAAAAAATTTTTTGACTTAAAAATTTAAGAATTTGTAATAAAAAACCTTTTAAAAATCATGCAATTTTTTAATTATATGCAAAAAAATATTGTTAAACAATTTTTTTTAATTTTCTAATATCATATTCGGATAGAGGACACTTTAATGCAAAAAAAAAATATTTATCGATGAGAAAATAATATGTTTATTAGAAAATATTTAAGATTGAAGTCAGACTAAAAATTCAGTGCATTCAGGCGTTAATGGGTTAAAAGTAAAAAATTATTAAAATAAATATTGCACCGTAAGACCCCTCCATTACTTGACGTGGAATCGCTCAAATATGTGTTTTGTTTCAGTCAAAAAAATTTAATGTCAAGTTTCAAACAGTCTTTACTAATCGGGATACGATAAATTTTTGGGATTCTTTGATAGATTTATAGAATTGTAGAAATATATCCAAAATAATATTTGTTATACCATAAGAATTCAATAAGAAATGTTTTCAATAAATCATAATTATCAATTTAAAACATTTACTTATTTTAATTTTAAGAGAATTCAATTTTACTGCGTCAAAAATTTCCAAAATTTGCTAGCAAATATTATTATTACCGAAATTTTAGGATAAATTACATGCGACATGTTATTCAACAGAATGATGTGATTTTACATAAGGTTTGTAAAAAAACATGAAGGTTGTGTTTGATTACTATGTCATACATGTGGCCATACTTTCCAACGTCGGACATAGTAAAATTACACTGAAATTTTTTACAGTGTATATAGTAGTAAATAATACGAAAAGTTTTGAAAAATTATTTTATTGTAAGAGTAAAATTTTAATAACTGTTAAGAAAATTTTCGTATAAGAATGTAGTTTAACGGGTCCATTTCAATCTAAAAGAAACTCACCAACAAAAATGTCTTTCTGCTAAAATTGCCTTTAAAGTCTTTTGAGTAATGAGTCTTATTGTATGAGCAGGAATATTGGACGGATATAAGACACATAAAACATTTTCACCCTCTTTTAAAGCATGACATTTGTGATACTCAGAACACCAATAAGTCTCTTTACCTCCTTCAAGAAATGAGGAATTGTTTTTCTTCTCTTCATCATTATCGAACTTTTCCTCAATTAAAAATATCTCTACCGCATGATGATAAAATGTACGCAAAGATTGTAATCGTTGATTTCCACTAATACGATTTTTTGCTTGCTGAGGATTTCTCGTCAATATAAATTTACCCACTTTATATTTAGCTAGCAAAAATCCAAGTATTCCAGGATCAAGTGTTATTCCAGTAAAGAAATTTCTTGAAAATATTTGCTCAACATCCTTTAAAACATCAATATTACTTCGCCATGTTTGTACTGCAAGTCGTTCAATTTCAATTAAAGTTGGTTTTGGTCCACAAAGTGACAGAACTTCTACGTGATTACCAAGAGAAACTGAAACAAGTCGAAAGGCAACGCTTGGACTCTTGTTAGGTAGAAATACAGGAAAATCTTTTATAATACAATTACTTTCAGTCGTAATTGCCAATATTAATAATTTCCTCTCTAATGCATCGAGATGCCACCAATTTTCCGTAGCAACTGCCAAACAACCATGAATTAAAACACAACCGTACATTGAATCCAATAATTCCATATAAGTGTCAAGACAAACTTGAAGTAAATGATTTTCGGAATAAATATTACAACTTGTCATATCTACTGAATCAATTTTCATACAAATTTTATCACCGGTGTCAAGACATTCTAATAATCTATCGATTATTGCGTTACAAGCACGTAAATCTCTTTTTAGTCTTTCTATACTTCTTGGACTTTTAATGTCATCAATTCCAACAACGAGAACCATTGCATTAAAAACGGCATCGATGAATTTATTTAAAATTATCTTTGTTATTCCTCTGGCCATTACTATTATAAGGACAGTTTCTTCAAACTCTTTCCATTTTAATATTGTATCCGGCGTTTTAGTATCTAATAATTCAATATTGTGAGATTTCAAAAACATATGCACTCCATTGAAGGATGCCATTTTCGAAAATGAAAGAGCTTCTCCTTCGCCTCTTTTTCTCGAAAATAATGGAATTCCTCCTGAGGAGGTAAAACCCATTACGTAGGAAGTCATTTTCTAAAATTTTTCTAAGCCCTGTCATTAGATTTCTGTTGCAAGTGATGAAAAATTTCGTAGTCTTTCTGAAAAAGATAGTTTTTATTAGAAATTAGAGCAAGCTGTTCATTTTATGACCATTTTGCTTTTTCATTAGGATAAACAAATCTCTTCTTTTAAAAAAAGCAATAAATGATCATGATATAGAATGTGAATATAGTTTTCAAAATTTTTAAAAATATTTGGTGAAATTAAAACTTTACACATTATAAACAATAATTTTGTTTTAAACTTAATAGAAACTATATCTAATCACTTAAAAAGTGTTATAAATGCAAAAAGGTAATCCTACAAAATATTAAATAACGAATTGCTAATGATTTTTCTCTGGCACTGGTCGACTTAACATGATAAATATCAAAAATTTTAAATTACAAGCACAACTTTTATTTATAGACAATTCGGTTAACAATATATTTGAAAATAGTTTTTTAAATAGCTTAAAGAATTATTTAAAAAAAAGTATAAGGAAAATTTTTTTGGCAAAAATTCATTATTTGAAAAGACAAAATAAATTAATGGAGCGTTCAGACCTCTGCAGTCTGTCTGTCTGCAGGTTGCCATGGTAACGTACAAGAGTAAGGAAATTCAAATTTATTAAACCCTCTTCCACACTCTTATTGCTTCTGGCTGCGCAGTCAGATAGCCTGCAGAGGTCTGAATGCTCCTTAAGGCTACTAAACCTATGGATGAATTTTCATGCCTACACGGAAAGAAATCTGGAAAAATAATATCAGTTGAGAAACCGATAGAGTTTTAGGATCAATAGGCCAATAGAATTTAACCATCTAACGCGAGTAATATTAATATGAAAACATGAAAATATTCTAAAAGAGATTCAGATGGAAATAAAGCAAAAGCCAGTTGTAAAATTTCCATCTATTTGATGTGAAAAATGCTCGTAGGCCGTATTAAGTTGCTTCTACAATAACTTTTTTTCATCGACAGGAGCAAGAAAACGTTGCGCGCAACTATTTTGCATGGTTTTAACAATGCATTTTGTTCGTGTCGATGAAAAAAAGTTGTTGTAGGAGCAGCCTTACAGTTTCATTACAAGTTACAAGGCTACAACTCTATCTTGAGGGGCTTTCTACAACAGCTTTTTTTTATCGACAAGAGCAAAATGCACCATGTAAAATAGTGTGAAAACGTTGCGCGCGCAACGTTTTTACACTGATTTCGATGAAAAAAAAGCTGTTGTCGAAGCAGCCTGACAGTTTCGTACTCTGCTCTCACGCTCCGTATATCTCCATGGAGCGAAAAAGCAGAGCACGAAACTGTCGAGTTAGAGTTGTAGCCAATCAAAATCCACAATTCCCCTAATCCAACCAATCATGTTTCGTAGTTTCAGAGCGCTCAGAGAGCGAATGTCGGAAACACCCTGTATCTCACCCATTCTTGGATTAAACTTGTATTTTGTATATGAAAAAGTCAAATACATTATTTTTGCAAAAATTTGCTATAGAAATTATGATATCATGAATTATGATCGTAAATATATTGCGAATATGAAATATATTTCAAAATTTTTATTTTTGCGCTACTTGTATACCTAACCTCTAAAAAGCAACGTTGCCAAGTGTCGTGCTTAGTAACTTCTGATTGATAAAAAAAGGTGTTTTTTATACAAAATATTTCATTTTGAGTCTCACAGGTTGTGTCTGATCATTTTTTGGACAATATTTAAACATCAGTTTTTTTAGCTTTAACTGTAAAAAGTTACATCAATATCTCGCTGTCATTTTCCATACAATTGAATTTCAAAGATCATGAAAGTGAATTTTCCCATACACTGAAAAAAAAATTTATTTGATTCAAATAACCGATTATTTGATTATTATCAAATAAATATTTACTTGAATCAAATAAATTGTATTTGAATAAAATATTTCAGTATTTGAAGCAAATACTATTTATTTAATTCAAATAAAAATTATTTGATAATAGTCAAATAATCGGTTATTTGAATCAAATAAATTTTTTTTCAGTGTAAGACACAATGTAAAATGTGAAAATATAAAATTGTTTATAACTTTTCTTATACATTGTGCAGACCTCTAAAAATTTAACTACATAATTTTTAAACCAACATCTACCATTATACCAAATTTCATCAAAAACTCGATGTGAATTCTATTTCCGAGGGTACTTCCTTAAGTTAATGTTAACTTACATCAAACAAATTTTTCGACTTTTTAACGATTCAACGTTTTGAGCATTCAACTATTTGACGATTCGACGTTTTTAGCATTCGTTCAATTGACAATTCGACGTTTTGAGCATTCGACCACTTGACGATTCGACGATTTGGTATTCGACCATTTGAACATTCGACCACTTAGCGATTTGCATCCCTCCTCCGAAGCGTTGTTTTAAGTGCCAACGCTTTAGACATCTGAAAGACCAATGCAGATCAACACATTTTACGTGTGAATTTTACTCCGACCCTCACAAAATAGATGATTGTCCTAACATAAATCGCTCCTCTCTATGCTCTAACTGTTCCGGCAAACACACAGCTTCTGCTCGTATTTGTCCTTTTTATAAATACGAATTTCTAATCATGAAACAAAGACTTCTAAATAATGTGGGTTATGAAGAGTCCGAAGACACCTCTTAAGGGAGGGGATTGCTAAACCGGGTTTCCAGATCGTTTGGGAAGGTGATGTTGATCAAGTCGCGGTTCCTCTTCCGGGTAAAGGGAATATTTCCTCAGTTTCACATACTGGTGCAGCAGCATCCCTCTCTCAATCCTCTGACATCTCCACAAACACCAATAACTCAACTTCAGCCGAAAGCCCTCCCTCAATGCAACAAAATGCAGAAGAGATGGACCACGATGTCAATGTATAATTTTCTGTTTTTAGTACCGTACTGTTTCGCTTCGATTCTTATATTTAATTGTTTTTCGTAACTTCTAGTTAAGATATTTCTCTCTCAATTAGTTCCCCCTATCTTATTATATACAAAACCCTATCATCACAGCTATACTTTAATTATTTTATTATTTGACCAAATTCTGACACACTTGATGTACGCAAGTTTTGCATGACTCATTTTATTAAGCCCCTGACTGGCTGAGGTACATTCATACTTATTATATCCTATCTCTATTTCATTTCTACTCATTTCTTTTTTTTTGAAGCGTTTACGCATTAGTCATATTGTCTTCTCGGTATTGCTCTAATCTAAGCCTTAGTATTTTCAATCTATTATATTTATTTATTTATCTAACTATATTTATTACTCTATCTTTTTATAATGGCTCATCCAACTCGTCGAAGTTAAATAAATCCTTAAAGCTCATTCTATGGAATGCCAGGAGCATTATTTCTAAAAGAGCCGAATTGGAAACACTTACTTGGATACATAACCCAGATTTAATTTGCATCACTGAATCATGGCTCTCCAACAGAGCACATTTTGAACTTCCCAACTTTGTCTCTGTTCACCAGGATCGTCCTGACGACAGAGGCGGTGGTGTTTTGATTCTTGTGCGCAAGGAAATCTTCTTCCAAATAACAAACATTGTTTCCATTCAAACACACAATCTTCAAATAGATCTAGCTTCCATTACAATTCGCTCACTCTTCGGGAACACACAAATAACCTGCCTCTATGCTCCACCAGGTGGTGATATCCACCCCAATACATGGTCGGACATTTTTGATTCCCTACCACACTCCTCCAATCATATTTTCTGTGGGGATTTTAATGCTAGTAACACTACCTGTAGTGACTCTCAAACTAACATCAGAGGATCATCTCTGCTCACCTTTATGCTAGACAAGACACTTTTTCCCTCAAACACCTCATTTCCCACCAGACTCCAAGAAGACGGTGTAGGGGGGAGTAATTTGGACTTGATGTTCTGTTCTCCATCAATTCTCCAATCTTCCAGTACCTCTATTGACTCAGATTCTTTTTCATCTGATCACCTCCCTGTCCTTTCCTATCATCTCGCACAAATCAACTTTCTACTAATGTTTCCACAGACTCACAATCTCCAGCCGTTATTAAATTCCAAAACGACTTGATATGCAAGGATGTTCCTTCTGTCAACATCCCCTCCCTTCCAACTTCCACATTTTATAGTCCCGAAACAATCCTACCATTTACCTCCCTCGAATTCAGAGCGGTCATTGCATCCTGCAAACCAAACACAGCCCCAGGTCTTGATGGTATAACGGGCGAAATCATCAAGGGTTTAGGATCGGTCACACACGAGTTTCTCTCGATACTCTTTAGACTTATGCTTCTTCTCTCTTCCTTCCCAAATTCTTGGCTCTACTCGCGAGTAATCCCTCTTCCTAAGCCAGGTGGTAAGGGCTTTTGCCCAATATCCCTCACCTCGTTTCCCTCCAAAATGTTCGAAAAGCTAGTACAGCTTAGACTGGAGCACGTAGTTGAAAAACGCGGGCTCATTCCCCGACACCAATATGGCTTCCGGAAGAAACGATCCTCGACGGACTCGGTGGCTTCGTTCGTGACAGACGTTTATAACGGCTTTGCCCCCTTTCTCAATACTCTTGCAATTTCAATAGACATAAAAGGGGCATTTAGCAACGTTCGCTCCAACATTCTTAATAAACTTCTAACCGATTTAAATATATTCCCCTATATTATCAACTTTATTTCGTTCATCACAGCCAAACGTCACATCTCTTTTTTCAACCTGACGGTTCGAATGCACGGATTTGCGGGGTTGGTGTTCTCTCTCCAATCCTATTTAATCTGTACGTGGGTAACATAACTCACATTCTTCCAGCGGACACGAAATTCACTATGTATGCCGACGATCTCCTCCTGTATACTAGATTAAAGAAAGACGAGGATATCTCGGACAGAGTCAATGCCACTTTGCGAACACTCGCTGAATGGTTGGGCACTCTTGGTTTCAAGGTCGCTCCGACCAAGACCACGGCCTGCATCTTTTCTAGATCCAGGTCCTCATTCAATCAGTTACATATTAATCTTTCCCACACTCAAATCTCTATAGAAAACACCCTAAAACACTTAGGCATCATTTTAGACAGGAAAATCACCTGGAAGGCTCACATTCGGTCTATCGCTGACAAGGCAACCAGAGCTCTATGCCTTTTGAAAATAGTCTCACGTGCCACATGGGGTACATCTCCCAGCCATCAGATCAGATCAGGGCCATCTTGGATTGGGGCTCTCCCCTATTCGCAGATGCAGCCACAACCAATCTAAAGATCTTGGATAGGATCCAATACGCGGCCCTAAGAATAGTATCCGGCACTATGAAACCCACTCCAATTCTTGTCCTGCTTTCCGAACTCAATGAATCTCCACTTTCTCTCAGGAGATCTCTCACCACAAACACCTTCCTGCTGCGAAACATCTCATGGAACGAGAATCCTCTTATCCCCAAGCTTACTCTCCTTAGCGAAAGGGATTCGAGGGGAGATTACAAGTTCAAAACATCAAGCATGACTCTGCTGAACGCTTTCCGACGCATGTTTCCTATAACCAAACTCTATTTCCAAAACAAAAGAACATCATACATTGACTGGTCCTGGAGAACCCTCTCAAC
Source organism: Leptopilina drosophilae (assembly GCA_032873175.1). Classification (NCBI taxonomy): domain Eukaryota; kingdom Metazoa; phylum Arthropoda; class Insecta; order Hymenoptera; family Figitidae; genus Leptopilina; species Leptopilina drosophilae. Next base: position 33,234,491 of record CM065481.1, read on the forward strand.
ACCGATCGAATGCGACATCACAACTGGTACATCACTGCAAATTGCTTAACATCCGGAGAAAGAATTCCGTACTTTTATTAATAACTCTTTTTCAAGTTTCCACACTACCTACACGGATTCTACTACCAACCTAGCAACATCTCTCTCTGCTTCGGCTTTTTATGATGAACATAGCGGTTTCTCTTGCGGCTCCCCCCTCAAACCGAACATATCTACCTTGTCTGCAGAACTTTATGTCATCTTTAGATCTGTTTTACATGCAATCAAACAAAGATATACACACACACTCATAGTCTCAGATTCTCTCTCTGCTTTGGAGAGAATAAAAAACTGCCTGACATTCAAACAGAACTCTCCTCGGGTTTATATAATCCGACATTTTATCCTGGACAACCACAACAATTTTAGATTACCCAAAATCAACTACATGTGGGTACCATCCCACAGTGGCATCAGGGGCAACGAAAAGGCCGATGGCATATGCCGCGAAGCCAATACCTTTACTAATCGTTTGCACTTTGGCGCTCCTGTGGATGATATCTCAAAAACTATTCTGTTTCCCGATTTTGACTCATGGAAGAAAATCCTATGGCCCTATGGGATGTCGATCGTTCCACCCACCCATATTTTTCTAGAGTCACGGAAAAAACAAAAAGGCCCTGGTTTGAGGGGATCTCACTTCGGAGGAATTGGATTAACACAATCACAAGATTGCGCACCTCTCATACTCATACTGCCGATCATTTTGAACGCATTAGATGGATGACACAGTCTGCTTGCCTCTGCGGAGCTGAGAGAAGAACTTTGAACCACATATTACATGAATGTCATCTCTTGAACCAATCACGTCCTATATTCTATAATTTTGTCAGGAAAAAGTTTCCTCTACTCGATCCGAAAGACGTGTCGATGCCCTAAATTGTCTTCGACGTGGATGGCGAGATGGTTGGAGAGTTAGGCGGATTTTTGTGTAAAACTAGGCAACTGAAATAACCTTACCTAGGTTACCCTGAGAGTCTTATCCACTCCCCTTCCTATCAACCTGTCCTCGTGCGACTCTACACATGCCTCGTCAGCTGCTCTCAAAGTCTACACAAGTCTCTCGAATTGGCTATCCGCACGGCTGCCCTGTCCACTCTCCGTCGTCGAGGTCATCTCACTGGCACTTACAACGAGTTCACTTTTAAATTCTTATTCTTCTATTTGTTTGTTGTTCTGACAGTTTGCTAAGCCTAAAGTCATTTAAGAAAAAGAAGACTTCAGCACGTCAACGTTCACGTCCACGTCTGCGTATCCAATGCAAAACCGACTTTAGGTTGGTTCCAGAATAGACTCGACACAAACGCCGAAGCAAAGTGTCCCCATTTGATTAGCATGCGGACGCGTTGCGTCTTCGTTGCGTTTTGGCTCATTCTGGAACGACCCTTAGGTTGGTTCCTGAATGGACTCGTCGCAAACGCAGACGCGTGCCCAGTTGATTACATAGCCACACAAAAAAATTTTTTGTTTCTGACCTGTAGGTCTCACTAGATTTACCTTACGCTTTTGGGGTCGCTGAATCCGAATCCGAGGTCGAATTAACCCCATCAGATCAGGGGTTTGACATAACCCCTAAAAACCAACATGGCTGACACTTTTTGTAAAAATCATCGGATTCACTTAAAACTTGTTACTCGGGGGTTTCACAGTTGGGCAAATAGCATTTTTCAGGGACAAAAATCTAGCGCTCTTACAATTTTTAACGGATTCTGTTAATTTTTTTTAAATAATCTTGAGTTTCCGCAGAATACAATACGTCTGCAAATAATTTATTTGCTGTGGCTGCGTCTACAATCTCCTCGGAGGCTGTGGATATGACGGTCTCGAACCCTGAGGTCGTGGATCAGCCCTCCCCTTCCTATTTGGCTGTTCCTTCGGGTCTACCAGTGGGGTGCCCAGGTGCAGCATAGGCCCCCTGTGACCGGCTACAGGTCGTAAAAGGCGATCATATGAGGCTCGGAGTGGCGCCACTGCTTGCGGTTAGTACTCAGTTCGTCCCAGGCTTTCTTATAGAGCAGTGGCATACGATGATGATGGGCAGTGCCGTGACGGCCCGGCAAGTCTAATTATAGACCGTCGACCTCACCTACCGAAGTAAGGGTGGTAAGACTCTTAATCGGTACTCATACCAGAGTACTAAACGGTACCATGGGGACCGGTCCGAGCCCAGGGGACTTGCCGAAAGGCTTGTTTCCTTCTGGTCATTGGGTTGGCCTCGTGGGGGCAGTGGTTATAGCCTACATCGCTTGAGGCTAGGGGCGCTATGAACGGACCGGAGCTTCGCAAAAACGGAGTAACCGACATAGTAACTGGCGATTCGACATGTGAGTTGTGGTGCCAACTCGGGTGGTTACCTGCAGAGTAACCAGAGATTGGAAAGGTCTCGCCCTTCACCGAAGGGTCGCAAATGTTCTTACCAACTTTGCGGAGATCGGAAGATGGTCACTTGTTGACCATCGGCGATGGGGAGCGTGATCTCTCCCAGTTACGCTCGTATGCGAGCCGTGTTGTTATACCAGTATTGGGAGGTGCTGAACGTATACTCTACATAGGCGCTGTTCCTTCGGGTCCTTCGGGATCTGATGGTAATGTGTTCTTAGGTGAGGGTGGAGGCTCAGGGGCTGTAGAAAGGCTCCTAACCAAAAGGAAGCGCCTTAACGGTTCTGAGAAGAAACGGTTAAGGAAAGAACGGCTTAAAGCCGGTGTAACCAACTCTGTTTCCTCGGATGTTGCTACTGGCTCGGAGAGAAAAGTGGTCAGGATGCGTCACCCTTGGAAAAGGAGGGGATTAAGAGACCAAAGTCGGTCCAGCAGAGTACCAGGAGAGAGGGGTACAATGTTGGGCTAACAATGGTTCAAAGGGCAAATCCTCTTACGATGGTGGTCTGTAGCGAGGGCTATCCAGACGTGGCGCTTACAGATTAGCAGTTTGGTCTTCTTAGGAAGACCGTTGTGACGCTCACCTGCAGAGAGCCGGTTGAAAGGTGGTCGCGCTTTGAGGCATCCTTCTGCAGAGGAGGAGTCTTTATCTTCATCGCGGTCCCACCCGGAGACTAAGGAATGGCTGACGAAATGAGAGCCGACCATGAGCCCTGGGAGGGAGCGAAGTTAAAGATTGGTGGGGTTGAAATGCTCCAAAGAATGGTAAAAGCTACTGCGTGGTTCCCGGGAGAAACGGCGGACGCGCGGACGGTCTTGCAACATTTGGAGGCTTTCAACCCCACGTTGAAGACATCGACTTGGCGTATGCTGAATGTCGATGGGTCTCAGGTGGCCAACAGGGGTGACAAGAGTTTTCTTCTTGTTGCTCAAGTCTCTGAAAGTCAGGCGGGGGCTATAGAGGCCCTTGAATTTAGGCCTCACTATCACTTCGGGCGGATAACTTTTAAGGTTACTGTCCCTGATCGTGATGGCTTAAACAATGTAGAGGTAGGTGAAGAGCAAACATAATTCACTGTTTGTAAGCTCACCGCTACTCAGATTAACTTGCATCATAGCAAAGGCGCCTTTGCAGTACTGATGAGGAGCTTGGCTAAGTTGCACACAGGCATCTCACTAATCCAAGAACCATGGTTAGCAAGAGGTGTCATTAGGGAGCTTGGTGGGGCTGGTGTAATCTGGTACAGGGACTGCAGAGCTGCCAAACCCAGGGCGTGCATTCTTACTAAGGACGTTAACGCAACTCCACTATTGGATCTGTGCTCAGGTGACCAAATGGTGGTGGTAACTAACCTGGAGGGTATAGGTAAGACGGTCGTTGGATCGGCATATAAATACTACTGTATGGAAAAGGGACTTTCTCTGCTGCTGGGCTGCGACGCAAACTCACAACATACGGTGTTAGGGAGCTCAAAGGACAATCAGAGAGGACAGGAGCTTCTGGAATATTTAATCGGAACAGATCTAGATATTCTCAATACGGGTTCGACCCCGACTTTTAGCACTGCGATTAGGCAGGAAGTGATTAATATCACTATCTGCTCCAAAAGCATTGTAAATAAGGTAAGAAGATGGAGAGTTTCTAATGAACCTTTACTTTCTGACCATTCACAGATAGTCTTCGAGGTGGTGTCTGCGGTCCGATCCGAATCTAAGTGCATTCGTAATCCCAGAAAGACGGATTGGGCTAGCTACAACTCAGAACTTCGAAGGACACTTTCAGGTTTACCGGGTAAGATAAGAGACTGTCAAACCCTAGATGAGGCGGCCAATGATTTTACGAAGGCTATTATCGCAGCTTATAAAGGTAGCTGCAAACCGACAAAAGACCTTTACACCTTACAATTAAAGCAGCGGCGGTTAAGGCTGCCCTGTGGTTGAGCGGTCCTGTGGGCTGCAGGGGGGGTGGGTAGATGGCGTCTCCCAAAGAAATTAGTGAGAAGCCCACTCCTAAGTATGATTAGGGACAGAACTGTCCCTTTGTACCTCTTCGACAAGAAGTATAAGATATTAATCTTATATGAATATACCTAGTAGAGAAGATTGGATAAATGGACTGACAAATATTCCAGCTGACTGTGAAGTCTGGTACACAGATAGATCAAAAGGCGGGAATGGAGTTGGTGCAGGAATCTATCATGTAACCTCTCAAGTGGGATACTCTTTTAAGTTAGGGACCACTGTTACTGTGTTACAAGCCGAAATTGTGGCAATACTTTATGGTGCTGTTGAAGCCTTGAAAACTCGTCACGACAAAAATATTTTTATTCTTTCGGATAGCAAGGCAGCTATTTTCTCCTTGAAACGATACGTATCAACATCAAGGCTGGTCGGTGACTGTCATTAGGCACTTAACAAACTAGCTGAAACTAACCGCGTTACCCTTCTATGGATCCCTGGTCACAGTGGATTCGGGGGAAACGATAGGGCGGATGAGCTAGCCAAAGAAGGGGCTAGAAAACAACTTATTGTGCTTCCAATAAATGCCTGACACTGGGAATAAAACAGTGGATAGCTGCGGAACACCAAAGGGTGTGGCGGGCAACTAAGGGCTGTAGACAAGCCAAGGTACTCATGGGAACTAGTATTAACCCTATGAGGAAAGCGGAATTCCGCTAATTAAATAGGAAAGAGGCAAAGATCATAACAGGGCTATTAACTGGCCATGGTGATCTGCGCTATCATAGGCACAAAATGGAGATTGTAGACGACCCGAAGTGCCGTAGGTGCGCAGAGGAACACGAAACCTCGATACACATGTTGTGTCACTGCTCCACACTTGTGAAGGAGCGGGAACACATTACGGGCTACTTGTTTCTAGAGGAGACCGTTATTGCTACCAGAAACCTGGCCGAAGTCCTTCTGCTGTGGAAAGGACTTTTGATATAAGGGCTGTTATGGGGAACGTAAAGGGATTACCCAAGCGTTAGTGGTATGACCTGAACGGTTATAGATTCACAACCCTCATTTCTTAATAATAATAATAATCATTAACTTGTTTTAAATGACTTTATATATTGAAAATAATTTACCACAAACCAACAAGTATCATGAATGTTTATTAATGTTTATTAATGTTTATTAATGTTTATTAATGTTTATTAATGTTTATTAATGATTATTAATGCAGTATAAAAGCTTCTGAATAGTTTGAATAAATTGATATTTGAAAAAACGTAAAATGGGTTCCGTAAATATTAATAAACGTTAATTATGTGACACAATGATAGAACACGGAAAACATATGGGCATATCTCTAGAACTTTTAAACTTTATGTTTCCGATTATTATTATATTTTAAAAGTTATAAAAATAATTTTGCAGTACCATAATTTGATAAATTATTGTGCTCTTTAAATATACCTTGTGTATAATAATCATTTTAATTAGGTAGGGAACGACAATAGTGAGTAAAAGTGTCGAAATCGACAGTTTCTCGTGTGTGACATTGAACGTTTTTTTCAGTTTATATGGGATAACTTTGTTAACGAGTCATTATATATTTTGTGACTTATAGTAGATGTAGTGGGGAGTATAAGGAACCAAAAAATCATTAAGACAATGATGTGCCTCAATTAAGATAAAAATGTTGTACCTTCAAACTTGTGAGACAACTTTTCTTAAATTTTGACAATTTCGCAATTAACTTGATATAACTTTTTTAACGAAGATTTTTAAGTAACCATAAAACGGGGTTACATTGTCTACATAATAAGAAGTAATTTGAAGCCTTACAGAAATATGTGCCACTTATACACTAGAAATGCAGTGACTTCAAAAGTTAAATTTAAAAACGAAACTCATAATAAAAACCTACATTTTTGAAGGGCACATGTTGAATTTGACTTCTAATCACTTTTAACTCATTGTAATCTCTTCTCGTGTATTATAAAAGTATACAAAAAAATCGTTAACCTCTACACTATTCCTAAAAAGAATTTATCTAAGAAATAATATGAGCTTCTACGGTCATAATCATTGCTTCATGGAAAAAGAAAGCATTAAACTCGTAAGTTTGCCTAAAATTTATTATTTATAGGTTTCTGGGGTCCTCTGATTACAAATCTGAGGTTAGTTAAAAAAAAATTTTAATGGTGAAACCAAAATAACGGACAAAATTTTTGAAAAATTGTCAGATTTTAATATCTTTTGACATTCAAGAGTTTCCTGTTTTGCTGATTACGAATTTAAAATAATTTTTAAAAAATTTAAAATAGAGAATCCAATATGGTGGATATATTTCTGAAAAATCAAATCTTTTTGCAGGATTTTTTTTAACTTCTAGTTGTTATATAGGTTGAATCCATTTCAAATCAGGCAAGCCGAATAACTTCAAGTCGTAAAATTATCTGTTGATGAAATATGTTATTTTATATGAATAATAAAGAGACACGTGTTTCTTTATTTTTTGTAAAAATGTTTTTTAACGAAGTTAGCCACATTTGAACTTTGAGCGGTAAAACTCTAAAAATCGGTGAAAAAAATGGTTTTATTTGTAATTTTTTTTCTACTGTGTGTTAATAAATTTTTCTTCTTGATTCTTATTCGGGGTCTTCTTCTCTTCCAAACCCTATTTAAAATGTATACAAAATTTCAAAATTAAAAAAATTGCGGCAGATTTAAAAAAAATAAACTTAATTTTCTCGAATATACCAACTTTTTTACTCAAATTTTTAGAGTGACTTCATATTAATATAAAGAAGAAATTACATGAGTTTCAAGTGAGCTAAACGATATTTGTAGAAGATTTTTTTTTAACTTCGTTAAAAAACATTTTTACAGAAAATAAAAAAATACGTGTCTCTTTATTTTCCATATAAAATAACATATTTCATCGACAGATAATTTTAGGACTTAAAGGTATTCGGCTTGCCTAATTTGAAATGGATTCAACCTATAATGATTTGAATGTAATTCAAGAATTGTTAAAAAAAATTTTACTAGACTTTTATAGATAAAAGGACTTAAAATTTTAGAAATTTTAACAGTATTAAAGATTTTTAAAGATAACAAGAATTAATCAATTTTATATTTCATTTTATTTTTATGAGGTTAATTTAATTTAAAATTATTCATATAATTTATTATTTAAATTTTATTCTGTTTTTAGAATTGTAAACTTCATTTTTTCTAAGTTTCCATGGTAATATTATTTTTAATGTGTTAAAATGTTTTGATTGACGAATGTAGATATTATGTATTTTATTTAAATAATATTAATTATGGATAAAGAAAGAGAAGTAAAACTTTCAATTAAATGTTATTCATTTTTTGTTCATACTGTTTGTACTTTCAATATAAAAAAACTAGAAATTTTTTTAGAATATTAAAATAATTATATCTCGTGGTTATTTATTTATTTACTTCTATTGCTTTTTAATTATAATTAATCCCAAAATATTTTAATAACCGTATTTAAAATATCAATAATTTTTATGAGATTTTGAAACCACTTTTAAAATTTTTTAAAAACTAAATTCAGATTCATAATAATTAGCGACCCCAAAAATCCCTTCATACCCACTTTTGTGTAAATTAAATTATTTTTTAAATTTTTATCCGACATATTGGATACGCCATTTGGAATTTTCGAAATCCGACTACAGAATCATAATCAGCGACCCCAAAAAATCCTAAACATCCAATGCTGTCGAATTTCCTTAATTTTTTTAAAATTTCGTCCGCCATATTGAATCCGCCATTTTGAATTTTGTAAAATTAACATCATATTCATAATCAGCTACCCTAAAAATCCCATGATACCAATTGATGTGAAAATCCAACTTTATGAAAAATCAATGCATTTAGAAACATTTTCTTGGGGTTAAATTTATACACAGGGGGGTTAACAATATGTAGAAATGAGTATCGCAATGTTTTTTCTACTATTTGATCAATGCACAAAACAATAAAATTCATTTCAAGATTGTGCCTTGAAAAGAAAAATTAAGTTTTCCAATACCTGAAAGTTTAAAAGTTCTAGAAATATGCCCATATATCTACTGTAGAAAAGTACATTAAAGAAAAATTTTCGACAATTAATGAAGAAAACTTTACTGAATGGAGATATCTCTATACAATCAGATGCAGAAGAGCCTTCTACATCTTCGGAAATAAAACGGGGAAGACCATGCAGGGAATATGAAATATCTTCAGATAAAAGCAAACGCCGAAGGGCTATAAAATTATTTAGAGAATCTGGAAAGGATCAAATTCATTACTCTTACATACAAGGTTTACGATCTATTGGCGAAATAAAACAAGCTGCTGTAATTGAAAAATTTCGCTTCATATTACCAGAAACCTTAGATGACTTTTATATGCATTTAGAAGAAGAAAATATGCGTATGGACCCGTATTCCAGCGATGAAGCTTTAGCAATAGTGCTTGATTTAAATTTGACATAAGTGCAAAGGTACAGTTGCAATCTCTTTTAAATCACAATGTTAGTAGGATATTAAAAATTAATTCCATTATTTTAAGAGTGGACAGAATTTGGTTTTATATAGCAAATGGGGTTTTGATGGTTCTTCTGGACAAAGCGAATATAAGCAAATACTATCAGGAGAAAGTGAACTCATATCTGATTCTAATTTATTGATCTCTTCGCTTGTGCCTCTTAAACAGGTCAATGAGGAGAATAGCAATATTATTTGGCAAAATCCATCACCTTCATCAACACGTTTTTGTCGCCCCATTTTGATAGAGTTTGCAAAAGAAACTCTTGAGAAAACAAAAAGCATTGTAAGTGACATTGAATTTCAAATTACTGCTCTGACACCTTTATCGATAATTATAAATGAAAATATTCTTTTAGTAAAGCACATTTTATACTTTACAATAATAGATGGAAAGTAGTTAAAGTTTTAACAAATACACCATCTTGTGCCACCTGCAATGTGTGTTTAGCAAAGCCATCTGAAATGAATAATCTTGAACGTGTAATTAATATGCTAGAAAGAGAGGAAACATTCAGATTTGGACTCTACTTTACATGCATGGATACAATTTATGAAGTTGATTCTTCATATATCGTATAACTCCTCATTTCAAAAATGGTCAGCGACTACAGCAGAAAATATAAAAGAAAAGGAAGTTAAGAAAAAATATATTCAAACTCGTTTCCATGAAGATTTCGGTTTAATAATAGACAAACCTCGTCAAGGTGGTGGTAATAGCAATGATGGAAATACTGCAAGAAGATTCTTTTCTAACTTTACATGTGCCTCCGAAATAACTGGTGTAAATGAAGACTTAATTAAACGGTTTTATATTATACTTCAAACTATGTCTTGTGGGAGAAGAATTGATGCAAGAAAGTTTGGTGAATACACACGCGATACAGCTCAAATTTTTGTAAGTAATTATAATTGGTACTACATGCCCTCTTCCGTTCACAAAGTTCTAATTCATGGCGAAAGTATAATAAAATACAATGCTATTTTGCCTCTTGGACAATTATGTGAAGAAGCACAAGAAGCCAGAAATAAAGATTATAAAAACTATAGATTACATTCTTCTAGAAAATGTTCTAGATCTGCAACTAACGAAGATGTTTTCAAGAAATTATTGTGTACATCAGATCCTTTTATATCTTACATTCGAATCCAACCTTCTCAAAAAAGTCGAGTTCTTGAAGAGGCAGTTTTAAATTTACTAGAATTATAAACGTTTTATATGTATTAAACAAATATTGTAATTTTTCAACCATTTCTATTGTTTCACTTATATTTTTAAATATGTTAATTTTAAAAATTGTAAATGTTTCCAGTCTACATAAACTTATTACATATCTTTCAAAGAAACTGATACTGTGTATTTTACAATTTTAATTAAATTACCTTTTAATAAACAAATATTTCTAAGTTCTATTCTGTCACGCGCCTATTTTCTTGTATGTCTACAGAAAAGAATGTTGAAAAAATAAATTTAATAACTGTTATTGCTATAAAAAAGTTTTTTTTAATTTTAATAATTAATGACAGTTAAATCTCATTCGTTTCATTTAATTTGAGTTTCTTTTAGTAAGTTCTATTAAAGCAGTTACATTTTTTTGTTAAAAAATCGAAAAAATATGTTTATGCCTACACGGAGAGAAAAATCTAGCTTTACGAAGACAACAAACTTGGATTTATGTATTTTTTAGCCGAATAAGACATCGACAAATTTTGATTATTTCGGCGCCATCAGTTAAAAAAGTCGCCACAAATCACTTCAACTAGAACCGTATTGTAGCAACAACATCATATAAATGCTACTGTAACCATAGCTATGGCTAGGATGCACATGCTGTAGTTACTGCAACTACATCACTTCAACTAGAACTATGTTGTTCTCACAACAACATCATTTTGTTAAGAAAACAAAAAAATGTTTCAGACAACAGCATTTATGGTTATTACAACATTATCTCTTGCACCATTTAAATTACAATTGCTACAACCATAGCAGTTTTTTCCGTGCTTGCTTGAGAACTTCATTGACTTTCAAAAAAATTGTATACTTCTGTAAAATAAAAAATATAATTTCCACTTGTTCACAGTTTTTCTTAAATTCACTCATTCATTCACATATTTGGGTAATTAATCACACAAACAAGGAACAATTATTATTGTATCACTTTCTGACCTTTATCGACACTTATGAACTAACCTATAACATACATATATTCGCATATAACTTAAATATAAACACACATTTAACACTTGAAAGTACGTATCGAATTGTTCTTATATACCACATGGTGAAATTTTTTACGACTTGAGAGACATGCTATTTCACTGAAAACTGAGAATTACATAACATTCTGTTTTGTGAGAAACGCAACATAAAAAATATTTTTTTGAAAGTCAATTCATGAAGACAAATATATATTAACACTATTTTTTCATAAAATAATAGTATATTCACATCTGAAATAACCACAAATAGAAACAGACGATCAGCTGTCATTTACCTTAGATAGAAACGCGCAACGCACATTGCGCATCCCTACCAGAAGAATGGACTGAAAAAGTACTGAAATTGTACTGGCCTCCACACACTGGGGCAAATAGCACTTTTCAGGGACAAAAATCAAGCGCTCTTATAATTTTTAACGGATTTTGTTAATTTCTTTAAAAAATAATCTTGAGTTTCCGCAGTATACAATACGTCTGCTAATAATTTATTTAAACTAATTATTTATTTAACAGCAATGTAGACGAAAATTATTTTCTAACTTATTTGATAGACATTTAGTGTCCTAAATTTGAATTTCAATTAAAATTGACATTCAGAGATGTAGTTAAACATAATTAATAAGTTTATACTCACTAGAATGGTAATAAAAAATGTTAATATTGTTATAAACAAATTATATAAACAAATTATTAGTTTGAAAAAAGACTGCACTAGATTTCGACGAAACTGATTACTTAAGGGTTTTTGAGGTCGCTGATCACGAATCTGAAGCTTGTTTTTAAAAATTCAATATGGCGGACGACATTTTTAAAAAAACGATTGAAATCACATGAAACTTGTTCCTCGGGGGGTTTTCGTGGTTGCTGATTACGAATCCGTTGCTGGTTTTTAAAAATTCAAAATGGCGGATCCAATATGGAGGACAACATTTTAAAAAAACGATTGAAATCAAATGAAACCTGTTACCCGGGGGGTTTTCGTGGTTGCTGATTACGAATCTGTTATTTATTTTTTAAAATTCAAAATGCCAGATCTAATATGGAAGACGACATTTTTTATAAACAATTCACTTTATTCGAAACTTGTTGCAATGGGGTTTTAGTGGCTGTTGATCACGAATTGGCTATTGGATTTTGAAAATTTAAAAGCTGGTTTTTAATATATCAGAGAATTTTTTTCAAATTTTTTAAATTTGCATAATAAGGTTTTATGAATTAAATATTTTATAAAACATGTTTTAATTTTAAAAAAATAATCAATAACAATGTATAATTAATTGGTTTTACATAAATTTTAATTTAGTGAATGGTAGCACTCTACACGGAGAGAAAAATCTAGCTTAAATAGTATAACACTACCTATAGTAATTTCGCATAGACTATAGTCACGCTTCAAATGCATGAATTCATACCCAAAAACCATGAGTCCACGCTTTTTGGGTATGAATTCATGCATTTGAAGCGTGACTATAGTCTATGCGAAATTACTATAGGTAGTGTTATACTATTTAAGCTAGATTTTTCTCTCCGTGTAGAGTGCTACCATTCACTAAATTAAAATTTATGTAAAACCAATTAATTATACATTGTTATTGATTATTTTTTTAAAATTAAAACATGTTTTATAAAATATTTAATTCATAAAACCTTATTATGCAAATTTAAAAAATTTGAAAAAAATTCTCTGATATATTAAAAACCAGCTTTTAAATTTTCAAAATCCAATAGCCAATTCGTGATCAACAGCCACTAAAACCCCATTGCAACAAGTTTCGAATAAAGTGAATTGTTTATAAAAAATGTCGTCTTCCATATTAGATCTGGCATTTTGAATTTTAAAAAATAAATAACAGATTCGTAATCAGCAACCACGAAAACCCCCCGGGTAACAGGTTTCATTTGATTTCAATCGTTTTTTTAAAATGTTGTCCTCCATATTGGATCCGCCATTTTGAATTTTTAAAAACCAGCAACGGATTCGTAATCAGCAACCACGAAAACCCCCCGAGGAACAAGTTTCATGTGATTTCAATCGTTTTTTAAAAATGTCGTCCGCCATATTGAATTTTTAAAAACAAGCTTCAGATTCGTGATCAGCGACCTCAAAAACCCTTAAGTAATCAGTTTCGTCGAAATCTAGTGCAGTCTTTTTTCAAACTAATAATTTGTTTATATAATTTGTTTATAACAATATTAACATTTTTTATTACCATTCTAGTGAGTATAAACTTATTAATTATGTTTAACTACATCTCTGAATGTCAATTTTAATTGAAATTCAAATTTAGGACACTAAATGTCTATCAAATAAGTTAGAAAATAATTTTCGTCTACATTGCTGTTAAATAAATAATTAGTTTAAATAAATTATTAGCAGACGTATTGTATACTGCGGAAACTCAAGATTATTTTTTAAAGAAATTAACAAAATCCGTTAAAAATTATAAGAGCGCTTGATTTTTGTCCCTGAAAAGTGCTATTTGCCCCAGTGTGTGGAGGCCAGTACAATTTCAGTACTTTTTCAGTCCATTCTTCTGGTAGGGATGCGCAATGTGCGTTGCGCGTTTCTATCTAAGGTAAATGACAGCTGATCGTCTGTTTCCATTTGTGGTTATTTCAGATGTGAATATACTATTATTTTATGAAAAAATAGTGTTAATATATATTTGTCTTCATGAATTGACTTTCAAAAAAATATTTTTTATGTTGCGTTTCTCACAAAACAGAATGTTATGTAATTCTCAGTTTTCAGTGAAATAGCATGTCTCTCAAGTCGTAAAAAATTTCACCATGTGGTATATAAGAACAATTCGATACGTACTTTCAAGTGTTAAATGTGTGTTTATATTTAAGTTATATGCGAATATATGTATGTTATAGGTTAGTTCATAAGTGTCGATAAAGGTCAGAAAGTGATACAATAATAATTGTTCCTTGTTTGTGTGATTAATTACCCAAATATGTGAATGAATGAGTGAATTTAAGAAAAACTGTGAACAAGTGGAAATTATATTTTTTATTTTACAGAAGTATACAATTTTTTTGAAAGTCAATGAAGTTCTCAAGCAAGCACGGAAAAAACTGCTATGGTTGTAGCAATTGTAATTTAAATGGTGCAAGAGATAATGTTGTAATAACCATAAATGCTGTTGTCTGAAACATTTTTTTGTTTTCTTAACAAAATGATGTTGTTGTGAGAACAACATAGTTCTAGTTGAAGTGATGTAGTTGCAGTAACTACAGCATGTGCATCCTAGCCATAGCTATGGTTACAGTAGCATTTATATGATGTTGTTGCTACAATACGGTTCTAGTTGAAGTGATTTGTGGCGACTTTTTTAACTGATGGCGCCGAAATAATCAAAATTTGTCGATGTCTTATTCGGCTAAAAAATACATAAATCCAAGTTTGTTGTCTTCGTTCAGTTCACGTTTTATCATTTTTTATTTTTAGATTTAAAATTTCGAATTTCATTTGTTGCCAAAACCACAACTATGGTCACTGCAGCGTTTGTATGTTGTTGTGGCAACAACATACCTTTACTTACAGTAATGTCAGTAGCGGATCCAAGGTCCTTTCTAATTCATGGGTGTCAGATCCCTCTGGAGTCTGGAATGTACATTTCATATATATATATATATTTACTAGGGGGGCTCCGCCCCCCTGCACGCTTCGCGCGCCAATCCCCTGATTTTATATGATATTATATATCTTATGATATTAGCCAGTCTTAAATTTTTAATCATTGTCATCATCTTTGTCATCAAGTAAAAAAATTTTCTTTTGCATAGGCTTTAACGTCCTATTTCGCGCTTCTATTTGAGGGGGCAAGCTCTGACCTCTTGGTAAAACACAGATCAAATTTTGACGTAATGTGAAGGCCCACATTAAGGCCCCTTTTAAAACCCGTAGCTCAAAAAAAGGTAAAATTAAACATGTATTTATATTCGTTGTTTATCTTCATTTTGACTTAGGTCAAAAAATAGGTCAATTTTGACATATGTTTTTATTTATGTTTATAAATATATATATATATATATAGGGAAGACTGGGGTAAACCCGCTCACTAGCGATTTGACGCTATAAACTCAACTTAAGATGGAGATATTTGTATTGTGAATAGTACTACATACAACTAATGTTAACGAACTTTCGTTTAGTTTCATGAATTCGTCATAGAATCTGAGGCGGTCAACTTTTTACAAGTACAAAAAAAGAAAAATGATCTTCGGATTTTTAAGTTTTTCGTTTATTATTTTTGAGACTTAATTTATTCGACAAATTTTTTTGGATGCTATTAGATGTCCTTTTTTGAAATATATGTGTAATTTTGTTTGATTTCAAAAAGATTTATTTAAATTTATTCTAAAATTAGAGAAATACATTCGGGGTAAATCCGCTCACTTATTAAATTTGTGTAGGAAGCCGAATCAGTATAAACAGTATTTCTTTTTTTTGCGATCTTAAAATTTTTAATATTAAAAATATTTATTAAAAGATAAATAATATTCATTTTCTGACAATATTATTGAATTGTTGAGTAATTAGTTGAATATTTAACATTTTGAATGTCCCGCATTTCGCGATTTGTGGCGACTTTTTTAACTGATGGCGCCGAAATAATCGAAATTTGTCGCTGTCTTTTTCGGCTAAAAAAATACATAAATCTAAGTTTGTTGTCTTCGTTCAGTTCACGTTTTATCATTGTTTATTTTTAAATTTAAAATTTCGAATTTCATTTGTTATATTTTATCAATAATAAAATCTATAATTTGTTCCATCAAAAATTGTAACTATATTTTAATTTTCTCTTAATAATATATATTATTTAAATTCACATTTGCAATTCATGAAACCAACTTATTATTTAATAAATAAAAACTTATTAATAAAATAATAAATTAATAATAATTTAAATGAATAATAATTAATAACACTGGTTTACAGTGAAATTGCCAATAGAACAAAACATTCTTTTTTCGATTAGTGGGTATTTTCTGAGTAAGAAGATCATAGTTTTAATTTTTTTCCCTCGTGTAGTTTTTTTGTAGCTTCAAATTTTGTATTTTTGAGAAGCGACGACACTTAAATTTACCTGTAGGAAAATCAACTCGTCCAAAAATGATGAATAGGATGTCGTTGGAAAGGTAATTAAATTATCTTTCAATCCATATATTACAGAATGAAATTGAATGAAAAATGAGAGAGCTACAGTCGATTCAAGATCAAATTTCATGGAAATTTTGATGATTTTTAGACACTTGACTAACTTTTGATATTTTTTTTCCACAGCATACAGTAGAAAAAATTAGGTTTTAAAGTTTTTATTAATAGCTTATTCCATTGAGAAACTTTTCAGCCCTTGTGGACCTTGATTGGATTAAAAATGAAAATTCTACACCACATTTAGTGAACGAAACTTTTTGCCATTTTTAGTATACTTTTCAATATTTGCAGCAAACATGCAAATAATAAAATTAAGTTAAGTACTAAAGTTACTAAAATCACACATCAAGGAATTCTAGAGTTGCTCAATTCGAATACAATGTCAAGTATCAAAATTTCAAGATGGCGGATCCAATATAGCGGACAAGTTTTTTTAAAAATCGATTAAATTTATGACAATTTCGTTACTCGATGTCGCTAACGATGAGTCCGATGTCAGATTTCAAAAATTAAAAATGGTAGATTCAATTGAGTGGACGAGTTTTGGCTCTCTGATTAGGTCTCTGATTACAAATTCTATTTCATATTTTGAAAATTCAAAAAGACTGAATACACATTCAGTCGGAATTAAAGACCCCACAAACTCTAAAGTATTAATTTTTATGAGTTTTAGCTTTTAATTTTTAAAATATGTTCGCACAGACTGAATGTGTATTCAGTCTTTTTGAATTTTCAAAATATGACATAGAATTTGTAATCAGAGACCTAATCTGAGAGCCAAAAATCGTCCACTCAATTGAATCTACCATTTTTAATTTTTAAAATCTGACATCAGACTCATCGTTAGCGACACCGAGTAACGAAATTGTCATAAATTTAATCGATTTTTAAAAAAACTTGTCCGCTATATTGGATCCGCCGTCTTGAAATTTTGATACTTGACATTGTATTCGAATTGAGCAACTCTAGAATTCCTTGATGTGTGATTTTAGTAACTTTAGTACTTAACTTAATTTTATTATTTGCATGTTTGCTGCAAATATTGAAAAGTATACTAAAAATGGCAAAAAGTTTCGTTCACTAAATGTAGTGTAGAATTTTCATTTTTAATCCAATCAAGGTCCACAAGGGCTGAAAAGTTTCTCAATGGAATAAGCTATCAATAAAAATTTTAAAACCTAATTTTTTTCTACTGTATGCTGTGGAAAAAATTATCAAAAGTTAGTCAAGTGTCTAAAAATCATCAAAATTTCCATGAAATTTGATCTTGAATCGACTGTAGCTCTCTCAATTTTCATTCAATTTCATTCTGTAATATATGGATTGAAAGATAATTTAATTACCTTTCCAACGACATCCTATTCATCATTTTTGGACGAGTTGATTTTCCTACAGGTAAATTTAAGTGTCGTCGCTTCTCAAAAATACAAAATTTGAAGCTACAAAAAAACTACACGAGGGAAAAAAAATTAAAACTATGATCTTCTTACTCAGAAAACACCTACTAATCGAAAAAAGAATGTTTTGTTTGATTGGCAAAAAAAAGTTTTTAATTTGTAAACCTGTGTAATAATTAATAATTATAAATTATAAAATAATAATAATTAATAATAATAAATTAATAATAAAATAATAAAAATAAACTTATTATTTAATAAACCAATATAAACAGAGGGCGGAAAAGTCGTTTTTCTGCCCGTTGCTTTAGCAGTATTAAATAAATACTACTAATTATTATATTATTAATTTCTATTACTTATACTGTTGTTATTTTACCACGTCACTATTTAATGTATTTTTATTAAGATTATTATTACTCTTTGTAATTAAAATGTTTAATATTACGATATATTATTTAATTTACTAGCTGTCTACGCGCGCCTTGGCGCGCGTGAAGTTTCTTTACATTTGGACAAGTAAAAATCTCTTGCTTCTAAATCCAGTCAGAAATGAAAGATTCATAGGCGTCTCGAAACACAGATCTAGAATAGAGATTTTTGTTGTTGCATAAAAACAGTTACAACTAATTATTACTTTACCAAACCACATAAAATTATTTAAAGAATTATTAAATAAATATAAATTTACTTTTCGCATAAAATATTATTTATATTGATAACAAAATATGCTTTATAATAATTGTTAAAATAAGATTGTGTATTATTTATTGGAACAAATTTTCAAGACCTATATTCTTTTCTTGTTATAGAATAATTATAGAACGTGTTCATTGGGCTTTTTCTTTAAAAATAGGGGAGACCGGGGCTAATCTGGACGGATTTGTTCTTTGGCCAAAAACCTCATACAAAAAAATTTTTTTTGCTAAAGAGTAATATATATTGTTTTGAAGCTTGTACCTTCACCTACAAATCGCACTTGTTCGATGTAGAAAAACTACAGTAGCTTTAGAGATATGTTGCTTCGAAGATGACTACCTCAAAAACAAAAATCCGAAAATTGGTGGGGCTAAACCGGACACCCCATGGGGATAAATCAGACACGGCTAATTAATTAAAGAATAAGACACAAATTTTCGTTTTTTTGTAGAAAAGTCAAATCAATTCTTCTCTTATTTAAATGTAGGTAGTTCTATACAAAGAATATAATATAAAATGTAAAATCGGTAATTAATATAATATAAAATGAATTACAGTTTTCAGACTTGTCTATTTGCAGCAACTCGCTTGCAAATTCGAGTTTTAAAATAAAGTCTTTATTTATTTAGTTTTAAAGTGGTTCTATGCAAAGAATATAATATAAAATAGTTAATTAATATAAAATAAATTAAAGTATTCAAAGATTTGGTTGTTTTTTATCACGATGTCCGATTCAGCCCCACACCGTCATCTAATAATTAAACTGCAATATATTTTTTCTTCTTAACGTTTTTCATTAAACTCTTTTTCTACTAAACTTAGTACACCATGAGCTAAAAGAAAAATTGCTGTGTGATATTTGGACTTTAATTTTAACGATAAAAACCCTAAAAAATGAGAAAATTTTTTTTTACTTTTACCTCAAAAAATGACATTTTCACATATTAACGGCAACTATTATTACAAGAAAAATGATACGTCCCTAAAACCTCATGCAGCATTTGCATCAAGAAATTGTGCGTATATAGGTTATTTACACGGTTTGAAATTTTTTACGGTTTCGGAAATGTTTGACTTGTCCGGTTTATCCAAGGTCTCCCCTACAATAATACGTAATCGGACTAAATTTGGTTCCGACTGTCTGTTTGATTTTTCCTTAAGAAAAGTTCTAATAATTTTGGATAAAACATATACTTAACACGGTCAGAAGTGAGAAACTATCCATTTTTTGGTGAATGGAAAATAAAAAAAAATTAATAAAAACTGAATTTTTTTTATTTAATTATTAAAAAATTAAAAAATTGTGGAAAGAATAAGTTCTTATAGAAGTGATTTGGATAACATTTTATTCAGATATTTTGATAGAAACCTCATTTCTAACGTTTAACAAAAATTTGAATAAATTATAAACCCTAACGGGCTCGAGTTCGTTTTTCCGCCTGCGCGCACAAGCCGGGCCCGAGGGACCCGGTATTTAAAATCAATAGAAATAAAAAATTTGATAGCAAAATTGTTAATATTTTTTATCTAACATATAATTGTATCATTTTAGAGAAATTATTTTAAAAAATAGTTTTAAAAACAACATTATTTATTATAAAAAAATAAAATAAAAAATATAAAGAACAAAAAAATATTTTCAGACAAATCACCGTATAATGTATAAATAATTATATAAACATTATATATATATATATATATATATATATATATATATATATATATATATATATATATATATATAATAGTTTAAAAAATAGTAATATAAAATAATGGTAGAAATATAAAACATCTGAAAAAAATCTTTAGCTAAATTACTTAATAATAATTATCTTTATTTAAACGTAAAGCCAAAAAAAAAATTTTATCAACCACCATATTGAATTTTTTAATTCTGACATCAAATTTGTAATCAGCGACCCTAAAATCCCCGAGTACCGATTTTAAAGAAAATCTGATCGATTTTCTGTTCTTTAACTTTTAGGAATGGAATTTTCCAAAAAACGTACAACACGCACTATATTTTTCGCACCACGTCACTTCCGGAATTATTTGGGATATGTTTACACTTATTACAGTAGGTGATGTTGAACATTACAAAATAATGCAATATTGCAGAAAAATTACTAACTTTTTATACGCAATTATAACCCGGGTCCCTCGGACCCGGCTTGAGTCTTTACGTAAGTTAAAAGGGAATTTTCCAGAGTATTTTATGAATTAAAAATTCTTTACAAAAGTGAAAAATGTGTGTCTTTACGCCCTTAAGTCTAATGCGAAGTTGTTTTTCTAATAATATTTTCTTAACCGGAAGTAGAAAAAAAACTTTTCTCCGGGTCCGAGGGACCCGGCTCGAGCCCGTGAGGGTTAACAAATATAAACGCTTTTTAATGGTCCTAAGCTTATTTAAAAATATTTAAATATTTATACTTTGTATATACTTATCGATTCGTCTTGACATAAAAATTTCAATTTTATTATATATGAATTTAGATTTTGCTAAAAAAAATTTTTTTACTTGAACAAGTTTTTGAAAAAAACAACTGTAAAATTTTTTGTGTGGGATATATTCTATATTCCTTTTGTCCATTTTGAAAGATTAATGTGATAAATAAGCCCTCAAAATTTTATCCGAATTCAAGAAAATCTATGGAAGGTATCATGTTCACACGAAAGCAAGATCTATAAACAGATACACAAATTGTTTAATACATTTTAGAAAATGTTATTATTTAAAGGACTACATAGCTTTTTCACGAGAAATAAAAATCAATTATAAGTAAATAAGCATGAAAATATAATAATATTGTTTATTGTTTTAAGACCTAAAAATCTATACACAATGAAGTTACATGGAATCAATTTATGTTAAAGTTTAAAATGTAATTTCAAAATATAGTAATTTTAAAAAATAAATAAAAAATACACTCGACTTAAAATATTAAATTAATAAATAAAAAATATTGGAAATTATATATTTTTTAATTTGGAAATGAAACTCAAAAATGCACTTTTTTGGGAATAAAGTGTAAATTATTTATCAAAAATAAGGTAAGAAAAAGGAAAAAATGTATAAATTAGAGTTTTGCAGATACTTCAATTTTGCGTAAACTCGAAATTGGAATCAAATCATTCCTTCATATTAATTCTCATTGAAAGGATAGAATATTCGAAATTTGCACACATATTTTTACATTTAAAAAAACTTGTTTATAATTGTAATCAAGAAATATATAATTAACTATTTTTGCAGTTATTATCAAATTATATTCCTTTAAAAATATGGTTATGAAATAAAAAAAATTTATAATGATGTTGAATTTATCACTTGGTTAAAATTGTTTAATTGAGAGATGAAATATTATCAATCTTGTCTTCGTCCAGCAATGTACACGTTCATTTGATTGAACAAATTTTGTGACATTTTTTTTGTTTCTGAAGAGGACGACTGTGTCGTTGAAACGTAAACAGATTGTTTTTTATTCGAACCTGACTTGGATAGATTGATAATATTTCATATCTCAATTAAAAAAAAATTATATTGAATTCATTTCATTTATTTATTCTAATATCTGTCACTGAGAATACAGAAAACCATGATGCTCAAGCCAAAAAAAGTAGGCGTTACTTTCTTAACTGTTCGTCTCTCTCTCTTGCTTCTACTCTAAACTGAATGAAAAGACGATACTTCCCACTCCTTCTCTGTATCATGTTTTCTCTCTTATATACTCTGACAAACTTCTCTCTCCAACTGTTCTCTGTCATCAAAAGCACAGCAGGAGGGCGGACGGAATTCTTGCGGACAGAATGAATGAAAGAATACGGAGATTAATATATATAATTACAAAATTAGTTTTTTATCGGTGTTTCAGAAGATATCAATTTTTAAGTAAAATTTTATTGTTAAATTTATCAAAAATATACGGATTCGTCTTAAGCTTAAGGTAGTACGCTCGTGATCGCACTTTTCTATAGAATTTCATGAAATTTGAAATCAGAATAGTTAATAACAAGATCTATGTATTTGCAAAATATTTAAAAAATTGACCGTTTCTAAAACAAGATATTTAAGTTCAAAGTTTGTTATTTAACATGGTTAACCTATGAAAAGTGCATGTAAACGGCACATTTCTTCTAATAACTTCTAAAATTTTCTATAGATTGTTTTAAAAAACTAATATATTATAAATGAATGTTTGAGAAATTTATAACAAAAAGATTTAACAATATTAACCGTTTCAGTTAAAAGATATAATATAATATAATATTCTAACCTCACTAGTATACTTGTGTGTGAGTGTGTCTGTACATAGGGCTGACTATGTATTCAGTACAGTCCAAGCAAAAATATGCTACAGTAACTGCACTATACTATAGCATTTTATTAAAATTTACTTTTGAGAGTGACTGTCGCGAGCGTACTTCCTTAATAAAAATAATTCATACAAATTTTATAATTAGTGCATATTCATTTTTGAATTTACGGATGCGTCTTGTTTATCACGCAATTGAACAAAAAATATCCTGTGCAACTCGGCCGGAAACGTCAATTCTAACCACGTACGATTGCCGCCCTCACTTCGGTCGTGCGGCAATTTTCGAACTCGGTCAGGAATTGACAACTTTCTGCCATTGCCACACAATAACTATTGTTTATAGAATTCATAATTTATCATTATTTAATCATACTGAAGACGGAAATAAGGAGAAATTTAATATATACAAAATGAAATTGTCGGGATTACCTTAAATTCTTTAAAAAAATCAAGTGATCGGGTTTACCCCAAGGGGTGAGCGGATTTACCCTGGAAAATTGTGATTTTGAAATTTGGTATATGTGTATTAAAAATTTTCCCTAAGAAAAACTAAAACAGACAAATCAAAAATTCTTTTTTAATTTGTTAGTAGAAATCATAATCTTTCAAATTATATAAATTAACTTGGTTTTAGAGAATAATTTCCTACGTTTTTATCGTTCTGAAAAAAAGTGAGTGGGTTTACCCCATTCTCCCCTATATATATGGGTAATTTCATTTAAATTGTCATAATCGTCTCCTTTGCCAATAAAAACTATTTGTTATAGTTTATAATAAAATTTAATTTCCAATGTCGTGAAATACAATCTCTATTAACATTTTTTCAACTTACAAGCATGTAAAGATGCTATGTATAATAATGGCAGAACGAAATACAGGCAAAATGTCATGAGTGTTCCATGTCCAGGAGTGAATTCATAGTTTGCAAGTGCACGTATTTTCGTTATAATAATTTATCACAAGTAAACAAAAATTTTGCAGTGAACTATAACTTACATATGGGCAATTCCACGTGAAATTTTTCTACGACATTTTAGAATCGGTTAAACATATTTTTTTCTCGTTCCTTATAGAAAAATATTAAATACCTATTTTTTTACTTTTCCATAATTGCCAAAATTTTCGAGATATGAATTTTTAAAATTTTCGATTTTTAAAAGCAGACCTGTTTTCAATACCTTATAATTTTTTAAATTTTTTCCATATGTAAGGAAAATTAACTTCTGATAACTTTATTTAATTGTTTAACCCTTCTAAAAAAATAAGAATGACGTGTCCCTTACTTTTACATTATTTTACTGGGAATGTAAAATTTTGTACTTATGCGTGTTTAAAGATTTATCAAGGTGAGCAAAAGTGCTGTTTTACTAACGAATCTGCAACAGAAGATAATCATGAATCAACTTCATAAAAATTGAATGCCGTGTTTCGAAATGTAAAAGTTTTACGTTGTGGCAGAAACAAAAAGATTTTAATGTAATTAGAAAACTTTTTTTGGTTATTTGGGATTTTGATTTAAATAATTAAAATGTATATTTTCATAAATACGAATTTTATATTTCTGTCGATTTTAGTCGAAACGGGGGTGTTTTGGCCATATTAGCCTTTTAATACTAATTTTTTTTCAAAAAAAGGATGTGAAAAAGGCACAACAAAAGTACTAAATTATAATGCAATTGACTTAAAACTTTCTACTCGGGGGTTTTTGGACTCGCTGATTTCGAATTTGAAGACAGATATTAAAAATTAAAAATGACGGATCTAATATTGGGGTCGTCCATATACCACGTGGACAATTTTTCACAAATTTTTTGACCCCCCTCCCTCCTTGTGGACACTACAAAATTACAGAAAAACATTCATAGGTGTCCTAACATTTTTTTAAAGTTATGGGCAAAAAACGTTTTTTTGAAAAATTAAAAATCAAAAAAATATATAGATAAACTTTATTAATCTGTCTCAAAGAACTCTTATTTTATGTCCGCAGATGAGACCTACAATTTAAAAAAAATTCAGTCCAAAAGCTCTTCATAGTTTGGAGATATTTATATGAAAATGTGATGTTAACACACACACATACGGAATGACATTTTGTAAAAATGTCATTTTTGAACTCCTGAGGTCAAATAACATAAAGATATGTCAAAAAATCGAAGTCGAAAAATTTTGGTATTACAATACTTCCTCAGTATGAGGAAGCAAAAGTAGAATAAAATATATAAAAATTCAATAATATTCAATATAAAACAAATGATAACATAATTAAATGTCCTAACTAACTAATAACAATATTTCCTTGAGAAAACTAATCTAACTAAAGAAAGAATAAACTAACGCATAAAGAAATTAAAAGGATAAAATGAGCAAGCAGTAAGAGAAAGAAAGAGAAAATAAGAAAGTAGGTAAAGAGTGTGTGAGAGAAAGAAAGAAGGAAAACGCTGCAACTCTGCCCTGGCGAAGTTAAGGCTTGGCTGTTTGACCGTTCGCTAAGATGTAAAAGTACGCAGTTGTTAATGTTCGCAATATTTAAATTTTAATACTATCCTTGCGACGCTCATTTACGCACATGGGTAAATTCTAGAAATTACTCTTAAATTACGTTCCGGACGATTACTAGGGGTCGTGCACGCTAGATCGACTACGAGAAATCGAAAAGAAACTAGATACTGAGATTGCAACACGCTTTCTTGCCCGACACGAATTTAGAGTGAGTAAAAGAGAGAAAGGGGCAAATAACAGGTTTCATCTTTCCCCAAGACGCACCTTGAGTCAAAGAATCTATGTGGTGCATCAACTTCGGGGGGGTCGAGATGCACCTCTTCTCCACGGAGCTGGTTCACAAAAGACAGGTCTAGAAACTGTACACTAGGTCATCCTCGGATGCACCCCTAGTCTGACCCTGTGTACAAAAGGAGAGAAAAGAGCAACGAAAGAAGCGAAGGATGTTACTACCGCTTATTTGCACCTGAGTCTCGAGTACAACTCCTTCTATGAGAAAGTGCTATCCAGCAGACCCAGTTGCACCTGAGCAGCCGCCTGCCTGCACTAAGAGAGATAGAGAGAAAAAAAGGGAGGAAAAGAGAGCTGAGTTGCTGTCGCTCGTCCTCGAAGCGAGCCTCGAGTCCGTTCGACGGCGAACTGGTGAAATTCTAGGTGCAGCGAAGTCATATAGCTCTACTGATCTATATTATAACTGGATGGGCGACACGTCTAAAACTGTGATAAAATTAGAAGCCCGGAAGGCGCCATATTTTAGATACCCACTTTACAAAAGCAGGCGGGCATTTTAAAATTACAAAGAAGGTTGAAATACATTTAACTATGAAAAAAAAACTTAACTTATTTTAATAATTATTAAATTATTTTATGATTATTAATAACTATAAATAATAATAAATAAATAAAAATTATTAAAATTAACTTAATTTACTTATAAATAATTAAATATTTCACAAGTTAAATTTAAGTTTCGTTTAATTTTTTTCACTTGGTAAGATTAATCATTTCACAAAAATACTTCAATTCAATAATATATACACACTTTTTTTAAATATATATCTACTTGTGAAAAGAAACACCTTTCGCTTCCTTTTTCCCACAAAATAAACAAATTAAAACCATATTGGTATTTATATATTTAAAAAAGTTACAAATTATTTAATTTAATTACTTGAAACATACGAGAGAAGTGTCAAAACATCGAACAACACACACTATATGCAAAGCACACTTACACGGCAACTCACACAATCAAGTCGCTCTACGCTGTTTCACCGGCATCTAAAACATGGCGTCGATGGTTTCAATTATTTTCACACCGGAAGCTACTTTTATATAGCAGTCGCCCATCCAGTTATATATAGAGATCAGTGTATTGGGATCTCTTGTGGGGGCATGGCTTAATAATTTCACCTACTCTCAGTAGTACCATTTTTCGACACCGCGTTAAAAAGCTACTCTGGTTGGTGGAAGCTGGACAAGTTTAGACAAAACGACCTACTGTCAAAGGTTACAAAAATTTTCAACAGAGAGCGTCTCACGGTACAAGAGATCCCAATAGCTCGCTGGGCCTTTGACAGGTATAGCGCGGAGAGAGAGAAGCCACGTGCTTGCGCTGCAAAGAGTGCGCCATCGGTACTCTCCTCTCAGCAGTCATACAGAGAGCTTAACAATATATATAAATATGCTAAGCCATGCAAAATAAGATGAATTTATCCTACGCGAGAAATACAAAGTTCGTTTGAAATAAAATTCAAATGATATTTCATTACACCCCCCCTGCTAGAAAAGCGAATTTTAATGAGCGTCCAAGGAGAATGTAACAATGAATCTTAAACCAGAACAATTATCAATTATAGAACAAATTGAAAATTTTTGCATTTCAGTACCACTTACAAAATTTTTCTGGCGTGTCGAACAAATCCTGACGATCTCTTCAACCGCAAAATCCATCTTATGTTACCAACGGTTAGACGATAACGTGCTGGGCCAATTTTGGCAATTTTGCCACAGTAAAAGGAAGATGGGCTAATTCATTGTCCAAAGGAATTGGTTTATCTTTCAAATTAACTTTAAGTAATTCGACATTGTTATTTAAATCTACCTCGTTGATAGTGTCTTGTAGACTTTTAAAAAGTTCTTCAAAACTTGAAAGGCAATCACTAGATAAATTTTTAGTAACATTAAGTTTAACTGGATCTAATAAAAACACATCACTAATGTTTTTAGTTTTTTTAGTAGTCACAAGTTCAGTTTTTATAACTACCTTTTTCACCCCAAGTTTAGTTTTAGGTTTCACGAGTTTAGGCGTTTTAGAATTATTTAATTGTTTCGCGATCTTGTTTATCGCAATAATTTTCATCGCGGACGATTGTGATTTTGTGGTTTTTGCAGAGGGACTAAGCAATAACCGATTTTTTAGCAGCAGATTTAACTGGAGGAATTACACGGGTAAGTTTAACCACTGGAAATTTAGATAATTTAATTTTATTTTTAATTTTGTCCATGTTACTCTTCACCAACAATTCTTCCTCCTTTTTACAGATTTCATTGAGAGTAGTTTCAAAATCTACACTCGGGGAAATTTGCGGGATTAAAGCGTCCTTTTTCGCCGGTTGAAAACGCGGAGGTTTAGGCAGGGAAGTTCGCATCTCTAAAAGTTCTGTATTACGTGGAAGAGACGGTAGCAAAGGTAAATTTAAAAAATCACTATTCTTTGCATTTTTTAAATTTTCGACAAAAAGTTTTTGATAATTTCTATCAAACTCTGGAATCGTTAAATTCAGTTTGTTCGTATTTAACGCGTTCCTACGAATTGCTTTGCGTTGACGTTGAGCGACTTGTTTATTCTCAGAAATAAGAATTAATTTATCTGAGAGGTCGTTGACTTTAATATTTTAGAGGGAATAAATATTATTGGTCATTGACAAAATTTTTCAGGTCTTTTAAATGAACATGTCGAAAAATTTTCCCCTGTTCATTTACTACATCACAAATAACTGAAGAAATTTTTTTTTTTGATAATAAATGGGCCACAAAATTTTTCTAACAATTTCGCACTTTTCTTTTCCATTTTTTTAGATAAATAGAAATTTCTTTTTAACACTTTATCCCCTACATTAGGTTTCCATTCGCGTTTACGTAAATTATAATACTTCTGTTGAATGTTAAAATTTTTGGCGAGATTGATTCTGACTAATTCGAGGGCATTTTGCAAATTTTTTATCCTTGTTTCAGAGGCAGTGGGGGTTTTAGTATTCAAACGTGTATTTTGAAATCCTAGAGGAATAAATTCTCGACCGGCGGTAACGTAGGCAGGTGTGAAACCGGTCGATGAATGCTTAGCCTTGCTGTACGCTAACTGAAGTTCCGGTAGATGACGGTCCCATTTGGGTCCTTGCTATCCAGGTATTGTCGAATCATAGTTTTGACTACTTTGTTGACTCTTTCAACTGAATTGCACAGCGGTGAATACGGCGGTGTAAGACGATGTTCAGTTCCAAAATCTTCAAAAAATGCTTTGAATTCTTTACTAATAAATTGTCTACCATTGTCTGAAACAATTTTCCTAGGACATCCGAAACGATAAAAATTTCTTTCAATGTCGAAATTACTAACATTGATGTTGCTTTACGAAGTGGTTTTTTTTCAAGCCACTTTGTGAATCTATCTTGAATTACGCAGAGGGTTGTGTTTCCAGAAGTTGTTCTTGGAAGTGGTCCTACGAAGTCGATAGAAATCATTTTCCAGGGATTTTCTACAAGTGTAGCGTGCATGTGATTTTCTGCTGCTTGTTGAGAACTTTTGTTGCGCTGACAATTCTTACAATATCGAGCATAGTCGGCGCCATCACGCTGCATACCAGGCCAGAAAAAGAATTCTCCAAGCCTTGATACAGTTTTTGCAACGCCAAGATGTCCAGCAGTCGTTTCGTCATGAACTTTATGAAGAATCTTCGGTCCATCTATAAAATGATAACCTTCTAGATAGTGTCTCATCTTCCAAATGCCTCATTTTACAGCTAAGCATTCTATTTCGGTTGCTGAATAGTTCTTCTCGGCTGGATTTAAAGTTCTATTCGCGTAGGCAATCACAACTTCGGATGATCCAATTTTCTGACAATGAGTCAATACTGCGCCAAGACCTTCGAGACTGGCATCAGTTTGGAGATAAAATATTTGCAACTAGTCTGGACAGGCTAAAACTGGTGCTTCGGTAAGTTTTTTTTAATATTATCGAATGCTAATTGATAATCTTCTTCCAGGTCCATTTTGCTTATTTCTTTAAAAGATGAATCAACCAACGGAGCGATGAGTACGGAGATATCCTTAACGAAACGTCGATACAAAGATTCCATACCCAAAAATTTTCTCAATTCTTTCAAATTCGTAGGAGGGGTAGTTTCAAAATGGCGTCCACTTTGTCTGGATCCGGGTGAAGTCCATCCTTATCCACAAGATGTCCGAGGTAGATAAGTTGAGTACGGGCGAAGAAACCTTTTTTCCAATACTCCAGTACTCGCATTTTGCCTGGACCACCCGTAATTGGGTTTTCTCGCCAGAGAAGAGGGAAACTGTAGAAAAACCTCTTCTGAGTACAACCGGTATATCGACAGTCTAGTTTTCGGCGGTAAGCATCGGACAATAATCGACAATGCATACCGTCGCACCTAGACGTCAAACCTCCCGCTCGGAATATCTCACCTGTCGGAAAAAATCCCCGGCTGACGGAGGGCCAAACGAATTCGAAGAGGCCTAAACCAGGCACTGTAAAGGCCGTAAGGGGTGCACTTTCTTCTGTCAACTCAACTTGCTAATAACCGTTCTTTAAGTCGAGGGTGGACAAGTATTTAGCTCCTTTCAACTGATCCAAAATGCTATTTATACGGGGCAAAGGGCATCTTTTTTTTGACACTTTATTCAATTTCCGAAAGTCTATACAAAACTGTAATTTACCGTTTTTACGTTTTATTAATACTACCGGTGAACTCCACGCACTACGGGATTTTCTAATCACTTTTTGTTTTAACATTTCTAGGGCTTCAAGTCTCATTTGTTCCTGAGTTGCGGAGTTACGCGGCTGATAACGTTGTTTAATTGGTCTCTTACCTTCTAAGTAAATTTCATGTTTCAACAAGAGTGTAAAACCTTTAATGTCTTTAAATAAACGTTTCGCGTGTCCCCAATTTTATTTCTGGAAAGAGCTTCAGGTTGCATCCAAACGTCTCCATCTAAGTGGACTAGAAAAATTTGGGTCTTCTAGGGCGATGTTGTCTCGTGAGATACCTTCTTCTTCGTTGTTGTCTTCTGGGTCTAAGGTCTGGTTGAGCAACTCTGGTTTCGTTTTTACAAAAGCCACAAAACGTTGTCGAAGCTCCACGAGGGTTCCTGAAGAGTCGATCTTTTAATTCTCTAGCTGAGCGATAAGATCGTTTTTGGAAAGCCTATAAATCCACTGGACTCCCATGATGGTTAGAGATCTTCATGGCACGGTCACACCTCAGCTGCCTGCCTGCCTGCGCAGGCAGCCGCCACGAGAGTGGGAGAGAGGAGACGAATAATTTAAATTG
Organism: Leptopilina drosophilae; assembly: GCA_032873175.1. Taxonomy (NCBI): domain Eukaryota; kingdom Metazoa; phylum Arthropoda; class Insecta; order Hymenoptera; family Figitidae; genus Leptopilina; species Leptopilina drosophilae. Next base: position 33,265,297 of record CM065481.1, read on the forward strand.
TCTGACTCTCTTACTCTTATGTATTGCCATGACGACCTGCAGGCAGGCAGGCAGGCAGCCGAGGTGTGACCGTGCCATTAGAGGTAAATAACTTTACTAATCTACGTCTAACAAGGAACTGTGCTGATAATTTACTAATTCCTTGATATATACTAGTTGATCGCTCCCTTCTTCTCTCCAGAAGTGATGGTAGGAGAAGAAAACCGAGATTGCGACTGGTCGGGCGGCAAGTCAATACAGATGAAGAGAAAAAAAACAACGCATTTAATTTCTTCTCCAGAAACAGCAATCTGATGATAGTCTGTCCTTTAACCCGCACTTGGATCAGAACAACACAGGTTTATTTCGGCACTGTCTTTGACGATGACCGTGTTGACCGCAGCGCCAACAATGTGTCTTAGGGTCATACGGGTAGTTTCTGTCTCTCGAGACAGTTACTGGGGGCCGAGGAATATGGGATGCCGGCTGAAAAAGCAATTTTCCTTATATAAAAGTTGCTTATCGTAAGACAAATTTTCCAAAAAGTTTCTTTTCTCTAATAAAAAATCGTTCATTAACATATCCGGGAACACACGACGCAACTGAGAAACCGAAATTTTATGCTTAACGCGTTCACTTTCTACACGCTGAAGCAACTCAAATAGGGATAACCCGGGGAAATGCTGTTCGAGTTTTATAATAATCCGAAAAGCACGTTCGTCGCTTCGTGGTGACTCCATGATGTCTTCTTCTTTCTTGCTTAACAGAATTTTTGATGAATTCTCGATGAGTGATACTGATTGATTACACTAGTAACATTAGAGCGCAGTTAGATATACATTTTTACCAGCCATCCCCACTCCTTTATTCTTTATGCTCAACAGCACCCCCACGATGGCAAGAAACGAACAAATTACCTATCTTCCACCACATCCCTACCGAAATCACAAATCATCCTTATTAAAAAAAATTTTTTGAAACCTTAAATTTCATTTCTTCTTATTTTTCCTATATTACTTTGACTAATACTAAAAAAATAAAAGTTTAGTCCCAGTTCGGGCGCCATGTAATGATCTCATTTTTTTAATTGCCAAAGGATTTGCTCGCCTGATGGAGTCCGAATAAAATTCAAATGATATTTCATTTCAAATTTTTAAAATCTGACTTCAGTTTCGTAATTAGATCCCCAAAAACCGCAGAGTAACAAGTTTTATGTTAATTGCATTAGAATTAAAAATTTTTTTTGTTTATTTATGAAAGTCCCTAAAACCCAGATTAGATTCTTACTCTTTATAAAAATAAAAATGCACACAAACATGTATAAAAAATGTTCACCACATAAACTTTGTTGGAGAATTAATGTAACAATTTAATTTAAATGGGTTGACTATTTTTCCCCAACGAATGTAATGAGTGTTGTATTATGTCATGAGTGTCCCAAACCTTTAGCCCAAGTTTTAGCTTCGAAAAATTCTAAAATGTTAAATAAATAAGCAAAAAACTATTTTTCTCAACTTTAATAGTGCATTAACAGTTAGAACAGAGTCATAAAATAATATATTATTAGCAAATTCTTATTTTCTTGGCGAAATGAAAATGTCATTTTTACATATTTTCTCACTTTTCTCTGTGTTTTGATTAATTAAAAAAATTTTTCTTTATCAAACGTGACCTTATAGTGAAATTTATGGTTCGTTTGAGTTTTATAATTGTAAGAGTAACAAAACAATACTTGTCCCTAACAAATTAATCATCATTAAATGGAAGATTTGCAGAAAAATTTTTTTTAAAAAAAATTTTACTATTTCTGACGAAAAACGTCTTTTATGTGGAATATATCACTTTAATTGCGCGACCACCATGAATTTCGTTAATGTGATATATATATAGGGGAGAGTGGGGCAAACCGGACCTCCTAACAGTTTTTCGACTCTTGTGACTAAACGAATCAACCGATTTCATTTTTTGAGGGCTTGTTTGAAAGATCATTTAAATGCGCAACTTTTTCCCAGAGACACCTATACTTCATCTTTTATTGTTTAGTTTCTGTGTTAACTTAAAAAAATTTTGCAAACGGTCCGGTTTGCCCCATGGGGGGTCCGGTTTACCCCAGAGGGTGGGGCAAACCGGACCGTTTGCAAAATTTTTTTAAGTTAACACAGAAACTAAACAATAAAAGATGAAGTATAGGTGTCTCTGGGAAAAAGTTGCGCATTTAAATGATCTTTCAAACAAGCCCTCAAAAAATGAAATCGGTTGATTCCGATTTCATTTTGATTTTGCCCCATGGGGGGTCCGGACCCCCCATGGGGCAAACCGGACCGTTTGGTTTTTTATTTATAATATTGCATTTACATAATCTACAATAATAAAAAACATAAAGAATCATGCAAACAATGGTTGTAGTAATGAAAATAATAATTCGGGATTGAATTTTAATTAAATAAATTTTTTTTTTAATAAAAGAATAAAAATGTTTGTCATTATCAGAGAAACAATATTGAAGGGTCCAATTCTCATTGGAAGACAATTATTTTTCATTGTAAGTAAATATTTTAATGAAAGAAACATTTTATTTAAAAATAATTTTTATGAAACTTTAATTCAATGGAAATATCCTATGGCCGGTTTGCCCCACCGAAAACGGTCCGGTTTGCCCCACAGGCTCATTTTGAGAACAAATGTTCGTCAAAAAGAAACGCTTTGCAAATTCATCAAAGTTTTTGGTGGTAAATATTCCTGAGGTGTGTACCTTCAAAACCCAAGACCTCATTTTTGGAAATATTACACGATTTCCTCAGAATTCCCTTAAGAAAAAAATTGAAACAGTGTAGAAAAAACTAAAAAAAACTTTTGCTCCCAGCGTTGCACAAACAAAAGTAAAAAATGTCAAATTGAAAAAATAAGCTATACTACACAAGGTTATTTCAAATTTCTAAATAGCACTTTTGCCAATTTCGCCATTTCGGAAATATTGAGGAGGGTTCGGTTTGCCCCACTCTCCCCTATATATACATATATATATATATATATATATATATATATATATATATAACTGTTTAAAAATTTGGTTTAAATTACAGAATCGAAACTTGCTACTTCAGCATTTGTTGAGGCTGAAAAAGACAATTTAAATGAAATGACCCATATATATGAGGCATTTCATTTCAAACCGTTCCACCGACAAAAAACAATCGCAAGGAGACATATTTTCTAATAATTTTTATTATATAATTCTTTAATTGTTTATAATATATTATACACTGATTCAAAAGAGAATTTCATGAGCTTTCTATTGATATTTTTATTATTTTAAATTTTTGCCAATTTCGTTGAGAAATTGCTGTTTGAAATGTTAAACTCTTAATATCTTAACCCCCGCCGATTTTTATCAAAATTATATGAAAATAAAGCGTAAATTCCCTAATTTCTATGACTATTTAAAATCGGCCTCCAGTGACGTCCAATTTAATTTCAAATAAAAAACAATTAAATCGGTTAAAAATTTTAGGCTATACTCATTTCTGGATAAAAAAATATTGTTAAACATTCAACCTACATATTACTCCCCAGATAACACGACTTCTTGCTGTAAGGCCATTGTAGTCCACTGTAGTCCTAAATGAGTCTAAAAATTTCCGCATAAGCTTATGAATAAAAGCTGATGTGGAATTACACCTAATCCTATTGTAAGCTTATTCGAAAAACTCATAGTAGGCTTACATGTAAAAGTTGATGTAAGCTTACATGTAAAAGTTGAGGTAAGCTTGCAAGTAATGGTTGAGGTAAGCTTACATGTATAGGTTGAGGTAAGGCTGTTGGATGGTTATTATCATGGTGTAAGGTTCTTGTAAGGTTGTAGTGAGTTTACCTATTATGGTCAATATTAACAAAATAATTTGTAACGTAATTAATTAATAATTATTAAATAATAAAAATTAAGTTTGTTGCTCTTCTCTTTATTGAAAACCAAACATTCTGTAGAAAATTTTGAAAACAAATTTGGGGAGACTAGGATTCGAACCCAAGAACGACGCGCATTAACCTAATTTCCTAACTAACTGAGCTAAGTTGGGAACTGATATAGAAAAAATCAATTTTACTTTGAAAGTAATAGTAAAAAAAGTCGCGGTTACATCATTGCAGGCTGCTTGCCTGCACAGGCAGGAGCAACGAGAGTAAGGGAGAAGTATGAATTCTGCCGTAGTAAGGAAAAACTTACATAAGTGCAATCCCTATCAAATTGAGAAAATAGAGAAAAACTGTTTGCTTTAAGAACTCCGTTTTAGAAATAATAATTTAATAATTAATTAACACTTCTCTAATGAAAGTGTATGCGCTGATTCTAATTTTGCAAAAAAAATTAATTATTTAAACAAATTCTATGCAAAATGTGACTTACGATGTCTACTTTTTGAAAATATGAAGGAAAAACTTACACATAGTCACTTGCGTTGTTTCTCTCGCACGGGCACTCGAGCTAGGCACGACGATCAGAATTAAAAACTTACACATTTTCTATGTCGCTTGGTATGGAGTAGTACATGGTGATGGAAATAAAATTAATAAAATGTAGCTAACATTATAGGCCTACAGTAATATTCATTTGCATAGGGAAATATTATTATTTAGGAAATATTTTTTAAACTGAAAATAATGTATTATATTTAAGTGGTTTTCATTTATTGCCTAGTTATATATGCAATAAAAACTACTGTATAAATTTAAATTAATCATTCAATGCATTTTAAATCGTATGAGTAAATACCATTTTACCTCTCCGAACATACCCGACAAATAATGGCGAATGTAACCGAAGTGTAGTTACGTGGTGCCTCGGTCAACTTTACGATAGAAGAACTTACACATGTTTCGGGTAATGCAGATGCGTGGTTTTCATTTCGTACGCAACCGTCGTGCTCGACCATGTGTTCGATTGAAAAAGAACATATACCACTTTGTGTATGTTTTTCCTACGTATTTGATAGTCGAGTTTGATGATTCGTACGATTTTCAGAGCACGCAAAGTACTTCGTATCACTTTTTATCAAGTATTTCTTAATTTTCTTCATATTCCTCGATTTTTAATTATCGTTTTTTGCAGTCATTAATTATTATATTTAATTTTTATTAACACAGTTAAATGCGGTTTTTCATTCCGAGTTGATTGATACCAAAAACTAAAATTTCACGAAATTGTTAGTTATGTAAGCTTTTCCTTAGTACGGCAGAATTCATTGACTCTCTTACTCCTGTACGTTACCAACTTTGTTTTTGCTTATATTTTAAGAAAAAAAATAAAAAAAATTATGTTTTGAAAATTGTCAAAAAAACAAAATTTTGACAATTTCAAAATTTAAAAAAAAATTTATAACTTTTTTGTTTTTTGTTGTACAAAAAAGTGTTGAAAGGAAAAGTTGTTTGTTTTTGCTCATATTTTAAGAAAAAAAGTAGAAAAAAATAATTTTTTGAAAATTGTAAAAAATACAAAATCTTGAAAATTTTAAAATGTTGTATTTTTGATGTTTTTTGTTGAAATGGGCTGCCCAACGAATTTAGGCATCATTTTTACGGACTAAGAAAGTGTGCCAAATTTCAAGTCGATTCATTAAAATTTATTCCAGTTATCGTCGAGACAAATTTTTCCACAGACAGACGACAGACAGACGGACAGACACTTTTCTAAAAACCATTTTTTTTAATCAGGGGGTCATGAAACGTAAAGATTTAACAAAATTAGACATTGCTCAAAATCTCACAAATCCAAGACTTTCTCATTTTTGATGAGAATATAAAAATTGTTTTAAAAAATGTGTTTTTAGAAAATTTGACAAATAATACGAAGTTGAATGTAAGTTGAATGGGTTAAGGTTCAACTTCGTACAATTTGTCAAATGATTTAAAAACACATTTTTCAAACAATTTTTTTTCTATTAATCCCATCAAATGTCCATAATATATCAAATAAGCATGGAAAGTAGGTAATTTACGCTTTATTTTTATATAATTTTGATAAAAATCGTCGGGGGGGGGGTGTTTTGAGATATTAAGAGTTTAACATTTCAAATAAGAATTTCTCTACAGAATTGTCAGAAATTTAAAATAATAAAAAAAGCAATAGAAAGCTCATGAAATTCTCTTTTGAATCAGTGTATAATATATTATAAACAGTTAGAGAATTATATAATAAAAATTTTTAGAAAATATGTTCGGTTGCAATAATTTATTTTCATATAAAACGGACCCTTTTTGGGAAATTGAAATTTAAATATTAATTATTAAAAATTAGGATAAATTTTTAAAATATTAAAAAATAAAATTCACCATTAAAAAGAGGACGAAAAAACCATTCCGAAACATATTCTAAAAAATTTTTCCCATTAAAAGCATGTTCAAAAAAATTCACAAAGTAGCCGGTGTTGGCAAAATTGACCAGGTCTGAAAATATTTCTTACAGCCCTATTGGGTTTTCCCTAAAACAGCATCAGACGTTTCGAAGGATCTGAGCCCTAAAGTGACATATTAGTCATGTCAAACCGTTTGAATGTTAAATGCTAAGTTGTTAAGTCAACTTCATTGTCATTAGAGAAAACTACTTTGTCTGGTTAACTAAAAAATGATAAAGGTTTTGATAGCAATACTATATAGTTAGCATAAAAATATAGACCGACTCTGACAACAACATATTGAGTTGTCTCAACCATATAAAATGATTCTAACAACAACACTATGTAGTTTCAACTACCATTTATCACGTTTCTGACAACAACACTATTTAGTTGCCTCAACCACTCATAACGATACTGAAAACTACACTCTGTGGTTGGGTCAACCTTACAAAACGATGTTGACAGCAAGATTGTGTGGTTGTCCCAACAACACGCTTTGATTCCGACAACAGCAATGGTTTATAAAGTTCAATGTTGTTGTGACAACCACAAATGTAGTTGTCCCGTATTTTACAATTTTTTGTGGTTGTGGCAACCATATTTATGGATACTACAAACATATAATTTTTTCCGTGAGGTACTAGAAATTTTTATTGGCAGCTTTTGAAACTCTCATGCAAAAGTACTACTGTGTCTAGTATTTTGTGTCGTATCCAAAAGTCAAGTACCGAGTCAATGAAAATTTCACGTACTTTTTTCCGTGTAGGTCACAGGTATATATATAATAAATAATAAGTTAATATATAAAAAATTTTATTAAATGAGCTAATTAATTTATAAACTTTGAACATTGGAAATATTTATTAAAAATTGGAAATTACTATATATAATATAATCAAATACTACTATATATAATAAATAATTGTTGGTTATAAATAACTTTTTTACCAGATATAAGAATAAAATCACGGTTTCAGTTGCTTATATTTTACACACGGGCGTATAATTATTTTTTGGTTATGTTAATGACATATTCACATGATGCGTATAATACATAAAAATTGTAGAAAAGTAACGACGTAAAATTCTATGTAAAATACATATAATACGAATGTAATTTACATGGAGTGTTCTGACGGCATTTTTAGTTGGCCCCTGACACCCAAAAATTAACTTCAAACAAAAACATTTTTCTTAATCACTTTCTCATAGGAAATTTCCGGTGCATCTTTTTTTCTAAATGAAAAATTTCTTTTTTCTTTTTAAGTTAAACGCAAAAAACTAATTTTTCTAGAAACTCAAATTTAATCGCAATGTTCACTTCAACTCGCTCTAAAATCTAAATTTACTAATCGTTTTTAACCAAATTTTCAGGAATTATAGCTTAAACTATTCTAAGAACGATAAGTCATTAACCAAGTTTAAGGATTGACATAAATAAATATTTTCATTTTTTTTGTTCTGTGTCAAAAACGTGTTTCATAATTTTCATTAAACGAAGGAATTTTCACCAACGCCAAACTTCCAGCGAACAAAAGGTTCATTAATATATGATAAAGTTTTTGTGAAAATTTTCAATTCAATCAAAATATTCCTTTACGAAAAAAAGCGAAAATATTTCGCGGACGTGCGCTGGATTTCACGGGTGTATCGCGCTCTCGGTATTTACCTTGTCAACGCAGTGGTGTCAGACGGCGGACGCAAACGGCCGCACAGTGGGGCAAATAGCACTTTTCAGGGACAAAAATCTAGCGCTCTTACAATTTTTAACGGATAATCTTGGGTTTCCGCAGTATACAATACGTCTGCTAATAATTTATTCGAACTATTTGTTTATTTATTTATTTAACAACAATGTAGACGAAAATTATTTTCTAACTTATTTGATAGACATTTAGTGCCCTAAATTTGAATTTCACTTAAAATTGACATTCAGAGATGTAGTTGAACATAATTAATAAGTTTATACTCACTAGAATGGTATTATAAAATGTTAATATTGTTATAAACAAATTATATAAACAAATTATTATTTTGAAAAAAGACTGCACTATATTTCGACGAAACTGATTACTTAAGGGTTTTTGAGGTCGCTGATCACGAATCTGAAGCTTGTTTTTAAAAATTCAATATGGCGGACGACATTTTTAAAAAACGATTGAAATCACATGAAACTTGTTCCTCGGGGGGTTTTCGTGGTTGCTGATTACGAATCCGTTGCTGGTTTTTAAAAATTCAAAATGGCGGATCCAATATGGAGGACAACATTTTTTATAAACAATTCACTTTATTCGAAACTTGTTACAATGGGGTTTTTGTGGCTTTTGATCACGAATTGGCTATTGGATTTTGAAAATTTAAAAGCTGGTTTTTAATATATCAGAAAATTATTTTCAAATTTTTTAAATTTGCATAATAAGGTTTTATGAATTAAATATTTTATAAAACATGTTTTAATTTTAAAAAAATAATCAATAACAATGTATAATAAATTAGTTTTACATAAATTTTAATTTAGTGAATGGTATCATTCTAGGCATAAACCTATTTTTTCGATTTTTTAACAAAAAAATGTAACTGCTTTAATAGAAGTTACTAAAAGAAACCCAAATTAAATGAAACGAATGAGATTTAACTGTCATTAATTATTAAAATTAAAAAAAACTTTTTTATAGCAATAACAGTTATTAAATTTATTTTTTCAACATTCTTTTCTGTAGACATACAAGAAAATAGGCGCGTGACAGAATAGAACTTAGAAATATTTGTGACGCTCCACGGTGAAAGGGACCTTAGCTGCAAAAAAATTAATTTTGAGTTACTTATATCATTCTATAGTTTTTGAGCTGTTCCTTCATATGCAAAAATAAAAAATAATTTTTACTTACAGGTTTTTTTGTTATTAATGTTTAAAAATGAGCTTGTTCAGTGTTTACACGTGGTTATTCAGAAAATCTGCCCCTCTACTTACTAATACTACTACACTGGCCATGCACGTACAATTCGTGCACTTCGTGTAACACGGACAACTATCAATGTGTAATGAGTAGTGGGGCTGAATTTCATTGGAACGTCTTGACCAATCAGAGTGGTTCTACTTTAAATGCCTTTTCTGTAAAATTTGTCTATTGCAGCTAAGGTCCCTTTCACCGTGGAGCGTCACATTTGTGTATTAAAAGGTAATTTAATTAAAATTGTAAAGTACACAGTATCAGTTTTTTTAAAAGATATGTAATAAGTTTATGTAGACTGGAAACATTTACAATTTTTAAAATTAACATATTTAAAAATATAAGTGAAACAATAGAAATGGTTGAAAAATTACAATATTTGTTTAATACATATAAAACGTTTATAATTCTAGTAAATTTAAAACTGCCTCTTCAAGAACTCGACTTTTTTGAGAAGGTTGGATTCGAATGTAAGATATAAAAGGATCTGATGTACACAATAATTTCTTGAAAACATCTTCGTTAGTTGCAGATCTAGAACATTTTCTAGAAGAATGTAATCTATAGTTTTTATAATCTTTATTTCTGGCTTCTTGTGCTTCTTCACATAATTGTCCAAGAGGCAAAATAGCATTGTATTTTATTATACTTTCGCCATGAATTAGAACTTTGTGAACGGAAGAGGGCATGTAGTACCAATTATAATTACTTACAAAAATTTGAGCTGTATCGCGTGTGTATTCACCAAACTTTCTTGCATCAATTCTTCTCCCACAAGACATAGTTTGAAGTATAATATAAAACCGTTTAATTAAGTCTTCATTTTTACCAGTTATTTCGGAGGCACATGTAAAGTTAGAAAAGAATCTTTTTGCAGTATTTCAGATCGCTTTGCTAAACACACATTGCAGGTGGCTCAAGATGGTGTATTTACTAAAAGAATATTTTCATTTATAATTATCGATGAAGGTGTCAGAGCAGCAATTTGAAATTCAATGTCACTTACAATGCTTTTTGTTTTCTCAGGAGTTTCTTTTGCAAACTCTATCAAAATAGGGCGACAAAAACGTGTTGATGAAGGTGATGGATTTTGGCAAATAATATTGCTATTCTCCTCATTGACCAGTTTAAGAGGCACAAGCGAAGAGATCAATAAATTAGAATCAGATATGAGTTCACTTTCTCCTGATAGTATTTGCTTATATTCGCTTTGTCCAGAAGAACCATCAAAACCCCATTTGCTATATAAAACCAAATTCTGTCCACTCTTAAAATAATGGAATTAATTTTTAATATCCTACTAACATTGTGATTTAAAAGAGATTGCAACTGTACCTTTGCACTTATGTCAGTTACTTCTATGTTCTCAGGGTAACATTCGTTTTTAGCTTTTACCATTTGCTTATATGTCGGAAACAGACTTATACTTTTTTCATGATATAGTTCCGAAGATACTCATATTTTTGTTTTGATAAATTTAAATCAAGCAATATTGCTAAAGCTTCATCGTTGGAATACGGATCCATACGCATATTTTCTTCTTCTAAATGCATATAAACGTCATCTAAGGTTTCTGGTAATATAAAGCGTATTTTTCAATTACAGCAGCTTGTTTAATTTCGCCAATAGATCGTAAACCTTGTATGTAAGAGTAATGAATTTGATCCTTTCCAGATTCTCTAAATAATTTTATAGCCCTTCGGCGTTTGCTTTTACCTGAAGATATTTCATATTCCTTGCATGGTCTTCCCCGTTTTATTTCCGAAGATGTAGAAGGCTCTTCTGCATCTAATTGCATAGAGATATCTCCACTCAGCCACATTTCATTATTACTCAAAAATATATATTTTCTTCTTCCAGCTTTATTCCATCGTTCCTTAAATTTATGTATAAAATTTTTATTAATCCACATTACAACACGAGTAAAGTTTTCTTCATTAATTGTCGAAAATTTTTCTTTAATGTACTTTTCTACAGTAGATATATGTTTTCCGTGTTCTATCATTGTGTCACATAATTCACGTTTATTAATTTTTACGGAACCCATTTTACGTTTTTTCAAATATCAATTTATAAAACTTTATTAAATTAATCTTTAAGAAATTTTACATCTGAACGTTCCTTAACTATTCAGAAGCTTTTATACTGCATTAATAGATAACATTCAGGATACTTGTTGGTTTGTGGTAAATTATTTTCAATATATAAAGTCATTCAAAACAAGTTAATGATTAAATCGTAACAATAAAACAAGTCTTAAAGGAAACATGAAACAAGTTTCATGTGATTTCAATCGTTTTTTAAAAATGTCGTCCGCCATATTGAATTTTTAAAAACAAGCTTCAGATTCGTGATCAGCGACCTCAAAAACCCTTAAGTAATCAGTTTCGTCGAAATCAGGTGCAGTCATTTCTCAAACTAATAATTTGTTTATATAATTTGTTTATAACAATATTAACATTTTTTATTACCATTCTAGTGAGAATAAACTTATTAATTATGTTTAACTACATCTCTAAATGTCAATTTTAATTGAAATTCAAATTTAGGACACTAAATGTCTATCAAATAAGTTAGAAAATAATTTTCGTCTACATTGTTGTTAAATAAATAAATAAACAAATAGTTCGAATAAATTATTAGCAGACGTATGTATACTGCGGAAACCCAAGATTATTTAAAAAAAAAAATTAACAAAATCCGTTAAAAATTGTAAGAGCGCTAGATTTTTGTCCCTGAAAAGTGCTATTTGCCCCATTGTGCGGCCACCACTCTCCCGGCGAACTTACTCCTTCCATGTGACCACACAAGGGTGTTTCCGACATTTGCTCTCTGAGCGCTCTAAAAGTACGAAACATGATCAGTTGTATTAGGGGAATTGTGAATAATGTTAGGGGAATTGTGAATAATGTTAGGGGAATTGTGGATTTTGATTGGCTACAACTCTAATTTGACAGTTTCGTACTCTGCTCTCACGCTCCGTATATCTCCATAGAGCGAAAAAGCAGAGCACGAAACTGTCGACTTAGGGTTGTAGCCAATCAAAATCTACAATTCCCCTAATCCAACTAATCATGTTTTGTAGTTTCAGAGCGCTAAGAGAGCGAATGTCGGAAACACCCACACTATCATACGAGTGGCTTTTGCTCTCGTCGGTGAGCCTCTTTTTCGTTTTTCTCTAATTTCTACAGAAATACGGCACGAAATTTGAAAATCATACTTCTATTAATAGTATTGTTTCCATTTTATTATTAGTAATTTAATATTTACCATGCAATAAATTCATAATTTCTTATTCATTACATAAAACATTAATTCTAAATTAAAATTAATAATTAAAGAACAAGTTAGAAGTCAATTAATAATAATTTATTTTTTAATTAGTAAATTATCAATTGATAAGTCGAATAATAATTATTTATATTGATATAAAATTGATTAAAATAAATATTCAGTGTATTTACTATTTATATTTTTTAAATTATATATCCAATTAAAACAAAAATAAATAATCTCTCAAATTAGAATAAGTTAAAAATATTTATTATGATAGTAAAAAGTCAGCCACTGTTTTCTTACTAATAAAGTAATTAATGGTATTTACTATTTAATTATTAGTTCAATTCACTTTTAGGTTATGTATAAATAACTAATATTTTTGGTAACAAAATCAATTAATGAAACTTGCCTATTTTTTAAATAATAATAATAAAGGAGATTTTAATTTAATTGTTTTTATCATAGCTACGTACTATTTACTATTTATTGAATATAAACTACAAATTCAGAAGTGTAATATGTGTAAATCAATTTTTCTAAAAAAAATTTTCTTTTTATCTGTTAATCGTTTTAATTGGAAATGCATTAATTTTAATATTTTTAAAAAATGTAATACAATTCATAAAGAAAAACGAAGTTTTTTTATTTTTTAACCTGCAAGCCATTTCTATATTTTTTAATTAAATATTTTAAGAAATTATGTTTATATTAAACATTCTATAATATTTTTGTCTATTAGTTAAGTGCTTTAATAAATTGTAATGAATATAATATATTAATTCATATTGCAAAATAATCTAAACAATTGTTTTTAATGATTATTTTATTGAAAAAGTATGTAGATGGTATTTTTATTAATTTTTTTTAATTATAAAAAATAATTAGATTAATACTAATAGCATAACTGATTATTGAATTTCTATTCATTTTAAAATAATTTTCAGACATTCAAGGATAATTAAATTTTCCTATAAATAATATAATAATTATAAATGTATAGTCAGATATTAATTTATTTCGAAACACATATTGCATTTATTATTTCAGTTTGTATTCTATTTCAAAACGTCCTCCTTCATAAAGAATTGTTACTGTTAGTCAATTTTTAAAATAATTATCTCTCATTAAAACCAAACTTCATTTAGAATAAGTGATTTTGAACAGAAAATTTCTCTACATTACGATAGTAAATAAATTTTTATTAAAAGTAATATTGTTAATGAAAAAAATTAAATTAAATCTTATAACACGTCACCTTTGATTTTCTTGACACTTGTATTAAAATAAAAATGAAATATATTGTAGTTTTATTCCCTGTAATCATTATAATGGACAATTCAGAGAAATTTATAAAATTAAATAAATTATATAAGAATTTCAAAGGTTATACACTGAAAAAAATAAATGTATTTGATTCAAATAACCGATTAATTGACTATTATCAATTAAATATTTAATTGATTCAAATAATATTTAATGGAGTCAATTAAATAGTATTTGAATCAATAATTTCAGTATTTGAAACAAATTTCATTTAATTGAATCTAATAAATATTATTTGATTCAATTCAATTTTAATTGATAATAGTTAATTAATCGTTTATTTGAATCAATTAAATATTTTTTTCAGTGTAATATCAAAAAAATTTTCTTTCAAAAGCACTATAATTGTAACTAAAGTCGTCAAAAAGTCAGAAAATTTTGTCAAAAGTACTGAAACAATATTCAATATCGAAAATTCATAAGAAAATTCTAAATGTTAGATTTCTCACCTTTCACAAAGATTTTATTTATTTCAAACTTTTTCTATTTTTATTAACAATTGAACTTTACAGACTTTAAAGATAATTTAGGTATATAAAAAACTTTAATAATTCAAATTCTTATAAAATTCGTTATATTTGTTAATATACACTTCATTCATTACTAAAAATAATGGATTAATTGATGGATTTTACTCAAAACACTGAATAAAATTGAATTTTGGAAAAATTATAAATGATTACAAAAACTCAATTATGTTCACAAGTTTTTTTAATATTCTCGTCGAAATTTCAATTATTTCAAAAATTGTTAACAAAATTTTTGGCAAAATTCAATTATTTAAATAATTTTTAATAAAATTCTTGACAAAAATTAAATTATTTTCAAAAATTTTTCTCAATAATTTTTCTCAATTTCATATGAATTCTAATATTTACAAATTTTTTATAAATTTCTTTCTTCTTAAAAATGTTATTAAAAATCGTCAAACTAAATTAATTATTTCGTATCATTAATGTAGTAAAAAATAATGTTACTTTAAAAACCTGGAAAATTTCAATTTTTTAAACTGAAAAAATTAGGAACTTTCAAATGAACAAAGCGTGACAACCCTCATCAAGTGTTCAATAAATTTTTTCAAGCAAAACAAATAACATCAAAATATTTAAAATCAAAATAAGAATAATCGTAATATATTTAAATTATTTGAAAATATAACTGAAAATATTATTAAAAAATTGAGGTATCCAAAAATTGTTTTATAAATTAAAAATTGTTTTATTCATTTATTTTTTATTATAATTTCGATAATATAGTTTTTAACAAACAGAAATTCTGTAAATATTTTTTCCAAAATAAATATCAAATTTCTTAATCAAAATTTGATTTATAGCTTTTTTCTACATAAAACTTGTACTTTGTTTATAAATTGTCATTGAAAAGCAGAAAATGTGCAAAATATTTTCTAATTTTAATTTTCCAACTGTTTTTTAATTTCTTTTTTTAGAAAAAATGAAGAGATTATAATTACCTAGTCTTAAAATGTTTGTTACAAAGAGCTCATTTTTCTGTAATGAAGAGAAATAATGAAAATAACATTAATAATTTTTGCAGATTAATAAAAATAATTTTGTAGGGGAGAATGGGGAGTTATGAAGCATGGGGAGTTGTGAAGCACGGCCATAGATCTCGCATAGTAATTGTTTTGATAGATGTCACTTACTCTGAATATTTTTTCACCTAATATCTTCGTTTTGTAATTGGATTCATTCCGATAGAAGATATTTTGCATATCTTTCAAGACAATGTGTTCAATTTTTCGTTTATAAAGTTTTTTTGTGTGCTCCATTTTGCAGAATTCTTACAATATTCGCGAACAAATCAAAAAGATAAGTTCACCCATATAATACCCAGCAATGATTAGGTTCTCGAAATTTAAAACGACTTATGCAAAATCGCAATAAAGAATATTTACCAAAAAATATAATTTTTAGCGATTTTTAGTAGTGCTTCACAACTCCCCATGATTTTTAAAAACTTGAAAAAGCAGCTTTTTAGTCCAACTGAAAAAAATTGTTGATTTTATTTTATTTCATGCAAATTCTTCAACCAGTAAGCATATTTGAAGACCCTCTAGAGATTCAAGTGAAGAAAATTTGAAATAAAAATTTCTTTTTGAAGTTACAACTCATAAACAAAGCGTGCTTCATAACTCCCCATTCTCCCCTATTATTTGAAAAATAAAAATATTATTTCTAAATAAAATAAATACCTATTATTAAATTTAAAAAGTAAGAGTGACGAAATAAAGAAAAATAATATTATCTAGGGTTGTTTTGAAATGGAATGTCTCATATAATTATTCGATACATGATATTCTGTAGAAAAGAATTTCAGGTTATGTTTATAATTTTTATATAATGAGAATCTATAAAAAATAATTAACTCTTAGTAATGCTGCTGATCAAAAAAATTCCATAAATTCCATACAATTTTTTTCTCGATAAATCCTATTTACCGTAAAGATTGAAATATAATTATATATAAATATTAGTTATTTTTACATAACCTAAAAGTGAATTAAACTAATAATTAAATACCATTAATTATTTTATTAGTTAAAAAAGCTGGCTGACTTTTTACTATCACAATAAATATTTTTAACTTATTCAAATGAATTTATTGCATGGAAAATATTAAATTTCTAATAATAAACTTGGAAACAATACTTCTAATAGAAGTATGATTGTCAAATTTCGCGATGTATTTCTGTAGAAATTAGAGAAAAACGAAAAAGAGTCTCACCGATGAGAGCAAAAGCCACGCGTATGATAGTGTGTGTGGTCATATGGAAGGAGTAAGTTCGCCGCGAGAGTGGGGGCCGTTTGCCTCCGCCGTCTGGCACCAATGTGTCAACGTAGTCACATGTTATATGCATAACCACGATGAATTTACTTGTGTATTGAAAAATGGGGATCGAAAAAGTAGTTACTGCTATTTCCCCCAAACGTCGCTGGTTAAATTACCTGTCAAATTTCAAAACAAACAAAATACAAAATTCTGACAGTTCAAAATTTTTAATTGTCAATCGGTTGGTTAATTGTAAAAATATATTTAACATATTTTTAAACGATATTAATTTTTAAATACAAATATTGGTGAGAGAAAAAATAGTTAAAATATGTATTAAAGAAAAGGTTTGTATTGATAAATCATGTAATAAGTTGTATTATATTAAAATTTTATTATTATAATAACCAAATAAATTTTTTTTAAAGAAAATTGTATTTGATTTTCTTTTAACTATGTTTTTAAAGTTATTTATTAAAAGGGTTGCCTGAATGAATTGTATAGTGCCAGGTTGTGACTCCGTTCGTAAAGTCAAGCAACACGTCTTTCCTGCAAATATTTTAGTAGGTCATAAGTGGGTTGATGCTGTTAAGAATCCAAAATTCTCTACAATGACCTACAAAGAAATTCGGAAAAAACAATACCGTGTGTGTTATTTGCATTTTCCTGAGTACTTTTGGATTACAACTTTTAAAAAACCTCGTTTCAAGGATACCGCTGTTCCTACATTACATTTACCACAGAGTACAATATCAATCAGCACAATCAATTGATGCCCTTTCTTTGATCCAAATAATGTGAAATGTTACGTTAAAAAACAGAACTTCCTTCAAATAGTCTTAGGTACACGAAACCTTAAAACGAATACAGTAAGTCTGACGAACCCGAGGAACGATTAATAAGAGTGGATATACTTGAAATATTCGAGTCCTGCAATACTGTTCCTAAGAACAATATTGCCACCTACGCAGAGAACCATGGAAGAAGTCAAAAAAGTTAGTTATTTAATATTACAATACTAAATAATAAGATGTCTCTATACTATCTAAATTTGAATAAGTGGAATTTACTGGGAAACAGTTATAAGTATACCATTTTTACTGGTAACCAGTTAAAATTCACTGGGAAATCAGTAAAAATGCTATACTTATAACTGTTTCCAAGTGAATTCCACTGATTCAAATTTAGAGAGTATTTTGCCGCATGTTGTGGCGTGCGAAAAATTGTAAATTGTTCTTTATCGATAAAAAATTTGAAACGCTTTTGAAAAATTGCAATTATCTAAAAAATATCTTAAAATCTTGCAAATTGCTTATAATAATAATATTAATTATAATAATGGTAGCAAAAATAATAATGGTAGTAATAATAATAATTGCTAATATTACAAAAACAGCAGAACCTAAAAATGAACAATTGGAAGAGCCCGTACCTTCGATCTCATTACAAAATAATAATGATGATTACAATAATTCCTCTACAAAACTGCAGTTATTTCAGGAATCGTCAAATAATTTATTATTTGATAATTCGGAAATTATTGCTCCTGCAAGTGAAATATCAAAGCCCTCTGCTACTCAAAACAAAAGTGGAGAAATAATTAAAATCAAGAATAAAGAAGTTTATTCCAAATAAAGTAACTGTAGGTAGTCTGACACTTAATGCCAACAAATTGTTACTTGAGATTAAATCATTGAGAAAGAATCTATCAAGAGTAAAATATAAAGTAAAGAGGTATTAAACCCTATGTGAATTTGATATATCTCTGGCTAAACAGGAGATGAAACGTCGGGTGATCTCATCCGACTTACACTTTGGGTTTTTTTTAAATAAGCCGCATCAGACGCTACGTTTCATTTCCTGCTTATGATGCACACGCTTTTTACATAAATAAATAAGTAGATAAGTAATTAATTAGATTACCAAGAACTAAACAAGTAGAGAAATAAATAAATACCCGTTTTCAGATTACAAGAAAAAGTCAAAGATACAAGAAAAAAATATGTGACCTTAACAAAAAATTTTGAACATTTATCTGAAACCCAGAGAACATTGGTAGAAATGCAACTTCGAAATGCTAGTAAATCACGAAAATAGGTTAAAGGTTTGCGGTCCTTGTGGTAAAAAAATTATCTTTGGTAAGGTGAGGGCAGGTAGGTTTATTATAAGCGAAAAAATCGAAAGCTTTAATAAGAAGTTCATCAATTCGGATTATGACGTAAAAGATGAACACTTTCCTTTTGGCATTTGTGGTACCTGCTATGTGACTTTGCTTGATGCAGATAAAAATATTTTCAAGAGGCCTATTCAAAAAATGCCAGAGTATAAACGTCTAATTCTGCCTAAATTGACTTGCACAACTGCTGATGTATATAACTGTTACATATGCCTAACAGGTAGATACAAGGGCCATACAAAAGTTGTTAAAGGATCCGGCTTCAAGCGAACTTAAATAACTCTATTGATACATCTACATGTCGTTTTGGCGCAGGAAACATTGTAAAACTTGCTAAAAAAGTTCAACCAAAGAAATAGAACATTAATGTTGTCAAGCGATGTATAAAATGTGCTCAAGTGATTGGGAAGGGAAGAAACCATAAATGTTTAAATCCTCAAATAAATATTTCTGAATTGGTTGGAAATTTTTCTAATACCGTTCAAGAATAAATTACTTCTGCTTTGATTAAAAAAAGATTCAGTAACGAGGGAGGCGCAAATCAAAGTTTAAAGGATAAGACTATTGAATTGAGTACAAAAGGGTCAAAAATGACAGTAGTAGTTAACCCAGCAAAGAAGGAAACCATTAAATTCACTGAAGAGAACTTGGACAATTTCCGAGTGAACCTTGGAATGTCAAAAAAAGGGATGAACAAAGTTACTAATTTCTTGAGGTCAACTGCTGGAAAAAACTGTGTGCCTCCTCATTACCGACAGCACATGACACAAAAATCCCATCTTTTACAAGATGTTTATAAAGTAGAAGAACACTTATTTAAATGTGGTGGAGATGAATCAGAAAGCAGATTCGTGGTTTATGCAAATGCGGAAGAGCTTGTTGAAGCCGTTGTAAAGGAAAGGAAATTTGAAGAGAATACTTGCATTAAAGCCATGGCTGATGGAGGCCAGGGTTTTTTTAAAGTTTCCTTATTGATATTTTCAGACAATTATTCCACTAAGCTAGACTGTGAAGTCGAAAACTCTGATGATGACATATCGAGAGATCATCTAAATAAGAGAATCAAATATTTCAAGGGTGGCACTCTTGGCAAAAGAGCTAAGTTAAAGAGCGTTAAACGTGTTATCTTATTGTGCATTGTGCCCAAAATTAACGAAACGTATGATAACGAAGCTCCTGTTTGATTTAACTAAGATAAACGATATTTTCTTCAAATTTGTCAGCGATTTCAAATTGCTGCTTATTATTAACGGACAGCATCAGCCATGTATCCTTGTCCATACTGTATTGTTTCTCTTAATGATTTTAGAAAAAGTAACGTACAAGAACAAAACGATGACTGCGTTCTAAGCTGTAGTTTTAATGCCGAGAGTCTGGAGAAAAACAATATTCTGAGATTAAAAACATATGGAGACTTGAAGGAAGATTTTAAAAAATTCGAACTCTGCGGAAAAAATAAGAAATATGCTAAAAAATGCCACAGTACTGTCAATCCCCCCTTATTTATTGAAAATGATAGTACAGCGGTAATAGAAAAATGCATTATTCCAGAATTGCATATTCTCATGGGATTTATTAACCATTTATTTTGGAAGGGTTTAGTACCTCTTTTGGGCAGAGATAATGCGTTGATTTGGCCGCAAAAATTGAATCTGATTTCGAAAAATTATCATGATGATTGTTTTGAGGGCAACGCCTATAGAAAACTCCTAAAAGCTCATTTATTTATGAAATTATTATTATTATTTATTTTTTTTGTTATTTGACAAGCTCATGGATCGAATAATTTACAAAGATGTTGGATCTCTCAGTCTTGTACCTTTCGTAAACGCTTTCAAAGCTATGAATCAAGTAGTTGAACTTTGTTTCACGTGTGGTAAAGTAGAAAGAGGATTAAAAACTAACTTGGAAATTTTGAGCAACTCTCTTGATGCTCTGAATATAATAAAAGACATTTCTGAAATCTTAAAAATACATGTTTTAAGATCACACGTTGAAGAATGCATTCAATTGATAGAACATGGAAAGGGACTAGGAGATTGGTCGGAACAATGTGGAGAATCTCTTCAACGCGAATTTTTGATCATTTGGGAAAGGTATAAAGTCAATTCTATCGAAAGTGAATCGTATGGATCTATCCTTCTTAAGGCAGTTTTAGAGTTTTCGTCGCTTCATATTTAAACATAATATTATTTGAATTAGCACTTAAGCATTATAAGTCAATCATTGATCATAACCATTTAAAAAAAACAAAATAAAATTTAAAAATAAAATACAAAAAATAAAAAAAATCGAAAAAAAGAGCCAAATAACCACTACGTCCACGTCGTTAGCTCTGGGTAACGCTGAATGTGATACATATACCCGATAATCAGCAGTCTTCTGAAACAAAACTTCCATATTAAGATAATCAATTTTTCAAGTTTCCGACTTATACAGATGTATAAGAGATAATTCGAAAAAAGGATCAGGTACGATTTATGGGGTTGAATATTTGGAATCTGGAAGTCATTTGGAACAACTCCCCACAAAGTTTGTAGCGTTACATTTTAGAATAACCTGCCAACCTCTGAGGAGACCTGTGAAAGGCGATATAGCAAAGGACTGTCCTGTTAAACGTAAAGTGGTATGTTATAATTGCAATGAGAGTGGTCATATTTCAAGTAAATGTGAAAAGCCACGAATATCTAAAAACGCGTAGGTAAGATATTTAGAGAGTAATGATCAAAATAGTGCTTCGAAATATTATAAAGAAATGAAAATCGGTGTAGTTAAAAAAGTAAAAGCCATGATTGATACAGGTAGTTCCGACTGCACGATTAAAAGTTCTGTAATTCTTGAGCATGGGTTTACATTTATCAGGTCGCCAAGTGTTCTCGTAGGTTTTGGTAAAATAGAAAACGAAGTAAAATCGAGCGGAATAATTTGTAAAAGTGTAATGGTAGATTATTGTTTAGCAGTAGATGTCACTTATCGAGTCATCCCTGATGACGTGCAACCGTGTGACGTCATAATCGGTAGAAATTTCACAGAGCTTCAACACGTGACTTATTACAAAAGCGATAATCAGTTAATATTTCAAGAACGCGAAAAATTAATTTTTTTAATAATCCCGTTGTAAATAATGATGCAGTTAATTTAAAACTGGTCAATGTCGAAGCTGTCAAATTGCTTTCTGCACAGATTCGTTTTATTAAAGTTCGAGACGGGGAAGATGAATTTGAGTTGCCTATTTTAAATACGAGTAAAACCCTACTAAAAAAATAATGACAAAACATCAGAATCAGAATTTCTGGTGTTTTTTAGCAGTATTCTTACAATTGCAGCTCAAAAACATTAAAAAGAAATAGAAAGTTTCAAAACTCTGTTTCTTTAATAATTCTCTAACTCCTTGCTTGATGGCGAGAAATACCTCTCTCGCGCACGACTTGTCTCGCGCAGAGTATAAGTATCGCTCCGCTGAACAGACTTTTCACCATATTATCTTTCATGCTAATGTAGATAGTTAACGTCTGCTACGACGTTGACAAATTATAATTATTATCCACTGATCATGGATAATAGTTCCCAACTCTAATTCTTTGAGGAAATTAATAACATTATTATTATAATGTTGTTATAATTATGTTATGTTAATTAAGTATTATATGTATATTTAAAATAAATTTTAGATATTTGGAATCATGAAATATCACAGATTCTTAATTTTTTAATTCTAAACTTTAATTAGTTGAATTAAACAAATTTTAAGTCATAAAATTTTTGTTAAAAACTTAAACCCACAGGACAAAGGCCTCCTTTTAACCGCTTGAGGCAACTCAGCAACAATGAATAATTCGATACGCATCTTTCTTTCACAATAGATTTCTTTAAAACAAGAATTTTATAACTTAAAACTTTTGTATTTTAACTAATTCAACTTTGTAATGCAAAAATTCAGAATCTATGGTATTTTACGATTCCAAATATCTACAATTTATTTTTAAAATCTTTTATTTAATTATCACCAAATACTTATAATTTATTGTAACATATGTTTTTTAAAATAAATTTTAGATATTTGGAATCTATATAGATTTTAAATTTTTATATTACAAACTTGAATTAGTTAAAATGCAGAAGTTTTGAGTTATAAAATTCTTGTTTTAAAAAAATCTATTGTGAAAAAAGAAGCGTATCAAATTATTCATTGTTGCCGAGTTGAGTCGAGCGGTCAAAGGGAGACCTTTGTCCCGTGGGTGTTATGGTTTTTAACAAAAATTTTACTACTTAAAATTTGTTTAATTCAACTAATTAAAGTTTATAATTAAAAAATTAGGAATCTATGATATTTCATGATTCCAAATATCTAAAATTTATTTTAAAAATATTAATTTGAAGATATTAAAAGATACCCCTCAAGTATGGTTAGCTTGGCTTGTAAAGTGTGATGTGAGAAGTTGTCACAGTTTTCACAAAACATCAAATCCATACTTTAAAATTTTGTCAGAAACACACGAAAAAATCACAAATTATCAGAGTCAGCAAAAAAGCATCAGAAAATCTGAAGAGTAATCAGAATGTGTGATGTTTTGTCATGATTCCTCATTATCTTTTTAGTACGGAACCGAAGTTAATTTTGAAAGTAATCAAAAACTTAGCGATTTAGTTTTGTCAATTAACGAAAAAGTTCCCGAGATGAGTGTTCGCGTAGAACCAATTACCGAAAATGATATTAACGTAAATGGCGAAGAGAGAAAAGATTCGCTTCTAAAATTATTAAATGAATATAGAATGTGTTCAGCTAAAAGTGATCTTGAACTCGGTTGTACCAACAAAATGGATATGGACATACAAGTTAAACCCGGAAGCGAGCCTTTTTTCTCGAAACCTTATAACCTTATAAACCTTATAAACCTCTAATCAAGCCCCGATTAGAGAATAATTATTATGAAAGATAAGATAAAAAAATGGAAAGAAGCCGGTTTAGTTACCAAAACAGCGGCACCATGCGTGAGTCCTTGCATATTAATTCAAAAGCCAGACGGTTCGTGAAGATTAGAGGTAGATTATCGGCGTTCAAACAAAGACATGGTCAAAATGAATTTTCCGTTACCAAACATCGACGTCGGGCTAGAAGAGTTGTACGGTTCAACTATATTCGCGAATTTAGATTTGGCTCATGGTTATTTGCAAATACCTCTGACTGATACGTACGGAAATAAATTAGCCTTAACCTTTTTCGATGACTTTTTAGCATACGCAAAATCCTGGGAAAAATTATTCGAGAAATTAAAAAAATTTACAGTTATTAAAAGAAGCGCGTTGAACCTTGAATCTAAAAAAATGTTATTTTGGTCTCGAAACTGTAAATTATTTAGGATCTGCAGCGGAAAAAGCGTATCATTCAAGAAAACTCGAATTTTTGGCTATTGTTTGGGCAGTAGGGCGACTTCGATCGTTGCTCATTGGTATACCGTTCATAATATATACAGACTATCAAGCGTTAAATTGTAAACGCGTTATCGCGCGCTCCTATCGGAAATGCAAAACCCAATCTCGAAAAAGCAACGATTTTAAATGTATCAGTTAGGGAAGAGGAAATTCGAATGTACCAACGTCACGACGAATTATTAAATCGTAAAATCATAATTTTAGAAAAACCTGATAAAGAAAGAGCGCGCAACGAAAAGAGCGAAATTAAATATTATCTATTGAGAAGCAGAGTTTTATACAAATTAGATACGTCGAGTCAAAAAGAACTTTACGTCGTACCGCGTGAAATGAGAAAAGCGATTCTAATAAAAAAATCACGATATGTCAAGTCATTTTAGAGTAGATCGCACAGTAGCACTATAGCTCAACATTATTACTTTCCGAAATTGCGTAACTATGTCCGCAGACATATTTCAAAATGTATCGAGTGTATTTTTGCAAAAAATATGGCTGGAAAACAAGTGGGTGAAATGCATCCAATTTCACCTGGAAATCGTCCGTTCAAAGTAGACCATGTTGACTACCTTGGTCCTTTTGTTACTTCGACCAGTCAAAACAAATATGTATTAGCGATCTCCAGACAGCACGTAAGCTTGTAGCAACCTTGCAGCAAGCTTGCCACGCAATATTGCCAAGTTTGCACGGCAAGCTTGCCGTAAGCTTACCTCAAGCTTAAAATGTCCCACCTGCCACAAGGTTACACTGTAAGGTTACCGTAAGTTTGCCTCAATGTTGCTCAGCAAGATTGCCGTAAGGTTACAGTGTAACCTTGTGACAGGTGGGACATTTCAAGCTTGAAATCAGCTTACGAGAAGCTTGGCAATATTTCGTAGCAAGCTTGCCGCAAGGTTGCTACAAGTTTACGTGATGTCTGGGTCATTTGTAATCTCACGAAATTCGTACAATTATCTGCAACTCGCGATGTTAAAGCGTTAAGTTGCCAAATGCGCCACTGGGCAAAAGCCCCACATGCATTTGTTATATTTTTGAAGTAGAGGAGTTTGTTCGAGAGATGGAGCTAGGCGTTTTTTAGTGGATATTTTGATATTTTGTGTATAGAAATCGGAGTGTCTATTTGACCCGTCAGTGAAAATAGGTATATGATTTACTAATTAAAAATATTTATTAATTTTTCTCTTCCTTTTTATTTGGAGGAGAAAGGAGTCATCCACCTTGGGTTAGAAATATGTTTTTTATTAGTAAGTGATATTTCTTTAAACCCTAAAATATTGAAGGTATACCAATTGTACGTTGACAGATTTAATAGGAAGTGCCTGTGTTCGCAGAAAAATGTGTTAGAAAATGTTTGTCTACCTATTTCACGTCATACTAACCAGTCAAAGTTGCTTTTGCTGTGACGTATTGAAATCAGCCTATGCTGCATTGGACTCATATTTGATAGTTCAACTTACCTTTTTCTCTTAAAGATTAAATTTTACACTCACAATTAGTATTTTCTGATTCCTTTAACCTCGCATTTTTCTCAACTGCCATTTATTATTTATTCCTGTCATGTATTTTCCTTTTTTTAAGCTTAAAACTTGCACCGCATTGGGACCCCTTGATTTCCGTATTCACCACGTCACCCAATGCGGTATTTCGCGAATACCGTATTGCCAGGTTGGCACTCGCAATGCGGAATCCCGTACCTCCCAATACTTTTTTATACAGGGTACTACGGTTCGTAAACTCGAAAAATTCGGAAATCAATTTAGAGCTCCAGTACGTTTTGTCAATGACAGAAAGACTACCTTTACGTCAGAAATGTTTCGCGACTATTGTAATCAAAACGGTGTAAAACACACGCTTAACTCGAACAAGCATCTTTAGGCAAATGGCCAAGTTGAGCGCCTTAATCAAACGAAAATTCCAGCATTACAATATAACTTACAAGACGATGAAGGTCGGTCATGGGACAAAAGTTTGTTCAAATTAGAGCACGATTTAAATTCATCGATCTCGAAAACCACGGGAAAACACCTTATGAGATGTTATATGAGGAGCTTTATCGAAGAACTCGCTCGCCGCTCGGCGAACCTCTTTGAAGCCAGTCAGTGGCCCAAAAATTGAAAAAAATTGAAATTCAAATTTTTGAATTTTAAAAAGTCCTACTTTATAGGAAATGATAAGGCGCATGTTTTTTTCCTTTAGCGTTTTTTCGTAAAATTATTATTTTCGATGATAAAGAACGAAAACTGAAAAATTTTAATTGACAAATTCAATTAAATTTCAAAACATAAATCATCATATCTCCGAAAGTTATTAACAAATTAAATTGCAATTTGATATGTAAACTTATTAGGGCCTTTTAAAAGCGAAAATACAATAAAAAGTTGAAAAATCAATAATTGTTTAATAGTTTGTTAACAATAATGAAGGCATGTCAAAAATTACGATTTCTCATTTTCGATGACAAAAAGTCTGCCGGGAACTTTAGAATTGAGAGAACTTCCAGTGAGAGATTTCTTCAATAGTATGTGAGGAAGTTTTCTGTAAAATTTGAAATTAATTCATTAAAAACTTTGTCAGATACAGAAGTTTTAAGAAAGTGCGGTTAGCGCGTAAGTACGTCCTCTCGTTGCTCGCGCTACGCTGATGCATTCTGTACATAAGAAATATATTTTGATCAATTTTTTGCAACTTTTAATTGCATATTTTATAAATAAAATTAAACTCAAACAATTTCAGTTCATTAACAATTTATTTACATATTAATTACATACTTTACTATAATGAACTATTGTTCATGGTGTTAACAAAAAGTATTTTTAAAAAATTATATATTCTAATAGGGTAAGACTCCGTCAGAAAATATGCGATTTGCATGGGGTCTTTGGATTAGGCTGTAATTTGGTGAAATTGTAGTATTGGATACTAGAAACAAGTATGCTAAAAATTTTTTGAAAATTTTGAAATTTGTTGAAGTTACGCCATTTTGAATTATTTGTTATAATTTTTTTAAATCTTAATATTTCCGAAAGTTTTCGATGAAATTTAATAAAATTTGGAACGCTTATACTTAACATCATGTTTCTTTTGATTATCACATAAAAAAACAAAAAAAATTTTTTTGCCCAATAAAAGTCAAAAAGAATTTTTTGAAATCGATTTGCCCGAGCGGGACCGATTTTTGAGTTTTTTTGTCAATTAATAAAATATTCCTTATAATTTCACCTTTCCTTTAAAAAAAAGAAAATCGATGGAGACTCAAAAAGTTTTCGAGATATTGCAATTTTTGTGGAAGCGCGACCAGGTTTTAGTGTCAGCGATGTGTGAGTGCCCGGGAATCCTAATTCTTACACTTTCCTGTTCAAAATTCTCTAGAACCTACAAATTTTATCCGATTTAAATGTTCTTGGACTTAAATGAAAGGAGATAAATTTTCTAAGAGTTTTCCCGAAATTATTGTTTCAATTATTAATTGTTTATTTATTTTTTTGTTACTCAAAGTAAACAATTTACAAGAATTTTGAAAAAAAATCGTGTTTATTTTTTATTTTTCTATTCCTCATGAACGAAATCAATTTAAATTAGTCTAGTATGACCACCTGATAAATAATAATGCATAATTAAATTTATTTAAATAATTTCGTTAATTAACAAATTGATAACTCTGGTCCTTCTTAAAAAAAATTGTATTTTTTACAGATAAATTTATGTTTATTTAAGTAAATTATGTCTCTTTTGTCACAAAATAATTTTAAAGTTAATAATTGTCATTATTATTAACAATTATTAAAAAAATTGTATCTTTTAGAGACAAATTTATGCTTATATAAATAAAGATATAAGTAAGTAATAAAAAATTGATTAATTAATTTTTAATTTAAATATTTTATATAAATGTAATTTTTAATAACAATGATAATTATAAACTTTAAAATTATTTTGTAATACAATAGACATAAATTACTTAAATAAACATAAATTTATCTGTAAAAAATACAATTTTTTTTAAGAAGGACCAGAGTTATCTATTTGTTAATTAACGAAATTATTTAAATAAATTGAATTATGCATTATTATTTATCGGGTGGTCATACTAGACTAATTTAAATTGATTTCGTTCATGAGGAATAGAAAAATAAAAAATAAACACGATTTTTTTTCAAAATTCTTGTAAATTGTTTACTTTGAGTAACAAAAAAATAAATAAACAATTAATAATTGCAACAACAGTTTCGGGAAAACTCTTAGAAAATTTATCTCCTTTCATTTAAGTCCAAGATTATTAAAATCGGATAAAATTTGTAGGTTCTAGAGAATTTTGAACAGGAAAGTGTAAGAATTAGGATTCCCGGGCACTCACACATCGCTGACACTGAAACCTGGTCGTGCTTCCTCAAAAATTGCAATATCTCAAAAACTATTTGAGTCTCCATCGATTTTCTTTTTTTAAATGAAAGGTGGAATTGTAAGGAATATTTTATTAATTGACAAGAAAACTCAAAAATCGGTCCCGCTCGGGCAAAACGGTTTCAAAAAAATTTTTTTTTGACTTTTTTTGGGCAAAAAATTTTTTTTGTTTTTTTTATTTGATAGTCAGAAGAAACATGATGTTAAGTATAAGCCTTCCAAATTTTATTAAATTTCATCAAAAACTTTCGGAAATATTAAGATTTAAAAAAATTATAACAAAAAAATTCAAAATGGCGTAACTTCAACAAATTTCAAAATTTTCAAAAAAATTTTGGCACACTTGTTTCTAGTATCCAATACTACAATTTCACTAAATTACAGCCTAATCCAAAGACCTCATGCAAATCGCATATTTTCTGACCGAGTCTTACCCAATAAAATAATTTAAATCATTAAATATAATATAAATAATAAAACTAATATAGTCAATTAAAAATATTCTATAAATCTATATTTTATTTCGTATTCAATAATTCAAAACGTTTATTCCGTTTTGAATAAATTTCTATCTTATATTCATGAAAATGAAAACTTTTAATTCTATTGTTCATTTAGACAATAATTTTCTATTTCCTTACTATCTGACTTGTTTATAAACTTAATGACAGTTAGGCTGTACACGTCTTGTTGACAACAGTGAAAAATTAATATTATATAATTGTATAAAGGTTTTATTGCAAAAATGGTTGAAACAATTATATTAAAATCTATAAGAAAAAAATTAGGAATAGAAAAAAACTACTCAAACAAATATGTACATTAGTTTTTAAGCGAAAAATAAAATAATGTGTTTATAAATAAACAGTTAATCTCTTTTTTAATAAATAATGCTTTATATTAAATAATATGTTCATTATATTACACTTATTACAAATAATATTAAGCATTGCTTTTCAAGTAACTATCAGCGTAGCGCGAGTAACGAGAGGACGTACTTACGCGGTAACCGCACTTTCTTAAAACTTCTGTATCTGCCAAAGTTTTTAATGAATTAATTTCAAATTTTACAGAAAACTTCCTCACATACTATTGAAGAAATCTCTCACTGGAAGTTCTCTCAATTCTAAAGTTCCCGGCAGACTTTTTGTCATCGAAAATGAAGGAGCATTCAGACCTCTGCAGACTGCCTGCCTGTGCAGCCAGAAGATTGTTCACACCTCACTTTTCCCGTTGAAAAATGCAGGAAGATTTGAATTTTAATAGATATTTAAATCTTCCCTCATTTTTCAACGAGAAAAGTGAGGTGTGAACAATCTTCTGGCTGCACAGGCAGGCAGTCTGCAGAGGTCTGAATGCTCCTTGAGAAATCGTAATTATTGGCATGCGCCATATTTTAGATACCCACTTTACAAAAGCAGGCGGGAATTTTAAAATTACAAAGAAGGTTGAAATACATTTAACTATGAAAAAAACACTTAACTTGTTTTAATAATTATTAAATTATTTTATTATTATTAATAACTATAAATAATAATAAATAAAAATTATTAAAATTAACTTAATTTACTTAAAAATAATTAAATATTTCACAAGTTAAATTTAAGTTTCGTTTAATTTTTTTCACTTGGTAAGATTAATCATTTCACAAAAATACTTGCTTCTTAATTTAATTTGGTTAAAAACTGAAATTATTCAGCATTATACATATAATGTTTATAATAAAACAACAGTGAGTAAAAAATTACGCCTCGGCAAAGAAGCAAAATATAACCTAAAAATACACAATTCAATAATATATACACATTTTTTTAACTATATACCTACTTGTGAAAAGAAACACCTTTCGCTTCCTTTTTACCACAAAATAAACAAATTAAAACTATATTGGTATTTATATATTTAAAAAAGTTACAAATTATTTAATTTAATTACTTGAAACCATAAAGGAGGATAAGGAGATGAAACGCCTGCAGTATATTGCAGAAAAAGTTGACACCAAAATAGGGGGTCAGAGTAGTGAGGTTTTTCTCTCCCTACTGGTTACAGCGCTCACAGTGGTAATTTTTTGAACTATTATGTCACGTGATCTAAGGAGAAAAACATAAATATAACCTCAATGTTTTTGTAGTGAAATGACAGCAAAAATGAATTTTAATATTAACATAATATTATTTACTCATAAATTTATTAAGGGAAGAGGTTCGGTTATGGACACCCACGCAGAACTTTTGACATTAATGAGATTAGTCTAATCTGGCAAATATTACGTATATGTTATGACCTAACGTAGTTCTCTATGCGAACACAAAAGTGATTGTACAACTGCGCTTTGTACTATATATAAATTAATTTTTCGACAAGTTGAATATAACAAAAATGTATTTTTAAACATTAATAAATGTTCAACAAATCCAAGTAAATTAATTAAAGTGATAAGTTCAAAGCGTATTTACACAGTGAATATGTCATATTTTATGATCCAATACCAAGTATCACAAAAATGTTCACAAGTAAAATTTTCATCATGATGTTTTAAAATGACCATCAAGTTTGGTTGTGGACATACAAATTGTGTCGGTTGTGAACACCACTTTTATTTTTGATAAATCGTGAAATATCGTTGTCAATATAATCATATGTAATTCCTTACAACATTTAATGGTGTTTTATGAATTTTAAGAGTTTCGTGGTCCAGCACGGAAATTAATATAATGAGACTTTGATGTCCATATGACGTTCACAGTTTTAGCAATTGTAGTAACATTGATGAATGGTTACTTAATTATTTTTTTGGCATTTTTAATAGATTTTTCAAGATTGCCCACAACCGAACCAAAATTTTCTTTTCTTGAAAAATGACCAATTTATTGAATTTTTAATAAAATTTTTCTAGTCAACATAATTAATTTATTTTCTTCACGAGTAGTTAGCTAAGGTCCCTAGCATTAAATACATATACATATGTTTGCTTAATATCTACAAGGACACAAATTATAAGTCAAAAACGAAACTATGCCCACAACCGAACCTATTCCCTTATTTTATACTAACTTTTCATTTTTATTTCCAATTTCAGTCATAAAACTCGTTCAAACCTTAAATATAACCCGATTCATTCAGCTGTCATCTCATAAATGCCATAAACAACCGTGTAGCAGACGATACATTATAATTCTGTATTTTTCCTCAAGGGGCGCTCGAGACAGTAGGGAGATGAAAACTTCACTACTCTGACCCCCCTATTTGGGGGCCAATAATTATAGGCCGTTTCATCTCCTTATCCTACTTCATGCTTGAAACATACAAGAGAAGTGTCAAAACATCAAACAACACACACTATATGCAAAGCACTTACACGGCAACTCACACAATCAAGTCGCTTTACGCTGTTTCACCGGCATCTAAAACATGGCGTCAATGGTTTCAATTATTTTCACACCGGAAGCTACTTTTATATAGCAGTCGCACATCCAGTTATATATAGAGATCAGTGATCTCATCCCAATTATATTGTATACCCGAGAAAATTCGAAACGATGCGATTAAAAAAATTGAAGTAGATCAAAGAGCATAAAAAGAGCGTTACCATAAATCATGCGTGAAAAATGTAAAATTTCAAGTAGGCGAAATAGTTTTTATGACAAGCTTGCCAGTTTCCACGGGCGAATCGACGAAACTGCAATCACTATACAAGGGACCTTTTGTTATCAACAACGTTTTACCAATTGTAATCCAGAATGTAAATCGACATGATAGTTTTGAAACACTGCGAAGAAGCGAACGAAATAGAAATAAAGCGTCTACGCAAGCGAGCAGACTAAAAAAAATACGAAGGCTATTCAAAAATTTTTTTTCGTTACCGTAATTTTAGTTTGTGTTTAAAATCAAGAATTAACAAAATTTAAAAACTATAAATTTAGACTAATATCCCTTTTATATTGTTTTACTATCGTAGTTTGACTTGGAGGGCCAAGACAATGTAGGATGGTCGATTTTTATAATATTAATTATATTACATTATTGTTTTAAATATTCGCGCTTTACAACTAAATGTGTTTGGGGGTGAGAGTGTTAAAATTAAAAGATAGTGCTTATTTTATGATGTAACTCTTAACAATATCAAATATAATATAATTTTCACAAATAATAATTAACAATTAACCTTATTAAAGTTTTGAAATGTCAGAACTTTGTATTTTGTTTATTTTGAATTTTTACAGGTAATTTACCGCAGCAACGTCTGGAGGAAATAACAGTAACTACTTTTTCGATCCCCATTTTCAATACGCTAGTAAATTCACCGTATGCATAACACACTCGTGAAATCCAGCGCACGTCCGCAAAACATTTTCGCTATTTTTCGTAAAGTATTATTTTGATTAAATTAAAAATTTTCACAAAAACTTTATCATATATTGAGGCTCCCAATTTAAGAACCGGTCGGACGTTCGGACGACACGCGCTAGTACCAGTCGGGTAGCAGTGAGTGGCCCAGAGGAGCTCACTGCTCACTGACTGGCAGTTGCGCGTGTCGTCTGAGCGTCCAACCGGTTCTTGAATTGGGAGCCTCTATTAATGAACATTTTGTTCGCTGGAAATTTGGCGTTGGTGAAAATTCCCTCGTTAAACGAAGCGATTACAAAATTTTTCATTTAGGAAAAAAGATGCACCCAAAACTCTGCGTTGCGTTTGCGTCGGTTGCTATAGCAACAGATGCTAAAATCAACGCAACGCAGTCATTCGCAGACAAACGCAGAGTTTTGGCAACATATTGGAGAAAGGACTTAATAGACCTTTTCATCTCGCATGGGAAATACTCTTTGCGCATATGCAGTCGCCATGGTAGTTCCCGCGAAAGTCATATTCTCGGTCATTTTTTCCTCTTCAACATGTGTTCTGCGATGATTTTAGCTTTTTTAAAAGTCAATATCGACGAAAATGATGTACCAGGGGCTAAATTAAAGTATGTAGATATTAAGGCCAATAATGTTGTTGAATTACGACGATATTTAACTTATATATATAATTACAATAATATATGTTTTGTAATGTATATATTTTATATAGCATCTTTTATTTAAAGTACATTTATAGAATATTAATAAATATAATTATTTCAAAAAAATTACTTACAGATTATAAATGATTATTAATTTATTATTTTAATTATATTAGACATATTGTTTGTAATTTTAAACTCCTTAAAAAACTTCCAATGAAATTTATAGGTTAGGTTAATGGTATAATATTGATGTTTATTTATGTTTTTTACAATGTAATTTACTTTTTACCTTACTACACTTAGAAAATTGGTTTTTGAATTCTTCAGGAGCGGAAAATTGTTCAGTTGGACCAGCTTCAGGCCAACGCAGAATAGATCTGTAACCGGAACCGCAATCGTAAGCGTAACCGTAAGAATGAGTTAAAGAATGATAGGTATACTGTTTATCCTTCTCTAACTCATTCTTACGATTGCGGTTCCGGTTGCAGATCTATTCTGCGTTGGCCTTTCTCCAACAAAATGCAATGAACAAATATAAGAATATCTCATAACCTTACTTATGTCATTTAACTTTTTATTTGCACATACAACATAGGGTTGTAAAGTTTCATGAAACTTTGAATAATGAAATGTTTCATGAAAGTTTCATTGCTTCATGAATTTCCGGAGATTATTTAACCTAAACTAACAACTGCGCATGTGCAAATAAAGCTTAATTTTTGGTTCTTCAATGTTTCATGAAATTAATTAAACTTTCGCTTATGAAACATTGAAACTTTCAAATGAAAGTTTTATTTTTTCAATGAAACGGTTAATCACTCACAACCCAAAGTACACATAATTTTACCCATTTATCGCTTTTCGCACATTCTCTGCATAACTTTAAGGGGATCCCACTTATCGACAATACAGATCTAAATTGATAAAAAGAACTGCAACCGCCTTTTCTTGAAAAATATAAAATACCATGCCATATCCATTCGGGAATCTCATTTTATATCAAAAATACACAGGATGAATATTTCTTTTTTTGTAATTGTTACAAAAAAATAAAGGTTTTTAAATTTTAAATTTCCTTACAAACAACAAAACAAACTTAAGTTTTACTTGGAAAATTAAATATATCTGCGAAATTGTCTTATTTTATATATTTTTCACCATTAATCAATTTTCTCTTGCAAACAAGACATTATATTAAATTGTTTTTAATTTAAAATTAAAAATAATCCACAATTCCCCTAATCCAACCAATCATGTTTCGTAGTTTCAGAGCGCTCAGAGAGCGAATGTCGGAAACACCCCAAGTGGTCGAATCGTCTAATAGTCGACAGGGATGCCAGCAGGCGGCGGAAATTCAACCCCACCACGCCGCCAATTCTTCCCCCACTATACCTACCGGCGGAGGAAACGGAGAATACACGGCAATGCTTGCTTTTTTCTTTTTCTCAATATAACAGCGAAAACTAACCTATACTGGGCGAAATCGGCGCGAAATTCAAACTCTTGTTTGAAATCTTTCTTGTATTTATTATTATAATATTTAATTTTAATTGATTAAATGCATAGAATTTAATGAAAATAGTACTTAATTATTAGTATTACTCAAAAATGTTGTAAAATATTAAGAAATTCCACGCGAACAATTATTAAAAACCAATATTATGTTTTTTAATTATTAATACTATTTCTTATTGATTAATTTTTTTATTTAACTATAATAATTTTTTCAGACTATTTAATATTATAATATTACAAAATAATATTAAATATTATTCAAAAAATTATTGTTTAACTTTCACAATGATGAAAATTGTAATCTGTATCATTTAAAAGACACTAATTTATTTTCATACATATTTCAGAATAAATAAAAAATTCTGCTAAATCATAAAAATTAATTTCTTTGAAATGTAATTCAAAATTGATTAAATCTTTAAAATTTTTTCATTTTTTATTATTTTTATTCTCATTTTTTAAATAATATTATTATTTTTGACAATTCATTGTATTAAACTTAATTTTCACATAAAATATTATTATAAATTAATATTAAATCAATTAATTTTTAAAATAAAACTACATTATGAAATTATTAATTTTGCATTTAGTAAAAATTTGTGCTCAATTCTATTATTTTTTAATAATTGAGCTGTATATCATTTATATATTAATTGAGAAAGAAATTCTGAATTTCAGAAACGTGCCACCTAAAACTTGAATATTTTTATTTTTTCCGAAATGATAATTTCTCGGTAACATTTTACATAAACAATTCCTATATAATTAATTTCAGAAAAACTTGTCGGACGATTTCAATGGTTGAACCAGCAATATTTTTGTCATGAATCTAACTTTCAAATAAAAATTATTTTTGTTTAAAGAAATTAAATTTTAAGGAACAAAAAATTGTTTATTTATAAACAATATTTAAAAAAAACACTTTATCCATGAAATTTTAATTCGAAAAATTATACTCATTTTTTAAACCTTATTAAGAAGTGTTTTTTAATAAATAAACCATTTTTTTGTTCATTAAAATTTAATTTCTTTGTACGAAATAAGTTTTATTTGAAAGTTAGATTCATGACAAAAATATTGCTGGTTCAACCATTGAAATCGTCCGACAAGTTTTTCTGAAATTAATTTTTAAAAAGTTAATAACGAGATATGACTAAACATTTTTTTGCAAAATCCTTTAACATGATAATTTTCTATGTAAAATGCTATGAAAAATTAACATTTTAGAAAAAATAAAAATAACTAAGTTTTAGGAGTCACATTTCAGAAATTCATATTAAATTATTATTAACAATTTATTCAAAATTTTGTGTAATAATTACGCTTTAGGAAAAAGTAGTAAAAGTTGTGCTTAACCTTTGAAGTCTTAAAATTATTATTTTCTGAAATTAGTTAATACTAAACTTTAAAAAATTTATAGGTATTAAATAATATTAAAATAAAATAATTTCTTCTATTATTATAACTTTTTATTATTATTAATATAAAAGTATTATTTACTATGTAAACAAAAAACTTCATATAAATTACAAAATAAATTTATATAACTGTTAAAGACTAAAATTATGACAATCTTTTAAATTATAAATTTAAGACTTCAAAAATAAAGCAAGACTTTTTATTATACCTATTGTAATTATTAACAAATTTTTTTATTAAATAGTTACTAAAAACATTAATAGAATCAAATACGACTTTTTACTCAAGCGTAATCATTATACAAAATTTTAATAAAATTGTTAATAATAATAATTAGAATTATAAATTTGATATCTTATTTGATATTTTAATATCTTATTAGACTGATAATAGACAAAAGTATTTTACATCTACAAATTAATAATAGTAGAATTTAATTGTACATACTTTAGAAATTAAATATCGAAAATATTAAAATAATGATTT
This sequence comes from Leptopilina drosophilae, assembly GCA_032873175.1. Lineage (NCBI taxonomy): Eukaryota > Metazoa > Arthropoda > Insecta > Hymenoptera > Figitidae > Leptopilina > Leptopilina drosophilae. Next base: position 33,302,443 of record CM065481.1, read on the forward strand.
AATATTTATAATATTGAATAATAAAAATTTGTAATAATAGAATAAATTATTTTTAAATTAATGTTACTTAATACTTATAATTTTCTTACGTTCAGTATCGTCTAGTTAAATTAAAATTTAAGCACAATATTTTAGTAACGTAATATAAAAAAAATGTATTATACAGTGAATTAGAAAATTAATAGAATTAAGTACGACATTTACTAAGAGTACAATTACTCAAACATTTTTGAATAAATATTTAATATCAATTTTTAATAATATTTTATGTAACAATTGAGTTAAGTTAAAATTTAATATCTATAAACAAAATAATGTTTATTTGAAGGTTGGTTTGAAGACAAAAATAATTATGGTTGAGTCATTGAAATCGACCGACTAGTTTTTCTGAAATTAATTATAATGTTGATAAAAATTATCATTTCATAAAAAATAAAAATATTCAAGTTTTAGGTGGTTAATTTATAATAATATTTTATGTGAAAATTAAGTTTAATACAATGAACTGTCAAAAATAATAATATTATTTAAAAAATGAGAATAAAAATAATAAAAAATGACAAAATTTTAAAGATTTAATCAATTTTGAAGTACATTTCAAAGAAATTAATTTTTATGATTTAGCAGAATTTTTTATTTATTCTGAAATATGTATGAAAATAAATTAGTGTCTTTTAAATGATACAGATTACAATTTTCATCATTGTGAAAGTTAAACAATAATTTTTTGAATAATATTTAATATTATTTTGTAATATTATAATATTAAATAGTCTGAAAAAATTATTATAGTTAAATAAAAAAATTAATCAATAAGAAATAGTATTAATAATTAAAAAACATAATATTGGTTTTTAATAATTGTTCGCGTGGAATTTTTTAATATTTTACGACATTTTTGAGTAATACTAATAATTAAGTACTATTTTCATTAAATTCTATGCATTTAATCAATTAAAATTAAATATTATAATAATAAATACCAGAATGATTTCAAACAAGAGTTTGAATTTCGCGCCGATTTCGCCCAGTATAGGTTAGTTTTCGCTGTTATATTGAGAAAAAGAAAAAAGCAAGCATTGCCGTGTATTCACCGTTTCCTCCGCCGGTAGCAGAGCTGCCAGGTACCCTCACCAAACGCTAGTGCGCATGCCTTGCGCTTATATTTTAATTGGTGGACATTTGTGTTCTTATTTAAAATGCCTTGTAAATTAAAACTTCCAAAATTTTCACCAATTAAAATTAGAGACACGAGGCATGCGCATTTGCGCTTGGTGAGGGTACCTGGCAGCTCTGGCCGGTAGGTATAGTGGGGGAAGAATTGGCGGCGTGGTGGGGTTGAATTTCCGCCGCCTGCTGGCATCCCTGATACATAAGAGTAAGAGAGTCAGACAGTTTAAATTATTCTTCTCCTCTCTCTTATTCTGGAGGCGGCTGCCTGCGCAGGCCTTTAACATTAACTTCAACCATGAAGTAAGACTAAGGAGTATCATCTTCGGGAGTGGGGGTACAGTTCAGGTGGAACTAAAAGTTTCCAATAGTTCGAAGTAGCACGGTACAGGCAAGTATTTGGGATTCGTGTGTGACATGCGCAGTAGTCGCAAATTTGAAAAATTATCTGTTTGAAAATAATTTTGTGGGGATTGTGATAATTATTGTTAATAACTTATGGAATCGGACCCCCAGATCCCAATAATTAAACTTTTTGTAAATTCCAATTATATTTATTAATTAAATATGTCTGCTGACTGACCATCGACATTACACGTCGTTCCCGATCAAAGACTCACAAAAGAATGTCACTCATACGTTTCACATACACCAGGGAACCAGAGTTAAAGGCACATTCTCACGCAACATGCGTAACGCCTTAAGCCTAACCCACATACTCCCCTCCCAGTGATAACGATATAAAAAAATAAAATTTATATAAAAAAAAGAAAATATAAAAGAGAAAAATAAAAAAATTTCTTTTTTTATCGAAGTACGCGTAACAATAAAATATACGTATATACATTTCAGTCTCATATTTAATATTTAAAGATCACAAAATTCACCTTTTAGGTAATAGTATAATACTGTTTGATTCAAAACAGAAAAAAAAAAATTTTTTAATCATTAAATGTTACTTTTTTTCTCTTAAGAATATTAGGAACGAACTTGTGTTTTAAAGTAGTCGTAGGAGTTTTTTTAACAATATGATACTCCACATTTTTATTTGGCTTTGGTTTTTCGCAGACATTTTTCTCTTGATTTACTAATACTTTAGAATTAGTAGGTAAATCGACTAGATTACCAAGTATCGAAGGAACGGGCAAATCAATTTTTTAGAAGACTTTAACGGAACCAAAAAATCGTTTGGTTTATTCTCGATATTGACAGGGGTGGAAATTGGTGGTTCAACCCTCGTCGTTTCAGAAAAATCGCGTGCAATGTATGCTGGTTTCAAATTCTCTACAGACATTTGCTTATGATTTCCGTCGATATCGACTTCGAAAACACGGTCGGATATACGGTTAATAACCTTATAAGGTCCTGAGTAAGGACATTGTAAAGGTTTCTTTAATACACGCACAATTCTTACGAATACATGGGAGCAATCTGCCATGTTTTGGTGAATAAAAATCTTTCGTTTGTGATGGTGAGAGACGGGAACCGGCTTAACTTCACGCATATGGTTTCGAAATTCATTCACGAATGAACAGGGCTCGAGAGGAGGATCATCCGGCAACACAAATTCACCCGGAACACGAAGAACTTTCCCGTAAACGAATTCTGCGGGAGATGCCCCGCAATCTGTGACTGAAGTCCGGAGTCCCAACAATACCGTTGATAAAACACGGGTCCAACTCTGATCAGAGTGGCACATAATGGATGCTTTTAAGGTCCTATGCCAACGTTCCACCATACCGTTGGATGCGGGATGGTAGGCCGTGGATCTGACCCTATAACTACCTGATAATTGTAATAAAGCGGAAAATAATTTGGACTCGAACTGCGTTCCCTGATCGGTCGTTACTGTTTGTGGGGTTCCATATCTTGAGATCCAAAAGTCAACAAATGCACGAGCCACGGTTAATGCCTCGATATTTTTAATCGGAACAGCCTCCGGCCATCGCGAGAAACGATCAATCATAGTTAAACAGTACCGATAATCATTATCGACTGGCAACGGACCTACGATGTCCATATGAACATGATCAAAACGCGACTCAGGAGAGACGAATTGCGCGGGTAAGAGAACATTGTGTCTCGAAATCTTCGCTTTTTGGCACTCGATGCATTCTTTACAATATCGCGAAATCTGCTTGTGCATTTCAGGCCAAACGTATCGTTTTCCAATTGTCTGACGTAAAACGCGCGCACTCGGATGAGACAGCGAATGGAACGATTTAATTATTCTTTCTCGTAAGGAGCTAGGAATAAACGGACGCAAACTATCACCAGAAGTATCACAAAACAGTTCGATGTTTTCAGGACCGAAAACAAACCTCTTTATACGAATGGACCATTCCGAGTTCAACATCGCCTTTTTCAATTCCTCGTCCGAAGCCTGAGCTTTTGCCAGATCGTACAAACCAATTTCAGAAGAGAAGGTCACCGCCTCCACACGGGATAATGCGTCAGCGACAATATTATCTGCACCGGACAGATGCTCTATTGTCGTGGAAAATTGTGAGATAAAGGACAACTGTCGTTGTTGGCGCGGTGATGATTTCTCCGATTTCTGCTTAAAAACGAATATAAGCGGCTTGTGATCCGTGACTATCCGAAACTCGCGACCCTCGAGGAAATAACGAAAATATTTGATTGACTCGAAAATAGCGGTCAATTCACGGTCGAAAGTACTATAATTTTTCTGAGTGGGTGTAAATTTTCTTGAGAAGAATGATAACGGTCTCCATGAACCCGAGATCATTTGTTCAAGTGCAGCTCCCATTCCAAAATCCGATGCATCAGTGACCAATCGGGTGACAGCATTCGATTCAGGGTGAAAAAGCAAAGCAGAATTAGCGATTTGACCTTTGATCTCCTCGAACGCCGCATCAGCCTCGGAATCCCATATGATTGGAGTTTTGTCATTCTTTTTCGAACCGACTAGAAATTTATTCAACGGAGCAAGTACTCGCGCTGCGTTACAAATGCTTCGTCGATAAAAATTTGGAAAACCGACAAATCGACGCATTTCTGAAACTGTCGTGGGCTTTGGATATGAAAGAATCGGCTGAACTTTTTCCTCAGTAGGACGAATGCCCTGATGATCGATCATATGGCCAAGAAATTCCAACTGAGAACGACCAAATTCGCACTTTTCGATGTTAATTCGCAAACCAAAATCCCTTAAACGGGAAAGTACCTCGTTAAGATGTTGTTCATGCTCTACAGGGTTGCTGGAAGCAATGAGGAGATCGTCAATATATGCAAACACGTAATCCAAACCATCGAGAGCACGAGACACGTACCGCTGAAATGTGGCGCCTGCATTCTTCAAACCAAAAATCATCATTGGGAATTCGAACAACCCGAATGGAGTGATGATTGCCGTCTTGGCAACATCCTCCGGAGCGACGGGAATCTGGTTATAAGCCATATGAAGGTCGAGTTTGCTAAATACTGTTTTTCCTGCAAGATTAGCAGTAAAATCGTGCAAATAAGGAACTGGGTAACGATCCGGTTCAGTCACAGCATTAAGTCGACAGAAATCGCCACAGGGACGCCATTCGCCGTTCTTCTTCAAAACCATATTGAGTGGAGCCGCCCAGGAACCGCTCGATCGCCGACACACTCCAAGCTGCATCCAAGTCCGAAATTGAGCTTTCGCCGCTGACAACTTTTCAGGAGAGAGACGACGGACGCGCTCAGCGAGGGGGGGGGCCACTAGTAACAATATGATGATAAACATCCTGTGTCTCAGTGGAAATTCCCTGCTCAGGTCCTGTAACCTCTGGATATCTAGATAAAATTTCGGCAAAAGGAACCCCATAATTAACAGTGGTTATACTGCATGATGACACTCTACGAACCTCACAATCCCTAGTCAAATTAGTAACCGAATCGATCAACCTCCGTTGAGCCAAATCCACAAGAATATTATTATTGGCTAACAGATCTGCCCCTATAATTGGGTAAGGTACTGCAGCCAAACAAAAGTTCCAATTAATGTCCCTCCTCAATCCAATGTCCAACGACAAACGCTTCTCTCCGAAAGTTGGAATTTTAGAATTATTTGCCGCGTAAAGAAAAATCTCTGTAGGTTTGAGTTTCGAATTTGACTGTATCGGAAGAAGAGACACGTCAAATCCAGTATCGATCAAAAAAAGAAAACCTGATTTTCGATCTCTGATGTGGAGACGTTTAGAGCTAACGCCGAAACCGATAGTCTCCGAACGGGGAGGCGTTTTCAGTTTTCCGACTGTCGATTGTTATTATTATTTTTATTCGAAACGGTTGAATACGAGCATGGTTTTTTACATTTGGTGGCATTATCACCAAATTTATGGTGATACCAACAATTCGGTTTATTATTTTCAGAACGCGAGCGACTTCTAACGTTTTTCTGATCATTCCGAGATCGAGAACGAGAACGATTGTTTTCTTTAAAAAATTTAGTACTTAACGCGCTAACTTGAGCAGCCAATTTACTAATCAGATTCTCGATTACCGATAATGTATTTGAACTTGAACTGAAAGATGGCGCACTGACCGCGGAACACGAATTCGGGACATTCATTGTTTCATGGACTTTGTCAGCCAAATCTGCCAATTGTTGAAGATCGTCCACACGAGAAGCGGCTAAAATCGCGCGAGTTGAAGTCGGTAATTGGTCGAGAAACACCGATTTAATAATAGCTTCACTACAATGCGCGTCGCCTAAACCTCGTAAACGTGTTAAGATTAACGTTGGCTTTCCATCGGTCGGAATATCTCCCTTAAGAAGCTGTCTGAGCTTAGTTTCCGTGGATACAGAATAATTAGCGATTATCCGATTTTTAATCTGAGTATAAATATCCGCGGGTGTTGGTCGAATTGATAAAATATCACGGGCGCAAATTAAAATCTCAGGATCCAGTCCCGCAATCACGTGATTAGCTTTTGTTGATTCCGCTGTAATACGACCATTAAGAAAAACCGATTCTATTTGCAAAAACCAAAATGTAGGATCGTTTGAAACAAACCGAGGTAACCTATGATGTCGATAGTCGTCAACGTGAGGCACGTCCCGCAAATTCGCAATATTTTCGTTAACTCGATTTAATTGTTGTTGCAATTCTGTTAAGCGTTCATCGACGGGCTGAAATCCGGTCGCGTTTTCATCCTCCTCAACCATGATGTTAAGAAAAATAAAATTTAATATCAATTAAACACGATAAAAATACGCGAGGCACCCGTCACTCACCATAAACAAAAGAAAAAAACAAAGAAAAATATTTAAAATACTTTCAATAAAATCGCGAAGAAAATAAAAAGAGAAATAATTCTAGATTAATTTAAAAAATAAAATTCGATATCAAATTCAGTAAAGTTCCCTCGATAAATGATAAATCAGTCGAAAAACAAATATTTGAAAACAAACAACACTTTAACTCATTCAAGGAAATTCGAAATCTAACCTTGAATCATACTTTGTCATATCACAATAAACATGTATCGTTTAAATTTAAAATCATTTGTGATTAAATCAAAGAAAGAAAAATCTATTCCGAAAATAAAATCAAATAAAATTATTTGTCAAAATTGAATAAAAAGATAAGAGACAAATCACGACAATAAATATGTAATTACACACAAACTCACAACAAAAATACCATACGCTACGAGTCTTTTTTCGGCGACGAATTCACTGGTGATGCTGGCGGTGAACTGGTAGATGACGACTTCCATAATCGTCCTCCTTGTGGATTAATCAATTGATTTGAGGTTTAACCTCAAAGGAAAGCATGCGCACCAAAGCACCAAATTATCTCCTCCGTGCGATTAATCTCTTGCATGGGCTCAACTTTTGTGCCCATGCTTTCTTTTCAGAGCGTTTTGTATTTAAACTCCTCACCACAGCGTACCAGGAATTAGTCGTCAGTGTAGTGTTGAAGTTGGCGAAAAATTGAGTTGAATTGTGAAGTCGGGAAACGGAGCCACTATTCATCAAAAGCGGTGAAAAATCGGCTGCGATAGTCAGTTGCTCAGCATTGATAAAATTCAAAATGGCAGCGACGTGCTCCAAAAACGTGGTGCGAAAAAAAATTTCCAAAGTCGACAGAAAATGTGTCGCAAATTCCAAAATTTATATGTTCGCAGGTAGAATAAATTTTCCTTTTTGGAAATCAATGAAATGTAGTCTCGATGCCATTAACCAATTTTTAATATTCATGGATGTAAATTGTATATATACTCCATGCGTGTTCGCAATCACACAAAAATGTATGTTTCGCGTTGGGAAGTCACCAGTGTGGGGATTGTGATAATTATTGTTAATAACTTATGGAATCGGACCCCCAGATCCCAATAATTAAACTTTTTGTAAATTCCAATTATATTTATTAATTAAATATGTCTGCTGACTGACCATCGACATTACACGTCGTTCCCGATCAAAGACTCACAAAAGAATGTCACTCATACGTTTCACATACACCAGGGAACCAGAGTTAAAGGCACATTCTCACGCAACATGCGTAACGCCTTAAGCCTAACCCACAATTTGTTTACATTTAAGTACAATGTTTAAATTAATATTACTAATATTAATATAAATTGAATTTTAAAAATTTTCAAATTGAAGTTTTAGAAAAGTTGAATTGAAAAAGATTTTAATTAGAAATTCTGAATAAGTTAGTTTTTTGAAATATTTTTCAAATTAATTATATTTTTAAATATATAATATTTAATTAAAAAACTTTCAAATTATTCAAAATTTTATGAAATTGTCTTGTTAACAAGTGGATTTTAAAAATATTTTAGTTAAAATTTCTACAAAATAATTGAATTGAAATTTTAAAAATAATTTTTAATAAGTTTCAGCAGCAATTCTTAAAAATTATTCTATTTTAAAGGATTTAAAATTTGAATTATTTTTTAAATCTTAGTATCTATGGAATAATTTATTTTCAAAGTTGTTTTTTATGACCAGGAAATGACCGTGAATTTTTTTAATGAAAAAAGTGACCACCCTGCAATATATTTTGAATGATATTTCTATTAATTATTTTATTCCTATAATACTAATTAGTATTCTAATCTATATTTAGAGATTTTTGGGATTGATGAGAGAGGTATGTGGTTCAAACGACCACCCTGATTTTACTCTTTTTCTTCAAATGTTTCGTTTGGTTTCGACTTATTCATTGGTTAAACCACCTCCAGGATGTAACATTTCAAGTGGTGAAATTATGAATGCTGTTTTACAGTTAAAGGATATCACAAATAAAACGATAAAGAAGAGAAATGGTTATGTATAATAAATAAAATCATCCAAAAAGGGCAAAACTGCAATGAAATTGCAGACGTTGCAGAGCTATTGGATGATCATGATAACTTTCGCTTTACAACATCCGATTATGTTTTGGCGTATGCTGCCGGATTTGTAGCGAATAAAGCTAGAAGATTTTCAAATTACATATATAAAAAAATCTACTTCTTGTGATGACTGCTATAAGAGTTTCATTCTCGATATCAACACAGATGTACCTGAAACTCATAAATTAATAACTTTAAGGTCTAGAGGTTTATTAACACATCCGTCAGTTTCCTTATCAAACTTAATATCACGCTTAGAAGAAGGTCTTATGAAAACGGTTAAATTTGGCAATATTAATGCAGAAACACTTTTTCATGCAACTGCGGCTATTGAACAATAATTACCTGCAATTACTCTTGTTGGTTGCAACAAGCACAATGTTGAAGAAACTAGACAAGTAATTTCATTCTTTCTAACAACGAGAATGCATTTTATTTGTAAACAAAGCAATATTAATGACAATATAGAAAAATTAAAGACTCAGGAGAGTAGAAAATTAGCGAAACTGACTGTCTCGAATTGTTATGAAAGAATAGAAAAACCTAGGGCTCAACCGTGTTTACCATCGCAAGAAATAGCAATTAAGAAAAAAAGAGTATATAATAAGAAAAAATAAGTATAAAAAAAGTTTATAATGTAAATAAAAAAATTATTTATAAATATATATTTGGGAATTAGAAATTAAAATTCTTTGTTGATATAAATATTTTTAAAAATTACTGATAGTTACTTTTAAAAGAGACTATCATAGTATCATTTATTTCAAATCTGCCTACACAGAAAATGAGTTATGCGCATGTCACACACGAATCCTCAATTCATGCATCTGGCGTGCAGTCTCGAACTTTCGGAAATTTTCAGGGTTACCCCCACTCCCGGAGATGATACTCCTTAGTCTTACTTCATGACTTCAACCAAGCAAGTTCGACGTTTTGAGCATTCGATCATATGCGGATTCGACGTTTTAAGTATTCGACCATTTGACGATTTGACGTTTTTAGCATTCGATCAATTGGCAATTCGACGTTTTGAGCATTCGACCATTTGACGATTCGACGTTTTTAGCATTCGAGAAATTGACTATTCGATATTTGTAGTATTCGACGAAATGAAGATTCGATATTCTTAGCATCCCTGTAAAAAAAGTTGTATAGGGAGAATCGAGAAAACGTATTGAAGCTCGATAGGTTGATTACGTTATTTGAATTTTAACGTATTGGAGTGTTTGGTCGAATCCGTTGTCTATAGAAAGTCCAATACGTTCAATAGAAAATATTATTTAAATTAATGAAAAAACGTTTTAATTGTAATAAAAATTGTAGTTTATGATAATAAAGGTTAATGAAATTGTAGACAACCGAAAATTAAGAGAAAAATGTAACTTTTTTAAAATAAGGTTATTTAGTAATTGCAACAAGATATTCATCAGGTATGTTTGCTATCATTTTTATCGACAACTGATGAAAGTTATTTAAATTTAAATTATTTGTCACTTTATAAATCACTTTATTAATCAGTGTTCATATTAAATGCTTTTTATTAATTTATAACAATATTACATACTTACACAATATTATTAGTTCTATACCGACTATAGAAATTCAAATTCAAATAACTTTCATCAGTTGTTGGTAAAAATGATAGCAAACATACCTGATGAATATCTTGTTGCAATTACTAAATAAACTTATTTTAAAAAATAGTTTAGGGAGTGAATTTATCATTCGGAAATTATTAATATTAATGTGAAAGAATTGATCAATTATCCGAATCAATCTCAAAATAATTCTTATTAAGCTCTTGAGTTTCATATGTATCGACAGCACAGCCATCCTGAATACAGAAACCTGCTTTTTCAGAAAATATTTTTTCGAAATCAATTAATAATTTAAAATTATCAAAGAACTCAGAAAAAATTGGTTAGCATGGTGGGATACGAGCCCACGACCTTTCTATTGCCGGTAGACTGCTCTGACCACTGAGCTACATGCACCCCAAGATTCTCCGAGTTCCCTGATATATACTATACCTCCCTGCATTATTTCATGATAATGCAGGGAGTTTCTTGAAGATGATAAACCTAATTTTTCAATTACATAGGCTAATTATAGTTTAGGGAGTGAATTTATCATTCGGAAATTATTAATATTAATGTGAAAGAATTGATCAATTATCCGAATCAATCTCAAAATAATTCTTATTAAGCTCTTGAGTTTCATATGTATCGACAGCACAGCCATCCTGAATACAGAAACCTGCTTTTTCAGAAAATATTTTTTCGAAATCAATTAATAATTTAAAATTATCAAAGAACTCAGAAAAAATTGGTTAGCATGGTGGGATACGAGCCCACGACCTTTCTATTGCCGGTAGACTGCTCTGACCACTGAGCTACATGCACCCCAAGATTCTCCGAGTTCCCTGATATATACTATACCTCCCTGCATTATTTCATGATAATGCAGGGAGTTTCTTGAAGATGATAAACCTAATTTTTCAATTACATAGGCTAATTATAGTTTAGGGAGTGAATTTATCATTCGGAAATTATTAATATTAATGTGAAAGAATTGATCAATTATCCGAATCAATCTCAAAATAATTCTTATTAAGCTCTTGAGTTCTTGAGTTCTTTGATAATTTTAAATTATTAATTGATTTCGAAAAAATATTTTCTGAAAAAGCAGGTTTCTGTATTCAGGATGGCTGTGCTGTCGATACATATGAAACTCAAGAGCTTAATAAGAATTATTTTGAGATTGATTCGGATAATTGATCAATTCTTTCACATTAATATTAATAATTTCCGAATGATAAATTCACTCCCTAAACTATAATTAGCCTATGTAATTGAAAAATTAGGTTTATCATCTTCAAGAAACTCCCTGCATTATCATGAAATAATGCAGGGAGGTATAGTATATATCAGGGAACTCGGAGAATCTTGGGGTGCATGTAGCTCAGTGGTCAGAGCAGTCTACCGGCAATAGAAAGGTCGTGGGCTCGTATCCCACCATGCTAACCAATTTTTTCTGAGTTCTTTGATAATTTTAAATTATTAATTGATTTCGAAAAAATATTTTCTGAAAAAGCAGGTTTCTGTATTCAGGATGGCTGTGCTGTCGATACATATGAAACTCAAGAGCTTAATAAGAATTATTTTGAGATTGATTCGGATAATTGATCAATTCTTTCACATTAATTATTTTAAAAAAGTTACATTTTTCTCTTAATTTTCGGTTGTCTACAATTTCATTAACCTTTATAATTATCATAAACTACAATTTTTATTACAATTGAAACGTTTTTTCATTAATTTAAATGATATTTTCTATTGAACGTATTCGACTTTCTATAGACAACGGATTCCACCAAACACTCCAATACGTTAAAATTCAAATAACGTATTCAACCTATCGAGCTTCAATACGTTTTCTCGATTCTCCCTATACAACTTTTTTTACAGGGATTCGACCATTTGACGATTCGACGTTTTGAACATTCGACCATTTGACGATTCGATGTTTTTAGCATTCGAATTGTTGCCAATGCGACGTTTTAAGCAATCGACCAAATGACAATTCGATGTTTTTGGCATTCGACTATTTGACGATTTAATGTTTTTAGCATTCGAATTGTTGTCAATTGGACGTTTTGAGGCCAACGCAGAATAGAATCTTTAACCGGAACCGCAATCGGAACCGTAACCGTAAGAATGAGTTAAAGAAGGATAAACAATATACCTATCCTTCTTTAACTCATTCTTACGGTTACGCTTACGATTGCGGTTCCGGTTAAAGATTCTATTCTGCGTTGGCCTTTAGGTTGGTTCCAGAATGAGCTAAAACGCAACGTAGACGCGACGCGTCCCAATGCTAATCAAATGGGGACGCGTCTGCGTTGCGTTTGCGTCAAGTCCATTCTGGAACCAACCTTAAGCATTCGACCAAATGACGATTCGACCATTTAAACATTCGACCACTTGGCGATAAGGGGAAAATCACGCGTCTCCTGAGCAGGGCCGAATTTAGGGTATCAGAGGCCTCAGGGCTCTAGGGCCGTGGAGCGCTCTTATCCGGGAGCAAAATCAATCAAATTTAACACAATATGAGCGATTCCACGTCAAGTAATCAAGGGGTCTTACGGTGTAATGTTTATTTTAATAATTTTTTTACTCTTAAACAATTAAACATACAAATTTGACAAAGTACATTTTGGAAAGGTTTTTTCATGCTCTTTCGATTGGAAATAAGCATTAAAAAAATTTTTTTTACCCAAAAAATCAAAATTAAAAATAAATTTCAACTTTTGAGAGGAAAAGGTCCGATTTTATTAACGAAAGCTGAGGTTTTTTCCTAAAAGAACATATATATGAAAAAGTGGGACTAGAATGTTTTAACATTGAAAAAAAGAGTTTTCTGCTCACCGGAGCGCTCTAAACCCGGTTTTTAGCTCCGTTTAGGAGAAAATTTTTTTTCCAATGTTTAAATATTCTAGTCACACTTTTTCATATATGTGTCCGTTTAGGAAAAATCGTATCTCTCCCCCTCAAAAATTGAAATTTATTTTTAATTTTGATTTTCTTGGGTCAAAAAATTTTTTTTTAATGCTTATTTCCAATCGAAAGAGCATAAAAAACCTTTCCAAAATGTACTTTGTCACATTTGTATGTTTAATTGTTTAAGAGTAAAAAATTATCAAAATAATCATTGTACTGAAAAACACAAAAATTTAACCCCCTCCCCCTCGGAAAATATTAGACGATCCGTCGGCTCAAATTAAAGGCGCTCGCACAGCTCACTGACTTTTCTGACTCTCTTACTCGTATGTGTTACCATGACGACCTGCAGGCAGGCAGTAGAGGTGAGAGAGTACCTTCTTTCCATCTTTTGACATAACAATTTAAACTATAAAACAAAACATTTGAATAAAACAACGCTAACTTCAGGTGAGGACAGATTAGGGGTCGTCCTTAGACTTGTTGCTCAAAAAATTATTTTTTCATTCAAAATTGTTGAAAATACGACATTTTTAATTTTAATATTAATTATAAAATTTTGAATATCTAGGAATATTGTTTATGGATTTTAATGAAATTAATAGTACCGTCACAGCTCGGCTGCCTGCAGGTCGTCATGGCAATACATAAGAGTAAGAGAGTCAGACAATTTAAATTATTTGTCTCCTCTCTCACTATCGTGGCGGCTGCCTGCGCAAGCAGGTGGCCGAGGTGTGACCGTGCCATTACTCATTTTTCAGGTAAACGAAGTTTCGCAAAAATCGACGTACCCTTTTTGCAAATCGTGATATTTCTGATATGAATTGCCTCATAATTATATTAATGGCATTCTATTTTTTACTGAATCCGAAAGACAGTACACGGTGAGAAGAGATGTAGTCAATTTGACAGAACGCGTTTAGTAAAACATTTACTACGCCGATAGTTGCGTCAACTGAATATTTAGTAAAATACACTACCTAACCTTACTGTTTAGTGGAATATAGGGTGTTTCCGACATACGCTCTCTGAGCGCTCTGAAACTACGAAACATGATTGGTTGGATTAGGGGAATAGTAGATTTTGATTGGCTACAACCCTAACTCGACAGTTTCGTGCTCTGCTTTTTCGCTCCATGGAGATATACGGAGCGTGAGAGCAGAGTACGAAACTGTCAAGTTAGAGTTGTAGCTTATCAAAATTCACAATTCCCCTAATACAACCAATCATGTTTCGTACTTTACTATTTTACTAAACAGTGTAGTAAATGTCACTGACTGTATCGACAGTCCAAAACTAACGATTCTGTTTAGTAAATTTAACTGCCATGTCAGTCGAATCTACTACGCTCTTCTCTCCGTGTAAGTATTATAAGCATAATTATTTTTAAATAGAGTTGAAGCTTAATATATACAGTAATAGGTATTTCCATCATTTAAAATTATTCTGAAATTTATTTAAACAAAATAACACAGTGCTAAAGTTTATGATTCATTGCGAGTACAAATACTTATGGGAGCCACTGCGTACAATTGAATAGTTTAAATTTCACTAAAGATTTGTAAAACAGTTTGAAATATATTACTTTTAACATTAATTCAAAACATCTTTATTAATGTAAAGAAATATTATATATTTATATTTCTTAGCTTTAATTATTAATTGAACAATGTTTAGATCATTTATGATCAGTTTTATTGAAACGCCTGTTTATTCCCGTTTATGCAAAAGTTCTAATAGTAATTTTATCTAATTTAAAGGTTATAAATGTTAAAATGATCTAAAGAACCCAGAAAACAAACGTGCGTCGTACGATGTCCGTCTCGCGTAAAGCAGAGTCTCCAATGAGAGAAGGTGCGCATCGACGTCCATAGCTATAGGTTAAGTCCACAATAGGCACTTTTCTTATAGCGATGCATACCCTCTACATCGATTTCTATTGTTCGAACAATGGAAACCGATGTAGAGGGTATGTATCGCTTTAAGAAAAGTGGAGACGCATGATTTTCCCCTAATCACCAAGTGGTCGAATGTTCAAATGGTGGAATACCAAATCGTCGAATCGTCATTTGATCGAATGCTTAAAACGTCGAATTGTCAACAAGTCGAATGCTAAAAACATCGAATCGTCAAATGGTCGTATGTTCAAAACGTCGAATCGTCAAATGGTCGAATGCTAAAAACGTCGAATTCTCAAATGATCGAATGCTAAACACATCGAATTGTCAACTGGTCGAATGCTAAAAACATCGAATCAGCAAATGGTCGAATGTTCAAAACGTCGAATGGTCATTTCGTCGAATGCTCAAAACGTCGAATTGTCAACTGGTCGAATGCTAAAAACATCGAATCGGCAAATGGTCGAATGTTCAAAACGTCGAATCGTCATTTCGTCGAATGCTCATAACGTCGAATCGTCATTTCGTCGAATCCTCATAACGTCGAATCGTCAAATGGTCGAATGCTCAAAACGTCGAATCGTCAAAAAGTCGAAAAATTTGTTTGATGTAAGTTAACATTAATTTAAACCAAGCAAATTTTTCGACTTTTTGACGATTCGACGTTTTGAGCATTCGACGAAATGACCATTCGACGTTTTGAACATTCAACCATTTGCTGATTCGATGTTTTTAGCATTCGATCATTTGAGAATTCGACGTTTTTAACATTCGACCATTTGACGATTCGACGTTTTGAACATTCGACCATTTGACGATTCGATGTTTTTAGCATTCGACCAGTTGACAATTCGACGTTTTGAGCATTCGACAAAATGACGATTCGACGATTTGGTATTCGACCATTTGAACATTCGACCACTTGGCGATTAGGGGAAAATCATGCGTCTCGAAAAGTGCCTATTGTGGACTCAACCATAGATATACCACAGCATAATTTAGTATACCTATAGCTATGGAAGTCGATGCGCACCTTCTCTCATTGGAGACTCTGCTTAAGTAGAGTCTACAATGAGACAAGGTGCGCATCGATGTTCATAGCTATAGGTATACTAAAGCATGCTGTGGTATATCTATAGCAATGAACATCGATGCGCACCTTGTCTCATTGTAGACTCTACTTAAATGGCACTTGTGCGTGCAGACTGCGAGCAAATTACAATCACGCACGTGATTAGCACAAATGCGCACACTCAAGCTATTCATATGGTTAGCGTTTCACAGAAACGCACGAAATGATTGCTTTTTGTGCCACATATGCGGACGCATCGGTATGGTGCTTTGAGAGCATACGTGCTATTTTCTGCGCACATATGAGTGCAAAATTCCTGCAGTGTTGCAAGCATTTTGTTATCTGTGAACATTGAATATAATGTTATTTTATATAAAAGTCTAATTAATAAAATATGAGTTTATTCTATAATTTATTTTTAAGACCATAATCAAAATACCAATTCGTATTTACTATAATCATAAGCAATTATACAAATTTTTAACGCAAAACTTTCAAGTGATAAAATAGTTGTATTAGCCAAAGTTTCTTTTTTATAATTTAATAATAACCTAATTTTAAAGTATTATAATTTTTAATTAGTATAAATTGTAATTCAACAAATGTCTGTCAAGTCTAAATGTAGTAAAATATAATTTATTTAAATAAAATATCTGTTTTAAAGAATAACATTTCTATATAAATGTTATATTAACTATAAAACATTAATCATTATGATATAGAATAATTTGAATACAGTCTGATCTTAAAGAAGATGAAAATTGAATTAATAACATTGTTGTTTATTCATATAGGGTAAATGCACCTATTACTGGGATTGCTCCAATTACTGGGATTTCTGTATAATACAATTATTTTACTATTATAGAATAATATAATATTTGAAAATGTTAGAAAAAATTATTTTCGACCTTACTCAATACCATTGTGCGTAAAGAAACATATTTAAAGTATTAATAATTTAATTATTTATGAACGACAATTGCTTATCGTAGTAATTGGGACATTTCAATTGAAATGCATATGCTCCAATTACTAGGAGCAACATAACCTCAAAATACACGTATTTTTATCGCAGTAATTCGCTCACAGTGGTTGGGTCAGTCTCCTAGTAATACACGCATTTGATATAATTTGTTTATTGATTTAATTTGTTTAAATGATCAATTTCCATAAAGTTTTTATTAATGTTTTATTATCAATATGACAAGAGCTTTCAATTTAATTAGCTTTAACTTTACTTTTTGGATTATAATTCCAAAGTTTATTATTTCAAAGGCTGCTAAATTTGAACATCGAAGTAGATGGCACATTTACCCTATTATTATTTTCTAGTTGGCGTTTATTCAAATGCTCAAAACATAGAATCGTCAATTCGTCGAATGCAGAAAACGTCGAACTGTTAATTGATCGAATGCTCAAAACGTCGAATTGTCAATTGATCGAATGCTAATAACGTCGAATCGTCGAATGGTCAAATGCTAAAAACGTCGAGCATTTGAATAAATGTCAGCTAGAAAATAATAATATGGGACATTCAATTTCAAAACGAATCACCTTATAAACAATTGCCATTGTAAAGCAATTTTTAAAAAATTATTTTTTATTTTATTTTTATTTCTTTTTTTTAAATAAATAATAAAATTTATAGAAAAAATTAAGTTTGAAAGATAACCTTTTGAATATCTCAAAACATGTCGTGTCCGATTTTCTTAAAATTTATGTCAAAATATAGCTTAAAAATTCTAGTTTTATTCTATGTAAACACTATAATGGGCAATTCGCGGAAATTTGAGAAATTAATTAAATTTTACAAGAATTTCTAAGGTTATAATGTATGTATCGAGAGGAATTTGTTTTTTTCAAATTTTTACACTGTTTAACCTTTGACTGCTTCATAAAATTTAATTGGTTCTTAATTTCAACCGAATTGCCCATTGTAATGTTTACATAAAATGAAACTAGAATTTTTAAGCTTCATTTTGACATAAATTTTAAGAAAATCGGACACGACATGTTTTGAGATATTCAAAAGGTTATCTTTCAAACTTAATTTTTTCTATAAATTCTATTATTTAACAAAAAAATTTTTTTACCATCATAAAATTGAAAAATTTTTATTTTAAAATCACTAATAGTAAATAAAGTTTGGCTTTAATAAATGGGAGAAATTATTTTTTGAAAATTGCCTTACAATGTCAATTGTTAATAAGGTGGTTCGTTTTGAAATGGAATGTCCCATATATGAATAAACAACAATGTTATTAATTCAATTTTCATCTTCTTTAAGATCAGACTGTATTCAAATTATTCTATATCATAATGATTAATGTTTTATAGTTAATATAACATTTATATAGAAATGTTATTCTTTAAAACAGATATTTTATTAAAATAAATTATATTTTACTGCATTTAGACTTGACAGACATTTGTTGAATTACAATTTATACTAATTAAAAATTATAATACTTTAAAAGTAGGTTATTATTAAATTATAAAAAAGAAACTTTGGCTAATACAACTATTTTATCACTTGAAAGTTTTGCGTTAAAAATTTGTATAATTGCTTATGATTATAGTAAATGCGAATTGGTATTTTGATTATGGTCTTAAAAATAAATTATGGAATAAACTCATATTTTATTAATTAGACTTTTATATAAAATAACATTATATTTAATGTTCTTTAGATCATTTTAACATTTATAACCTTTAAATTAGATAAAATTACTATTAGAACTTTTGCATAAGCGGGAATAAACAGGTGTCTCGTTTTATTTTATACAATATACACAAAATATATAGTGTTGTAAGTCAATTCATAATCACTATATGGAAATAACTTAAAATAAAGAAATATTTGCAAAAAGTTTTGTAAAACTTACCTTTTTTTTGTTGAATATATTGCTTTTTTTAAATTTTAATCAGCCTTTTTACCTGCATTTTATTTCTTTTAAGTTTTAACTAATATGTAACAACAAAACGATAGCAGCGCTTCACAGTTTTGAGTCATTGAGTGCATCTGTATCGTCTATATACATATTATACATAAGACGATACAGGCAGACAGAGCCATTTTAAGGTTAGGCTGATTTTTTTTTATTCTGCCATTCTGCGATTAACCAAACTAGTTCAAGTGTCTCGAAAGACAATCACAAATTATTAATACCTAATAATCTTAGCAGGTGAATTTGTGTCAAATATGGAGGTCTGCATTATATGCTGATTATTGAGAATAGTGTATTTTATCCTCTACGAAAATGTCAACAAGTACTAACGACATTAATAGTTCTCCATCTAAAACGAAGAAACCTGCTGGTGAGTCATTTTTCATGCTAGAAATTTATTGAAAACCATTTTCAATTTCAATTTTGATTTTTTGTATTGAATGTCAATTTAGAAGCCCTTTTCTTAACATTTTCATGAAAAATCTATTCCTTTAAATGACATTTAAATATGTCTTTGAAAATATATTATTTTAATACTATTCAAATAGTTAAAAAGACTTGAAGGTTTTATCTTATTGATTAAGTCTATTTCTGACCTTGACGTTATCTTGCTACCTAAAAAAGTGTTGTAATTTCTGAAACTATTACCTGCTGTTTACTATATTGTATGTATAATTATATGCGTGAAATAAAACAGTAAGCATCTTCTAACTAGGAACTTGTCTTGCTGAAACAAAAAACATATAATTTTTTAAATTTCAGATAGTGCTTTTAAACAGCAACGATTACCAGCATGGCAGCCAATTCTTACTGCAGGAACAGTATTGCCGACTTTTTTCGTAATAGGAATCGCTTTCATTCCCGTTGGCATTGGATTATTGTACTTTTCCGATGAAGTTAGAGAGCACACCACGGACTACACTTATTGCGCTTCGAATAATACGCTGCGCGATTTCGGTGAAATGTGCACTAAAGTAATACAAAAAGATCCAACGCTTGAATGTTTTTGCGAAATAAACATTGAATTGCCAACAGCTTTTTTTGGTAATGTTTATATGTATTATGGCCTTACAAATTTCTATCAAAATCATCGTCGATATGTAAAATCTCGTGACGACAATCAACTACTCGGCGAAGTAAGTGACGTAGTGTCAACTGATTGTAATCCATTTGCATATGAAGGATCAAATGAGAAGCCAATTGTCCCTTGTGGTGCAATTGCCAATTCTCTCTTTAGTGATGAACTTTCATTACTTCGCAAAAAGGATAATGAAACTGTACCATTATTGAGGACCGGTATAGCATGGCCTTCTGATAAAAGAATTAAATTTCGTAATCCTGATGGCAATCTTTCAGAGATTTTTAAGGATAATCCTAAACCAAAAAATTGGAGTAAATTCATTTATCAACTTGATCTTGAGAATGACGATAATAATGGTTTTCAAAATGAAGATCTTATCGTTTGGATGAGAACTGCCGCTTTGCCGACATTCAGAAAACTTTATCGTCGAATTGACCATTCTAAAGCTGGATTTAGAGATGGTTTAGTTGAAGGAAATTATACGTTGATAGTCAAATATTGTAAGTTTGGTGTGAATAATTAAAACTAAAATATAAGTTTTATTTTCCGTATTAAATAACCAACAATTTTTCAGCATTTTCAGTGTACGCTTTTGAGGGATCGAAGAGAATGATTTTAAGCACTACCTCTCTATTAGGGGGTAAAAATCCCTTCCTTGGTATTGCTTACATAGTCGTAGGTTGTATTTGTTTGGTTATGGGCTTGGCGCTACTCATTATTCACATTAAATGTTCAAAGAGGTAAGACAAATTTTTTTTATTTTAGTAAGTTCACATTATTGACATATTTAAAAAATTTGTTTTTTTTCTTTTAATGAACTTACATTTTTGTGTAAGTAAATGTAAATATTAATTTTGGTGACATGCAATGTGAGTTTTTAGGTTTCATTTAAATTTAAGAAGCTTGTTTCAGAGTTTGTTACTTTTTTAAAAGCAGATTTCGTTTTCTCTATTTCAATTGTTTACACTGACTGAAGAGTGGTGAAATTAAAGAAAAAATTTAAAAAATTGCTAAATATAATTTATGTTTAGAATTTTAAAGAAATAATGTTTGAGGATTGTAATTATATTGCTAATATGTAAGGCATAATTAAATTTAAATTAAGGGGACAGTTTGAGGGCATATTTCACCAATTGTGATTGAAATTAATTAAGTTAATCAATCGGAATTGGTGAAACTGGCTCCAAATATATTTTTAAGCAATTTTTCATACACGTACGTATGTTATGTAGCAAACTAATCTAAAGAATGGCAGAGGAAAAATAATTAGGTCTATCTAATTTTTTCTGTAAGTTTTTTAGAATATCTTAATGTTCAATTAAATTTTATATGCTAAAAATTTTTTCGTGTATTTCGTTTCCAGTAGATGCAGAAAAAATTCTTCAATTCGATTTATGAAAATGAAAAAAACGGGGTTTTATTATTATACGAATGAAAACGTTTCAAGATTTTTTATTTTATTTATTTTTTTAACACTATTGACAGTGAAAAATAAATTGTTACTATTATTAAAAATATTGATTATTTAAATGCAGTATTATTTTTTCTTATTTTCTTTCTAAAACTGGAAATTTACTATATATGTGACCTGGTCTAGTAAAAGGGGACTAGTTATCAAATAATCATTGTTCACATTTTTGCCGAATCGGGTGGAATTTCAGCCGCTCTTTCACACAATTAAAACTAGAGACATAACATGTTGAAAAGTTTTCTAAAAGTAAAGAGAAAGATGAGTAAAAATACGAGAAAAAGACATTGTTATAGAGCAATTCCATGCCAAGTATGGATGATTTTAGCAATATTAAAAATACTTTCTGAATTTGTTCCTTTAAATGCATGGAACAAAAATGTATAAAAGTTTTTTCAACATTTTTTGAGTTACCTTTTACTCAAAATTTTGGTCGATTTTTTAAAAAAGGCTCATAAATTTTTTTCTTTTTGACCGATTAAGATGGTGTTTTTTGCAAAATACTCATAAGAAGTACTTTTAAGAAAAAAATGAAAGAAAAAAAATTTTTTGTAGTTATTATCAATAATGTAAAGAATACTTCGTGTAAATTTAATTATGAGACAGCAATAACTTTATGAAAAAAAATAAAATGTCCAGCGCGGCGTGCCGGGACTTGTGCAATATTCGCTTATGACGGCGCAAGTTTTGTTTTAAATTACTCTACGGGTAAAAATTCTTTACCAAAACGCTTTTTCTTTTTGTAAAATCTTCGTTATTAAATTCTCTAACGATTTTTGAGCGCTATTTTTTAATTTTTATTATTAAACATTTTTTAAATAACATTAAGTTTTATAAAAATCGTAAAATATATTGTTGTAATATTTATTAATTATGAAAATTAATTAAAAAACCTGTTAAATAATCACAAATAATCAATTTAACATTGTTTGAACAATTAATTGAGGCTCCCAATTCAAGAACCGGTTGGACGCTCAGACGACACGCGCAACTGCCAGTCAGTGAGCAGTGAGCTCCTCTGGGCCACTCACTGCTACCCGACTGGTACTAGCGCGTGTCGTCCGAACGTCCGACCGGTTTTTGAATTGGGAGCCTCAATTATTGTTATCTAAAGAAAAATTCTCAAAATGAAAAATTTTTTATGTGTAATAATTGTACACTTATAAAAAGAGTTGGCTGCTGTATCCAATTTGTTGGACTCTGGAGCGAGATCCAATAAATTGGTTAACACACCCAACTATTGGATACTGTATCCAAGCGAAAAGGCACCTCAGCTATCGCAAAGATAATGCAGATAAAAAGTTGGATGTATCAACTGAGAAATAGTTGCTCCATCCAATTAATTGGATCGCCCTCCAGCAACTATCTAACTGGATACAGCAGCTAACTATTTAGTTTAAACAATTTATACTTTCACTACACTGAGAAAATATTTTGTATAAAGTTTAGTCAAAAGTTGGTTAAAATGGCTACACATAGGCATTTTAATATTGTTTAAAATTCTCTTGTATGGTTATTAAAATGCATTTTCTAAAGAATGTTCAAAAAGTAATTTAAAGATTATAACAGACATTACATTAAACTTTAATATGCATTTGATTATAAACTGATTTACTATTTTTAATACTTTATGCTGTACTTTGGTAGATATTTAACTGCGTGTGTCACAGTTTGTCCAGAAGTTGGGTAAAATGAAAGCCCCACCACGCAACTATACTATCAGGACTGTATGTGAAATTCTAGGAGCCCTTAGGAAATTTGTCCTTTTAACAATATTTATAAATGTATTTAAAATCTATCAAGACTTAATTACTAACATTTACTTTTAACAAAATAGTTAAGGAAGATCAAAGATATTAATTATCAATAATTTATTATTTTAATTATTTAAAAGTTATAATTTACATGAAATGAAGATATTATAGATTATGATGTTAAATAAAACTATTTTCTTTATTTTTTAATTGCTTTTGTGTATGTATAAATTTATAAAAGAAAAATATGTATAAATATAGAAATATATATACGTGAAAAAATCTGTTAATATATAAATTAAAAATTATTTTATCTTCTAATTAGTTATTTATTTTAAAATAAAATAAAATTTATTGGGATAAATATTTATTTTAACTTTTTAAATAGATTAATGTTTTATTTATATTTGTAAAGATAAGTTGAAAAATCCAAAGAAATTTTTAATTTATAAATAATAACACTTCATTAATTGATCACGAATTGTTTTATTTAATTTAAAACCAATAATGAAATAATAAAACTAAAATAACAAGTAATTAATTAGTTATTCATTTTTAATCCGTTTCTCGCACATTGTGAATCAACTCTGACACTTACTATATAAGGACAGTTCAAATCAATCATTTATATGTAAATGTGTGCGAACTTAGTCTTACGTTATGTGTGAGTATTAAGTTAGGTTATGTTATGTGTTAAGAGTGTTGTATTTGTGTTTGAGTATTTATAAGGTGTATGAGTGAAATAGAGATTTTTTTAATGCAAAATATGTAGGTAATGCAGAAACCCAGGCAGAAAAGTCGGTGGTGTGCCGATGCCTACGACCGGTTCGACACCGGCCCGGTGGTAAAGTCAGACAATAACCGGTGCCGGCACTGTGGTACCGGGCCGGTTTCTAAAAGACAACCGGCCCGGTAGTAACGTCGAACAATAACCGGTACCGGCACTATGGTACCGGGCCGGTTAATAAAAGACAACCGGCCTGGTTTCGGCATTCGATACCGTTTTTACACCGAAAACGTAGTTTTGCCGGCATCAAAATTAGTACCGGCCTGGCACCGGCCCGGTACCACTACTTGATACCGTTTTTAGACCGGCGACGGAGTTTTGCCGGCATCAAAATTAGTACCGGGCCGGTACCATGCCAGCGTTTTTTCTTTAGCCTTAGTCCCAACATATAATGACATTAACAAATGTTATTATAATTATGAACTTTGACATTACATTATTCAAACTGTCTTTTAGAAAAGGTTTTTTCTATTAATTTAGAACATTTTGTAATTAGTTCTGGTGTCACACTTCATATATAAACTTTCCATTCACTTTTCATAATCAGGTTTAGGTTAGCGGATGCGGCGTCGACTTTGCAGCCTGAGGGTCCGGAGTTCAATTCCTCATGTCTTCAGATTTTTTGTTAACAATTAATAATAATTCATATGTTTCAGCATTCTATTTAGTGTTTACAATTAAATTAATTAATAAATAATATTGTTTAACGTTTAATATATGTAAAAATGTGTTGTTAATAAAATATACTAATCTGACACCGTGCCAGCATAAAGTCGGCAGAAAAGTAACAAAATAATTTTTTTTTTTTTTACTACCGGCCCGGTATCGAGCCGGTGGTTTACCGGCACCGGGGCGGATATTTCCCGGGTTATCAATGTTGACTGGACCGGCTCCGGGCCGGCAGAATTGCCGGTACCAGGCCGGTGTCTAAATTTCACTGGCACGGTACGTCGCCGGTGGTGTGCCGGCAATAAACCGACACGAAAACACTGTACACAAGAACCGGCCCGGTATCAAGCCGGTGGTTTACCGGCACCGGGGCGGATATTTCCCGGGTTATCATTGTTGACCGGGCCGGTGTCTAAATTTCACTGGCACGGCACGTCGCCGGTGGTGTGCCGGCAATAAACCGGTACGAAAACACTGAAAACAACAACCGGGCCGATGGTTTACCGGCATAATTTAGAAAAAATATACATTTCTAACGCTGAGTACAGTTTATGTAAAAAATAACATCCATTAATTGCTAAAACAATGTTTCAATAAATAATTTTTTTATCATCAGTACAACTATTACACATAAAAAATTTCACAATTTGCGTATTTTTCTTTAGAAAACAATAATTAATTGTTCAAACAATGTTAAATTGATTATTTGTGATGTTTTAACAGGTTTTTTAATTAATTTTCATAATTAATAAATATGACAACAATATATTTTACGATTACTTAAAACTTATTGTTATTTAAAAAATGTTTAATAACAAAAATTAAAAAATAGGGCTCGAAATATCGATAGAGAATTTAATAACGAAGATTTCACAAAAAGAAAAAGCGTTTTGGTAAAGAATTGTTACCTGTAGAGTAATTTGAAACAAAACTTGTGCCGTCATAAGCGAATACTGCACAAGCCCCAGTACGCCGCGCTGGACATTTTATTTTTTTCTCATAAAGTTATTGCTGCCCCATAATTAAATTTACACGAAGTATTCTTTACATTATTGATAATAACTACAAAAAAATTTTGAAATCGAAGGTATATTTTTTCAAAATTTGAATTCAAAAATTTTTATGAAATTTTTTTCGGACAAAAAAAATTTTTTTTCCTTTTATTTTTTTCTTAAAAGTTCTTCTTATTATGAGTATTTTGCAAAAAAATTATCTTAATCGGTCAGTAATGAAAAAAGTTATGAGCCTTTTTTAAAAAATCGACCAAAATTTTGAGTAAAACGTGACTCAAAAAATTTTTAAAAAACTTTTATATATTTTGATTCCATGCATGTAAAGTTGTTTGAGTTGTCAAATGTTAATAATGCTTATAGGGAATATGACTGGGAACTTGGAATTACTTTAGGTTATCGCGCTTTTTCTCATGGACATTTCACTGTATTTTGAAAATATTAAGTAACAGAAAACTTTTTCCAGACCATGTCATATATATTTTGTAAATATTAAGTAATAAAGCATGATAGAATTAAAATAGAATATTTTATTATATTATCACGGAAAAACTTTGTTCATGAGTTATTACTAAACTTATTCAAAAACTCAGGATAAGGGAAAAAACAAGAAATGCTACAGAACCATACACGGAGAAAATTTGTTCCTCATATTTTACCGAATTCTTCAGTAAAGTTGGGATATAGTAGCATAACAGTAATTTTTAATAATTTTTAAATTATTTTTTCATGAATAATATTCAAAATTTAATGTCATATCTTTATTTTTTACAAACTAGTACTGTAAAAGTTAAAACAAAATCGAAACTGAACGTTTAATAAAAATTAAATAAAGTTTTAACGTTTCTTTTGAACACTTCCTTGATGGTCACTAACGTTTCAGGAACAGTTCGGTAAAACTTTCTTGACTTGACTCGAGTGTTAGTTTTCAGGAATAGTTCGGTAAAACTTCCTTGACTTGCTTGAATTGTTAATTTTCAGGATTGAAATACTTTTTTAAATGCCCCGTAGTAAAAAAAACTTTGACGTTAATAGTTAGTTTTTTTAACTTATTTGTACTCATTAACTAATACTTAATAATTTCATTTATAGCAGAAACCGCTTCTGAAACGAAATTAAATAGAAAATGACTTTCGTTTTTGTTCTTAAATAATCCAAAAACAAAAGTATTTGAAACTTTTAATTTTCCTGTCGACTCGAAGCAAAAGAATGAAAAACATAATAATTTAGTGATAATCACAGAAAAATTGTTTTTATATTTTACATTTTTTAATTTACATAATTACAGCAAGTTACGTATGTGACGTAACCAGAGAAAATAACGTAAGTACAGTAACTTACGTAAATGTTCCAACTTAAGTAAGTTACGTAACTAGAATAACTTACGTAATTTATCAATACGTAATTTTATTTTACGTAACTTACGTAAATAATCAAGCTAATGCAACTGACGTAAGTAATATAACTTACGTAAAAATTAAACGTACGTAACTGACGTAAGTTGGATCCTTCACGTGAGTTACGTAAGTAAAATAACTTTACAAAAATTACGAAAATAATCGAGTTTACGTAACCTACGTAAATAATCAATTTTACGTAACTCACGTATGTAATTTACGTACCCAGGTGCGAATTTTCGGTTGGCCCATAGTTGGGCCAACTTTTACAAGGTCGGTCCAACTTCTCGTGCCAGAGGTTGGGCCAACCATACAGATGATAACGGTTGGCCGTCTAATGGCGACGATGGTTGGCCCGACAAGTCATAAGGAAGTTGGCCCAACTTAAAATGCATATGTTGTGCCAGCTATACATTTCAATGGTTGGTCCAAAAACTGACGCCAAAGTTGGCACGACTTTAAATGCGTAAGTTTGGCCAACTTTAACAGCCAAAGGTAAAAAATTATTAAAAAACTAAATTATTTAAACAATTAACACGTTATTATTAGCAAGAACATCAGATATAACCTTTACCTATTATTATTAAACACAATCTCATACATACATTTTCGAAAATATCTACCGCTTGCTGGGATCGAACCCCTAACCTAACGCGCCGAAGACTTATACACTGACCACTACGCTACGCTCACATGGGAGTCCATACCGTTAAATGTATATTAAAGCTGCAACAGTCAGGCCAACCGTGGCCCAGAGTTTGGCCAACCGAGAAAGTTCAAGTCATTTAAACTGTTTTTCACAAAGTTTTGCCAACCGTCGGGCCAACCGTGGCCCAGAGTTTGGCCAACCATAAAGTTTGAGTTATTTAAACTGCGTTTTACAGACTTTTGCCAACCGTCGGGCCAACCGTGGCCCAGAGTTTGGCCAACCGAGAAAGTTCAAGTCATTTAAACTGTTTTTCACAAGGTTTTGCCAACCGTCGGGCCAACCGCGGCCCAGAGTTTGGCCAACCATAAAGTTTGAGTTATTTAAACTGCGTTTTACAGAGTTTTGCCAACCGTCGGGCCAACCGTGGCCCAGAGTTTGGCCAACCTAAATTTGTAAGTCATATGAGATACGTTCCCCATAGTTGTGTCGACCTTTGTCGCCAAAGTTGGCCGAACGGGTGGTTATACTCTGCATGTAATGGTTGGCTTGCAAAGTCGGGCCAACTGTGGGCACTAGTACTTGCCAAAGTTGGGCAAACTCTGGCAACCAAAACTTCGCTTGCCAAAGTTAGGCCAACCGTGGGCCAACCTTCAAACTCTGGCGGCCAACCTAAATTCGCACCTGGGTAGAAGATCAAACTTACATAAGTCACGTAAGTTATTCTAATAACTTACGCAAGTTACGTAAATGATGAAACTTATATGTAACTTATGCAAATGATCAAAGTTGCATAACTTACGTAACTATAACACCTTACGCAATTAAAAGAATTTACGTAAGTTTTACCATTTACATAAGTTACTGTAGTTACATTATTTAGTCTGGTTATGTAATTATAGTAATTTCCTTTAGTTATGTAAGTTACTATAGTTACGAAATTTACTCTGGTTGCGTAACTTACATTAAAAACAATTTTTTTTGTTTGACACTAAATAATTATGTTCTTTAATCTTTTGTTTCGAGTTGTCACGAAACTAAATACACTTTATTAGTTTAGTTTCGTGTCGACTTGAAATTAAAGTCTCTTTGTTAATTTAATTTCGTGCCATCTAGAAAACTAAAACGAAACTAATCTTTCGAGACAGTCCCTGATTTATAGTAACAATAACACTAAAATTGATAATTTTAATCTTTTTTGATAAAAATATGGGAACAATAAAAATTTTAATAAACTATTGTTTTATTACATAAAATACAAATTTAAACATTTTTCTTTATAACAATAAAAACATAATTTGAAACTATTTCATAAATTGACCTTAAATATAGTTAGAAATTATTCAGTAACATGGATTCAATATGGATGATTCTTTTATTTTATACAATTATTATTTATTAATTTGAATCTTTCTCACAAGCGGTCAAATAAAATTCAGATTCATATATAAGGACAGTTGAAACTTTCTGAAGCAATAATGTAAAGCGTGCGATGTATGTATTAATGTATGCGTTTAGAATGTACTGTAGGCAGGTGTAATGTATAAGTATTTGTTCGTGAATAATTGTAGGGGGTTTAGGTAGTGATTAAAGTAGGTAGAATGAGATTTACGGGAGTATTGCTATAGAACTACTGCAATGACATTATTTTTTATTTTTTATTCTTCAAGTTTTACCGAACTATTCAGTAATTGAATGAATATAAATTTTACCGAACATTGTACCTTACGTTTTATTGAACTTTCAATAAAAATAAGTACAGTGAACACTTACCCTACGTTTTACTGAACTATACAATAAATATAAGTTTTACCGAACACTGTGCCTTACGTTTTACCGAACTTTCAATAAAACTGAGTATAGTGTATGCTTACCCTACGTTTTACCGAACTGTAAGTGAAGGGCTAATACATGTACCGTAAGATTTATTCTTTTTACATTATTTTTCAATGCAATTGCTTTTACAGTCCTGTTCCTTAAAAATTACAGTTTTGACACTTCATCCCAGTTTTACCGAACAAAATTCGGTAAATTTTCAGGAATAAATTTTCTCCGTGTAGAATTAAATATCATTTAAAGCTGTTCCGGGATAACTGTAGGTAATTTCTTGACAACTTCAGCGCGCAGTCACTGAAATATTTAGTCGCATAGAGTCAAGAATAATTATTTCGAAGCCATTAGAAAAATACCTGAAAATTCTTTAATGAATATTGAACTTTTCTAAAAGAAAAAGTCCTAAATTTTTTTCATATCCTGAATTCTTGAATAAGTTTAGTAATAACTATTGAATATATTTTTCCGTGATATATATGATTAAATATGAGTCAAAATACGTGAAGTGTGCCAGCAAATTTGAAATTTACTGAATTGTATTGAAAACACATAAAATGCAAGCTTCATTATGAGTTTATTAAACAGTTCAAAGGATTTTTTAAAAAATTAAAATTTCTCTGAGTTATAAACAATTAAAGTTTTTTACAATGCTTTTTTGTAAACCTTAAATATTATAGATTTATTTGAAAAAATAAAAAAATCTTATTGTTAAAAATTACTAAATGTTATTGCAAAATTAATTGTTTAATTGCAAAATAAACAATGTTCTCAACGTTTTAGAAAGTTCGTTCAAATTCTATTGGAAAGAGAATTTTATAAAGATTCAATACCCATTTCCAAATTTTGTGAACCGTAATTAGGAAAGAAGTAATTACATTTTTTTAAATTGTATTAATTTGTTATCTTTGATTAAATAAAAAATTATAAACAATTAAAAACTGAAAAATTAGTCTCAAGAGATGTCTTAAGAATTTATTCCCCTTTAATTTAAAACAAAGAACACTCAAATCAGTTAAAAAATTGTAGTCTGTAGACAATTTTGAACAGTAAATTGTAAAAGCACTGTGACACTGTGGACGCGCTGTCAGTTAACGTGCCGCTCGGTAAAAAGACGTACCGCCCGCCAGAATAAATGTAGCTACTTCTTTCCTAATTGCAGCTCATGAAATTTGAAACGGGTATTGAATCTTTATAAAATTCTTTTTCCAATAGAATTTGAAAGAACTTTCTGAACCATTGAGAACATTGTTTATTTTGTGCTGGTACACTTCACGTATTTTGACTCATATATTACAGGGCTGCCAGTGACTCACTTTTCTCACTTTTATTCACTTTTTTTCAGGTCACTCACTATTACTCACTTTTTAAAAAAAAACTCACTTTTCTCACTATTTTTTGTAAAATACCTTATTTCTCTATTTAAAAAAAATAAATTTTATTTAAGGGCAAGTCCAAGTTGAAAAATGTAAACAAACAAAACAGTAAACAAACCAAACACTAAAATCGCAATTGTTTGGGAGCATTTATTACCATAAAAATTAACATTTTTACTCTTTCTATACAAAAATAGTAAATTAGGGTGTCAAAGTTTTCAATAAAACCACATTTTTGACTATGAGTAGAGAAAGGTAGATTATGCGACTGCATAATTTTTTAAAATCGAGTAGAAACATTATAATATTATGTTAATTCATGTTTTAAACCTTTAACAACATGTTCCTAGAGCGCACAATATTTCACAATTTTTACTGATTGCATAATTTTACTCTTTTTGCATAATAATCGCATAATAGGCTCAAAAATTCCAAAATAGTGTTTTTTTAACTAAGCAATGTAAAAAAATTTCAGTTTCTTTATTTTTTAAATAAAATAATATATAGGTAAGTTTTTAAACCACGTTATTAAATTTTAGTTTTAAAATTTAAGATTTATTATAAATTCTAAAAGAGATGTACTTACATCTCTTAAAATAAAATAAGAGTAACAAATGTTACTAAAAATTTAGATAATATTTTTATAAGTTACTTTTAGCTTTTATTGTTGGTTGTGATTATTATACGATTCAATCATAGAATATCAGAAAAATATGAAATATAAAATATTCAGGAACGTTTTACGCTACATTTTCGCTTATAATAGAGTTGTCGAAAATGTAATTTAAATCATCAGGAATCAGGAAAGTTTGAAGCTAAATTTTTGGTAAAATTTGACTATAAACATTTATTGAAGTGCGAGAAAAATAAACATGACTGGGTGCTGTCCAGACAGGATTGGTTCCTGTCCAAAAAAAACAATTGAGTTTGGCAGCTGTCAGTGCTGTTTGGACATGAACGATTAATGTCCAGACATTACTGATTCCTTTATAGACAAAAATAGTTCCTGTCCAGAAAGCAAAGAGTACTGTCTAATTACAAAAATTTTTTTGACAGGAACCACTCCTGTCTAGACAGTACCCAGTCATGTTTATTTTTCTCAGTGTGGGACATTTAAGGGGACTTTCTGGTTTGGAATAGACAAAAAATACCCTTTTTTAAACTTTTATTGTGAAAAAAGTATTACAGTTTTTCCCAAAATTCTTTTTGGACATTGTTACACATTACGTGGAAAGAATATTAAAAACTTTTTGAAGTAAATTTAGTTACGTATCGCAGATGTAGGTGGCGTCTTCCAAAAGGTACCTTTTTCGGGGAGTTTTTTCCGAATGACCAGTACCTCATAAATTAAAAATTCAAACTGGATTCTGTTCATAAGTATTTATTCTAGGTAAAAAACCTAAAAAACGATTTGTAAATGTATTTTTAAATATTTTATAAACATTTTACTTAAAAAATCGCAAAACCGCTACGTTTTAGGGTCAATTTACCCCCGCATAAAAAAGGGGGTTTGACTGTGAAATCGGTTTGGTAGATTTCGAGAAAAGTTACTCCCCGTTTAAAGTTTTCATGTAATGTGTACCTCTACTACAGTCTGTTAAGAAACGGACATAAAAATTGCTATAACTTTTTTCTTTCGCATATTTTTTCATAATTGTTTTGGGAAAGTAATTTTATGATACTAAGGAACATTTTAAAGCAAAAAAAGAAAAATCGATTTTTGTAAAATCCTAAACCAGAAAGTCCCCTTAAATCTTTGCACAATTTTCACTAAAGTTTGCAAGTAAATTTTTCAAAGTTTGCAAGTATGTAAATCTTTTATAAATTTTTAGGAAAGTTTTGGTGCTGTGTAGAAATACTCATAGTCAAATCGTCGGCTTGGTGGAAAACTACCATTTCAGGAATTCGTTATAAACTGTACCATTTCGGTAAATGTTTTTAAAACATACCATTTCGAGAAAAAAAGTTTTTTGATTTTTTTCCAACTTTGTCAACACTGATGCTAGACATAAAATAAGGTTATGCATTTTTAAAAAGCGGTATCTTAAATATACTCTTGTTCATCTTTTTAATGTATTATTTAAAAATTTCTAATAATTTAAATTAATTGCTTGTTAATCTTTAGAAAATCTTTAGTGCAACGCTTTTATAGATCTTCATCGAAATGGTATGTTTTATAACAAACTTTTGAAATGGTATAGTTTATAACAAATTCTTGAAATGGTACAGTTTTCCACCAAGCCGACGAAATATGGTTTCATTGCAGACTTTGACAATCAATTTTGCTATTTTTGTTAAGAAAGTTTAAAAAAAATGAAAATTAATGGTAAAAGTATTAAATATCTGTACCTATTATTTATTAAATTGAGAAGAAAATTGATATTACAGATAAATTATTAATTTAAATCTTCAAAAATATGCCAAAATTAACCTCACTTTTACTCACTATTTTATTTGTAAATTCACTATTTACTCACTTTTTTCAATCAAAAACTCACTTTTTTCACTACTTTTAACCTCTAAGTACGCTGGCAGCCCTGTATTATATTAACACAGGTCTACAAAATATGACTTTTTTTTAAATATCGGAATGGTTTCCTATGCATTTTTGTGCGCTGAATACGATCCCGGTCTTCAAAATTGCGTATTCCGTCAGGATTTTGAGAAAAGTATGGGTAAACACTCAAAAAATGTGTTTTTGACAGTTTTCAGTATTTTTATTCTCATAAACCTGATGTGCTAAAGACTTCTATTTAGTCTCAATTTAAAGCTTTATTCGTGCACTTTAAGACCCAAATGCGTAAAATAAAAAAAAATTAAAAGATTTTGAGAAAAGTGGGGGTAAAGACCCCCAAAAATGTACTTTTGAGGGATTTGAGTATTTTTTCTCTTTAACCTGACGTTCTGGAAACTTTATTATAGTCTTAAATTAAAGCTTAAATCGGACACTTTAAGACCCACAATGCCAAAATAAAAAAAAATGGAGAATTTTGAAAAAAGGAGGGTAATAAGCCTCAAAAAATTTATTTTGCTTCGTTTGATTATTGGAGTGGTTTTCAAAGTATTTTTATCCACTGTACATAATTTTGAACTTCAAAATGACCTAGCATGTAAAGATTCAAGCTTTAATTTAAGACTATAATAAAGTTTCCAGCACGTCAGTTTAAGGAGAAAAAATACTCTAATCCCTCGAAAGTACATTTTTGGGGTTCTTTACTCCCACTTTTTTCAAAATATTTTACATTTTTTTATCTTACGCATTTGGGACATAAAGTGCACGAATAAAGCTTTAATTTGAGGCTGAATAGAAGTCTTTAGCTCATCAGGTTTATGAGAATAAAAATACTGAAAACTGTCAAAAACACGTTTTTTGTCTGTTTACCCCCACTTTTCTCAAAATCCTGACGTGATACGCAATTTTGGAGACCGGGATCGTATTCAGCGCACAAAAATACATGGGAAACAACTCCGATATTTAAAAAAACCTTGTAGACTTATGTAATTTATAAATAATTCAGAATTAAAAGTATGTTGTTTGAAAGCAATGGAGAAACTTGTTTTGATATAAAATGTTAGCCTAAAATTTGTATTAGATAAAAATTTAAAATAGATTAAATGTTACTCTTCTAATTTTCAAACCATTCGTTTATTGAGTTTTCAGAGTTAATATTACATTTTCTGCATCTTCTATATAAGGCGCTATATATTATAATTTCCTTTAATTATTGAAAATAATGCTAACATTTTCTGAAATCACTAATTTATTTAGTAATTTTTGTTTGCATTTTCTCCAATTGCCAAAATTTCTTTTTGCATCTTTTTAAAACGCTATAAAAATTTAATGTGACTACTGATTAGAATTTTTTAATTTTAAGTGCATAAAATTATAATATCAATATAAATTGCATGCATATTTACTTGCTTTATTAAATTTTTTACTTATTAATATTTTATTATAACAGTGAAATGTTTTTTACTATTTCAACGATTTTCAATCCTTGACTGCAATATACATAATAAAAATATTTTTTTCTTTTTAATAAATTTAGATTTACATAATGTTTTTTAAATATATGTAATTAAAATTTTACACACAATTTATTGCTTTATTTAGTTCAATTTTTTATTTAATTATATTAAATTTAAAAACTCTAAATAATAAAAATTATAGTCATAATTAAAATAATTTTAATTCTAAGATGCATGTTAACTTTCATATAATTACGCTAATTATGTTCATAATTTTTTAATTTATCTAATAATATTCTGTTGTGCATAAATTTAATCATTGTTTTAGCTCCAACGATTTGATCAACGTAAACATAAACACGCCCTATCATTAAGAACACAATCGTCAAACGACATTAATTTGTTTTACAATATGCAATTTTAACACCTGTAAATTTATAAACTTCGATTTAAGTTTTAAATTATTATTTTATTTTTAGAATTTAAGTGTATAAAAAACTATATAATGTTTTTATAAAAATTAGGTATGTGTTTAAATCCAGTTAATATATTTTTATTATTAAATTTATTTCGAAAAGATTATTAATATCTTAAAAAAAGAAACTGGCTTTGAATTTCACCTAACCGCCTTTCTAAGATTAAGAGTCTAGGTGTGCGTTTAGTTCTAATTTAAAAAACATGTCAACGTTTCTAGAACTGCACAAATAGTATTACTAAGCACTTGGTAAAAAGACCAAAAATATTTATTGTATTGTATTTTTACTACTTCGAAAATAATTTTTAATTGTATATTCGAAGAAAAATGTCTAACAATGTCATAAATCTTGCACTATTTTTCTGAATGTCATTATATTTATTTTTTCTAAAGTCCGTCTACAATTATTAAAATTTATTTATAAAAGTCAATGATATTTTTCATTTGTTTAAAATTGATTTTTAAGCTTTTTTTACTCAAAAATTAATTTGTTGTTGATAAACGCTACCTAACATAATGTTAAAACAATTTTCTGATTGAGGGGACTTTCTGATAAGAATAATTGGTATAAAAACCCCATTTTTTAAAACTTTTGTTATAAAAAATGTCTTGTGTTCTTAAATGTCATGCCCAAATACAGAAACCTGCTTGCTCTGGAAAACATTTTTTTCGAAATCAATTAATAATTTCAAAATTATCAAAGAACTCAGAAAAAGCGGGAGCATGGTGGGATACGGGCTCGACCTTTCTATTACCGATAGACTGCTCTGACCACTGAGTTATACTACCAGCGGTAATATTGTGCGACCCCTACTTTTCTCATGACTATTCAATAACTTTTACCTTCGAAAATATATATTAACTAAAAATTTTTTTTATTTTCAATAAATGTATAAATATCCGAAAAAATTGGACAAGTGCGAGTTGAACTCGCACTGCAATGGCGGGTTCCGTACACAAGTATTAAAACAATACTTGTAACATTCAACGGTAAATGGTAGAATTAAACTAAACAATTAAAAAAATATACTAAAATCATTTGATAAAAAAAATAATTAAAAATAAATTAAAGTATTGTATATCTAATATTGTAAACAATAATAAGTAGAGGAATTAATTATGCGAATTTTGTTTCTCTACTTATTATTGTTTACAATATTAGATATAGGGTAAATGATACAGTCTTCGGCCACTTTTATTTTTTTCTAAAAAATGGTAAACTTTTCGATTTTTTAAATATTTGTTATCAGTTCGTGGCACTTTTGCGATAAAAATTTGCTAATTTTCTTTAACGAATGGTCCTTATGCAACGAAATAAAACAATAATTTCACAATAAGTGGAAAACATCTATAGCCGGCCATTGATACAATAGTCAGACACAACAGATACAGTAGTCGTCCACCATAAATATTAATAAATATTAGCTAATCTACGAAGTTTTTTATTTAATTTGATATTAGAACTTGTAATCTAGAGTCTTTTTGTTGAAAATAAATATTATTTTCAAAGAAACATTATTGTATTCTTTTATTATTACGTGTTTAAAGTCACGCATTATAGGCTATGTCAGTTGTATACACAAAGTATCGTCGCTTAATAAGCACCTGTCAAATGTACCATAACGTGAAATTTTATTTTCTCGAATTATTTTAAAACACTTAAAAGTTATTACTATGCAATATTTTTGTTTATCGCGGAACTCTAGGTTATCAGGAAAATTAAAAAAAAATTTCATCTTTCGACATCAGTGATTTCTTTTATTTTCACGAAAAATAAGAGAAAGTGGCCGACCACTGGGGGGGTGGCTGAACTTATACTCTCACTTACCCTACAATACTTTAATTTTTTTTAATTATTTTTTTTATCAAATGATTTTAATATATTTTTTTAATTATTTATTTTAATTCTACCATTTACCGATGAATGTTGCAAGTATTGTTTTAATACTTGTGTACACTGAGAAATATTTTGTATAAAGTTTTGTCAAAAGTTGGTCAAAATGGCTACATATAGGCATTGTAATAATGTTTAAAATTCTCTTGTATGGTTATTAACCCATTAACGCCTGAATGCACTGAATTTTTAGTCTGACTTCAATCTTAAATATATTCTAATGAACATATTATTTCCTCTTCGATAAATAATTTTTTTTTTTGCATTAAAGTGTCCTCTATCCGAATATGATATTAGAAAATTAATAAAAAATTGTTCAGCAATATTTTTTTGCATATAATTAAAAAATTGCATGATTTTTTAAAGGTTTTTTATTACAAATTCTTAAATTTTTTTGACATCTAATATTACCATAAATTGAAGAAAGTGAATTTATCATTCGGTAGTATTATATTGAAGATGAAAGAATTTATCAATTATCCGAATCAAATCTCTCGAAAATAAATTTCTTGAGTAAGCACTAGATTTCGTTATGAAAATACAATATATTTTTCATATGTATCGACAGCGCAGCTGTCCTAAATACAGAAACCTGTTTTTTCTGAAAATCATTTTTTCGAAATTAATTAATAATTTCAAAATTATCAAAGAACTCAGAAAAAATGGTTAGCATGGTAGGATACGAGCCCACGACCTTTCTATTGCCGGTAGACTGCTCTGACCACTGAGCTACATCAGCTATGGTCAGAGCAGTCTACCGGCAATAGAAAGGTCGTAGGCTCGTATCCCACCATGCTAACCAATTTTTTCTGAGTTCTTTGATAATTTTGAAATTATTAATTAATTTCGAAAAAATGATTTTCAGAAAAAACAGGTTTCTGTATTTAGGACAGCTGCGCTGTCGATACATATGAAAAATATATTGTATTTTCATAACGAAATCTAGTGCTTACTCAAGAAATTTATTTTCGAGAGATTTGATTCGGATAATTGATAAATTCTTTCATCTTCATTACCATAAATTGTTCACTCGATTGTTATACTTTCAAAAAATATATTAATTTTTTAAATTTAAACATTTGATTTTTCAAAATGGCGCCTAAAAACTAAATTTTTTTTGAAAATTTGAAATTTGATGCTCGATAATTATACATTTTTTTAAACTGCGGCTTGAAAATGTTTAGTCGGGGGTTTTCGGGGTCGTTGATTACGAATTTGATATTAGTTTTTCAAAATTCAAAATGGCAGATACAATATGGCGGACGAAAATTTCAAAAATTGGTTGGATTCTCATACAAATCCGCTCACAGGGGTTTTTGGGGTCGCTGAATACGAATCTGATATTAGTTTTCGAAAATTCAAAATGGCGGATTCAATATGGCAAACAAAACTTTTAATTTGGTTGGATTCTTTTATAAATCAGTATTCGGAGGTTTTTGGGGTCGCTGGTCGTGAATCTGATATTATTTTTCCAAAATTCAAAATAGCGGATGTAATATGGTGGACAAAATTTTGAAAATTCTGTGGGGTTTTTTGTAAATCCTTACTCTGGGATTTTTCGGCGTCGCTGATTAATTATAAAAAGGATTTTAGTTTTTTAAAAATCAAAATAGCGGATCTAATATTATGCAATTATTATGCTAATAATTATTACATTTTATTATATTTATTTAATAAAATATTTGAATTATAAAAAAATAATGAAAAAATTATAAAAGTGAATATAACAATAAAAATTAATAACTATTTTTTAGTAACAAGGATTTTTTAATGTTAATGACGACAAATTAATTGTTTGATATTAATTAAATTTTTTCTGCACTCTTTTACATGTAAAGTTTTTATCATTTTGAAAAATTCGCACATTTTTCGTTATAATTCTCTTTTCTTCCACCAGGTGGTAGAGACCCTACTAAAAAAATAATGACAAAACATCAGAAAAATAATCAGAATTTCTGGTGTTTTTGAGCAGTTTTTCTTACAATTGCAGCTCAAAAACATGAAAAAGAAATAGAACCCTTCAAAATACTGCCAAGAATCATGAAAACTTTTATGACTGCCATCGAATTTTTTTATAGCATAGCAAAAAAATCTTTTTTGGGGATGTATTCTTGTTCCTTTATGTAAAAAGGTCGTCACGCCTTTTATAACTTTGGTAGAAAATCGAAAAACCATTATACCTTTTTTAATGTTTAAAATTATTTTTGTTTATTTCAACATTATATTTAATGTTTATAAACTCAGATTATTTTAATGACTGTTTTACGTATACCTTATACTGTCTTGGATTACAATTCAAAAATGATATTAGTTTTTACATATCAGTTATAGTTCACGAGATAGCTTATAATTTCTTCAAAATGAAGGTTTTGAGAATAAATTTTAGATATTTGGAAACATGAAATATCACAGATTTTAAATTTTTAAATTATAAACTTCCATTAGTTAAATTGGCTGGGGTCGAATTGCGTAAAATGGTCAAATATTTTCTGAAATGCGGAAAGGGTCTTCTTTTATTTTTCCGAGTTGCGTAAAATGGTCAAATCTCAAGCCCTTCTCCCACTCTTTTGCCATGACTGTAGAAGGAGGGGCTGCCGAGAAGGAGGAGTGATCGACTAATGAGTTCATTAGGTCACACCTCTACCCCCAGTATATCTAATTTTTGCTAATAACACAGCGGTACATAGTTGCATCTAGACGGCCAGACATTTCTCACGGATCGGGCTCGTAGTAAACACTGGTGTTGTCAAAATTTTTTTTTTTGTTGTAAGGGGGATTGGTTCTGGGTTCTAAGTACCTTCTAGTACCAACTAGAAAGTCAATTTGACTCCCTTTCTACATAGAAAAGCAAGAGGACTTCTCTCTAAACGTGAAGCGGAACTAGGTGCGGCGGGCTTCGCCCGCCTCTGAGTGGTCTCTTCAAGGGACACCTGTCAAAATTTTTTTTTTTGTTGTAAGGGGGATTGGTTCTGGGTTCTAAGTACCTTCTAGTACCAACTAGAAAGTCAATTTGACTCCCTTTCTACATAGAAAAGCAAGAGGACTTCTCTCTAAACGTGAAGCGGAACTAGGTGCGGCGGGCTTCGCCCGCCTCTGAGTGGTCTCTTCAAGGGACACCGTCAAAATTTTTTTTTTTGTTGTAAGGGGGATTGGTTCTGGGTTCTAAGTACCTTCTAGTACCAACTAGAAAGTCAATATTTGTATATAACATTTTTTGAAATTTTTGCGTTTTTTACGAGTTAAATGCAAAAAATCAGACTTTTATGGTGTTTTTTATGGTTTTTACTATGAAGCTGAACTATTCGACTATTTTTACTATGATTTTCGTAATTACGCACCAAAAAACATTATAAGACTTTATTTTTTTATAATTAGATGTCCTTTTAGGTGAGAGTATATTTTAACCACATTTTATGGAATTTCATGGTTTTTTGCATTTTTCTCGAAAACTATCAATTTTAGAAAAAAATGGTGAATACAAAAAATGTGTATATATATATATATATATATATATATATATATATATATATATATATATATATATATATATATATATATATATATATATATATATATATATATTATACATAAATATACATAGATTTACTGTATACACCCATTTTTTTAAACACGCCAGCTAATTAATATGAATTGCTAATTTTGGTCAAATGCTGACAGTCCTAAGCCTGTACAAAGTGTGATGGAAAAAGTGTGAGACAGGGAAACCCCTTTCTCAATCGTCTATACTTGAGGGAAAACCGCTGTATCGTCCCGCCTTTCTAGCAACTCCTGAAACCGACTGCAGAGTAGAAGGGGAAAGAAGGAACGGAGGAGTAATGGGGCCCTTTAACTTACCGCCTTCCGCAATTCGGAAAATTTTCGGTCCTCTTTTGACCGCCTTACGCAATTCGACCACGCCGGTTAAATTGGTCAAGTTTCAAGTAATAAAATTTTTGTTTAAACAATCATAAACCTTCAGAACAATGCCTTTTTTTGCCCACTCGACTCAGCTCAGTCACAATGACCAATTCGCTACGCCCGTCTCTTTGACAATAGATTTCCGAGTCTTTTGTGATGATTTTAAAACAAGAATTTTATAACTTAAAACTTTTGCATTTTAACTAATGCAACTTTGTAACATAAAAATTTAGAATCTATGGTATTTTACGATTCCAAATATCTAAAATTTATTTTAAAAATAATTTTTTTAATAAATGTTTTTTAAAATAAATTTTAGATATTTGGAATCGTAAAATGCCATAGATTCTAAATTTTTATGTTACAAAGTTGAATTAGTTAAAATGCAGAATTTTAAAGTTATAAAATTCTTGTTTTTAAATCATCACAATAGTTTCGGAAAATCTATTGTTAAAGAAAGGTGCGTATCAAATTGGTCATTGTGACTGAGTTAAGTCACTGATCTCTATATATAACTGGATGGGCGACTCCTATATAAAAGTAGCTTCCGGTGTGAAAATAATTGAAACCATCGACGCCATGTTTTAGACACCGGT
Organism: Leptopilina drosophilae; assembly: GCA_032873175.1. Taxonomy (NCBI): domain Eukaryota; kingdom Metazoa; phylum Arthropoda; class Insecta; order Hymenoptera; family Figitidae; genus Leptopilina; species Leptopilina drosophilae. The sequence continues at coordinate 33,344,244 of CM065481.1, forward strand.
GAAACAGCGTAGAGCGACTTGATTGTGTGAGTTGCCGTGTAAGTGTGCTTTGCATATAGTGTGTGTTGTTCGATGTTTTGACACTTCTCTCGTATGTTTCAAGTAATTAAATTAAATAATTTGTAACTTTTTTAAATATATAAATACCAATATGGTTTTAATTTGTTTATTTTGTGGGAAAAAGGAAGCGAAAGGTGTTTTTTTCACAAGTAGGTATATATTTAAAAAAATGTATATATATTATTGAATTGTGTATTTTTAGGTTATATTTTGCTTCTTTGCCGAGGCGTAATATTTTACTCACTGTTGTTTTATTATAAACATTATATGTATAATGCTGAATAATTTCAGTTTTTTTACCAAATTAAATTAAGAAGCAAGTATTTTTGTGAAATGATTAATCTTACCAAGTGAAAAAAATTAAACGAAACTTAAATTTAACTTGTCAAATATTTAATTATTTTTAAGTAAATTAAGTTAATTTTAATAATTTTTATTTATTTATTATTATTTATAGTTATTAATAAAAATAAAATAATTTAATAATTATTAAAATAAGTTAAGTATTTTTTTCATAGTTAAATGTATTTCAACCTTCTTTGTAATTTTAAAATTCTCGCCTGCTTTTGTAAAGTGGGTGTCTAAAATATGGCGCCTTCCGGGCTTCTAATTTTATCACAGTTTTAGACGTGTCGCCCATCCAGTTATAATAGAGATCAGTGAGTTGAGTCGAGTGGGCAAAAAAGGCATTGTTCTGAAGGTTTATGATTTTTTAAACAAAAATTTTATGACATGAAATTTGTTAAATTTAACTAATTGAAGATTATAATTTAAAAATTCAGAATCTGTGATATTTCATGATTCCAAATATCTAAAATTTATTCTAAGAAACTTCATTTTGAAGAAATTAAAAGATACACTTCAAGTATGGTCAGCTTGGTTTGTGAAGTGAAGTGAGAAGCTGATAGAGTTCTCACAAAACATCAAATCCATTCTAAAAATTCTGTCAGAAATAATCTGAAAAATGACAAATCATCAGAGTCAAGAAGAAGCATCAGAAAATCTGACGAATAATCAGAATTCTGATGTTTTGTCATGATTCCTCATTATTTTTTTATTAGGGGATGTATTTCTCCCGCTATGTAAATGCGTTATGAAATACAAATGAGTAGGAATCTGTTGTTCTTCAAATCATATGAATTTTTTGTTTTTTCAAAGGTAAGTGGAATTTTCTTTTTTTTTTCCTAATATTAAATCCGCCATTTTGAATTTTGAAAAACTAATATCAAATTCGTAATCAGCGACCCCGAAAACCCCCGAGTAAACATTTTTAAGCCAAGGTTTAAAAAAATGTATATCGAGCATCAAATTTCAAATTTTCAAAAAAAATTAGTTTTTAGGCGCCATTATGAAAAATCAAATGTTTAAATTTAAAAAGTCAATATATTTTTTGAAAGTATAACAATCGAGTGCACGATTAATGGTAATATTAGATGTCAAAAAAATTTTTTGACTTAAAAATTTAAGAATTTGTAATAAAGAACCTTTAAAAAATCATGCAATTTTTTAATTATATGCAAAAAAATATTGTTAAACAATTTTTTATTAATTTTCTAATATCATATTCAGATTGAGGACACATTAATGCAAAAAAAAATTATTTGTCGAAAAGAAAATAATAAGTTTATTAGAAAATATTTAAGTTTGAAGTCAGACTAAAAATTCAGTGCATTCAGGCGTTAATGGGTTAAAATGCATTTTCCAAAGAATGTTCAAAAAGTAATTTAAAGATTAAAACAGACATTAGATTAAACTTTAATATGCATTTGATTGTAAACTGATTTACTATTTTTAATACTTTATGCTGTACTTTGGTAGATATTTACCTGCGTGTGTCGCAGGGTGTTTCCGACATTCGCTCTCTGGGCGCTCTGAAACTACGAAACATGATTGGTTGGATCAGGGGAATTGTGGATTTTGATTGGCTACAACTCTAACTCGACAGTTTCGTGCTCTGCTTTTTCGCTCCATGAAGATATACGGAGCGTGAGAGCAGATTACGAAACTGTCAGGTAAAGTCAGGTAAAGTTCGATCATAATTATATGAATAACTTGTTCGAAGATATAACTTATGTAGTACCGCAACTTGTTGTCGGATGACGCCACTGTTCAGAGATAGAAAGAGAAAAACTCACTCCCCCTCTCTCTCCTAGTCCATCTCTTACTACCTACTCTCTACCTTTCATTTAGTTTAGAGAAGGCTTAATTAACTATTAATAATTAACAATTATTAATTATTATTAAATATATGTATATGTATATATAGATATATCTATATATTTATGCAATATATGTGACGCGACACGAGAAAAGGGACCTATCGCCTCAAAAAAGAATTTTATAGGGGGAGCGTTTAAAGTGACGGCATAAACAGAAAACACGTGTATTTACGAGGACACGTTCAACTTTCAGGCTTTATATTATTAAAACTATTTGAGATTTTTAACTTCTGATTTTTTTACGTGAAAGAGCAACTCAAAATCTATGGAATACGACTAAAAACTCAAAAATGATTTTTTTATCGATAGGTCCCTTTTCTCGTGTCGCGTCACATATGTATTGTAATACATATTGTATACGATCATAATAATTATAAATATATTTTATTTATTTTGCTAATTGATTTATATTTATTATTATATTAAATTGTTCTTATTTATCTATTTTTAATTTCGGGGGGGATTAGTTTTAAATTTCCAAATATTTCTAGCTTATATGTAGGGGAGGGTAGGCTACATTGAACCGGGTATTTTCTAAAGTCCAAGAACTAATTACATTTTACAAATTTTGATCAGGTTTTTGTATCAACATTAAGCTGAAGTACTCCTTTAGTTAAAATACACGTTACAAACACAAATTATTATGATTAAATAATTAAATTTAATTTTTTTCTAACAAGTTACACTTTTCTTATTTTGAAGAATCTGTGTCTACATTGAACCACCTTTAATAAAACACTACAATTTACTTCAAAAATAATATTTCCACTTAGACATTGTAAAAAATATTATTTTTCACTCAAAAAAATAGAAAATTGTTGTTAAAGAGTTATTATTTGTTAATATAGGTGATTAATATATTTTGATGTCAGGTTAGGTAGGTAAAGTGACAGTTTGAGTTTATCTCGTTCACAATTGTGATGAAAGCATGTCTTCTAGTATTTTTCTTACTAATTAGTAGAGCAGACAACTTTACCACTCTTAAAATTGAAAATTCTTTGCTTTTTCGGGTGGTTCAATGATGCCGCACTCACTGCATTCACATGACATTCACAACAAAAATGGTTTATAATAAATTTATGTAAGGCTTAAAATTCTTTATCACATCGGAATATTGAAGTTGACACCCTAAGCGACATAAATCACAAGTTTACTAATTTTTAAAACTTCCTATTTGAATAAAAAAAATTCATTATATTTGCACAAAATTTTTTGTTTTGTACGTGAAAAACAGCTTTTTTCGTTTTTCTTTGTAAATAATAAACCTACGTGCTCGAAATTTTTGGACGTAGTCGCTTTCGGTAATACTAATTTATATATTAAATAAGAAAAAATTCCACTCAGTGATTTCTTAGAAAATTAAAGTGGTTCACTGTTAACGCTGGTTCAATGTAGCCTACTCTCCCCTATATGTATATTGTTACTATACTGTATTTAATAAAAAGGGTGGGAATATGTATCTTCGAACAAGTTATTCATATAATTATGATCGAACTTCACTTGTAAGTTCGTTTAGTCATAAATTATATTTCATTTACTTGTTCGAAGATATAATTTATGTAGATGTTTAGAGTAGAATGAATCATTCTGTAAGATTTACAATTGTCAATGATAACATTAAACTTTCATTTTGAGAATACACATAAAACGTTTTTGTGATAAAAACTTAAATACTGATGAACCATTCCACCAATTTATTATTATTTGTATTTATATTTATTAATTTGATGATGAACCATTCCACCAAATTACTCATATTTGAATTTATATTTATTTATGAATTTGATGATGAACCATTCCACCAAATTATTCTTATTTGTGTTTACATTTATTAATTTGATGGTGAAAACTTAAATACTGATGAAGCATTCCACCAACCAATATTTGTATTTATATTGATTATTATTATTATTTATTTTTAAAGACAGTTATAATACTGAAAATAAAACTATCCTCTTGAGGAAGCAAAAGAAAAATTATTTAGTATTTCAACTAGCTACCGATCTTTTTTAAGGCTTTTGATCTTTAAACAGGATTTTATATACTTTCCTTGATATTCTTTTTCTAGATTTCGGATACTGTAACAAGGTTTTGGCTGTACAAAGAGTCATTATTATTATTATTATTATTATTTTATTTTTATTTATTTTTTTTTGAAAGAAATACCTAAAGCTGGCCTTCTGTAGGTCTGGACATTTTAATTAATCTGTTATTATTTATTTTATTGGGTGGACTTTAAAGTCGATCCTGGAAATAACATTGGGTTTAAATGTGCTCCACTTCTATAATATTTTTAGGACATGATTTATTTATCGTAAATCCTGTTAAATAAAAAATTAAATGTGATGTATCAAGGGTTGTAATCTAAAAAATTCCTTAATTAAAATTGCTGGTTCTGAATATATCGACCAAATGTTAATAAAATCAAAAGATGCCATTTAGCAGAAGTCAATACATTGTAAATGCTCATTTTTGTAAAAAGGTTATTATAAAATACCTAGAGTCTATTGTATCATTAGCTGATAAATGATCCTCTGTTTAATTTTCCTGTAAAAATTCTATTGAATGTTTAAGGATGAATTCATAGTATAATTAATACTATAGCAAAATCTTTAATGCTTATTAAGGATAATAAACGCAGTCCGCGTTCTCTTTTAAGATGCGACCTGAATGATAAAATTTTTGAAAACAGAAAAAAATAAAAAGAGTTGCTTTAAGAATGTTTGATACACTTGAGGTTAAAGAAAATATTTGTAAAGCATATACATAGTAGAAAGAAAGTCCTATTTTAAGGCAGGAAAGCAGCCTTAAATTAAGATGAAACATTTTTAAGGCAGTCAATGCTGAATGTACGCACGTATTTTGTATCCTTTTACATTATAGCAGACAGTGCTGAATTTAAAACGATCTTAAATTAAGATTTACCTTTTACTGTGTAAAAATTCACATTTTTAGTAAAAATAAAAGCATTTATAGCTTACGTTTGTGGGTTACTTTATGCAAGAAAAATATCTAAATTATATTTTCATGTAAAGATTATATCCCATATTTACAATTTATTTATTATTATTATTATTTTTAATAGAAACCTCTTTTAGTTTTACTAAATTCACATAGTAAAGAATACTTTCTTAATTCATGTAACCTTATTTATTTATCTTTCTGTTTGCAAGATAGCTACAATACATTATTTTATTACTAGAATTCAGTTGACACTTTTGTTGAATTGTTCGATATTCCTGAGAAAGTATTTAAATTAATTTTCTTCTTATTGACAATAAAATCTAAATAACAGCACTTAGAAAGATTAGTTGTTAGATTAATGTTATTTGGCCATTATTTCCCGAATGTTTGATAATTAGAAAGTCATCTAAATAAAAGTATGGATTTGATAACTATTTCTCAACCAGATCCTTCTGGCTATACACATGAAAACGAAATGTAATGATGATAATTAAAACAAGAGATCTTTAAATTTTCTGTCCAAAGTAGAATATTCATTACATATCTATTAATAAACCAATAAATCTTCTTATAATTGAATCCATACGTCTAGTTTAGGGAAACATGTATGTTCTTTTCGATATATTTATCACTGGCTTCTATATATAGCAATTGATTGAGTGAAGATTAAAAATCTGATCTTTATACTCAAGTATTATGTATTCGTGTACTAACTGGCAAACCGCTTAGTCTTAGATAATTTGTTTCCTTTAATGTCAGCTTCCTTGCTGCTGTAATTAGAGATAAAACGTAGTTAAAGGGGCTAGAAAACGAATATATTTAACCCCGAAGAACAACAGACCTAACAAATGTAATACCAATTTTTTGTTGAGGCTTAAGGACGCTGCACGGTGGGATATATTTGAAAGTCCAGGGACGCAACAAGCGAGGGCCTTTCAATTTCCCCTCTTTTCACCTCTCTTGGTGCAATTTTTTGACTTTGATAATTAATTAAAAAAAAACCAGATTGAAAATGAAAAAAAGGGCGATTTAACGAAAAATAGTAACTAATAGAGAATATAAAACAAGCTTTTTTATGACGAATAGATGCTTGTAGGAGCGTAAATATGAATCCGCGTTTTGCAAAACATAGCAATCTGACAGCTGAATATGAATATTATATTTATTATATATAAATAATTTCTATGAATCAAATATTTGATTCATAGAAATTATTTATTTTATTAGTTAACGGAATAATCTAATAAATGTTTCCAATTTGCTACTTTTATAATTTATAAAAAGTTTATTTCAATTAAAACTGCAAGATTATAATTAGTTTATAAGAAAATTTTTCTACGTTCTACCTATTATGTTAAATTTAATTTGTATTACAATCAGCTGCTTTTAATAATTTATTCTTTAAAATTCAAATTTATTCGTTCAGTTCCTTTAAAAAGCTGATTTTGCGAAATAAATATTTTTCACAACTTTTTATGTTTATCATTTACCACAATTATTCTTTTTTGAAATTTATTTTTAAAAATGCGTAATATTTCCATTAATTATTATTTATTTAATTTCTATTTCATATATTTTCTATTAAAATAAAGTAAACATCTTAAATCATATGTTAATAAATTAATTGAAATAACAAATTTTTTTATTTATTAGATATTTTAAAATTATATATAACCACGTGTATATAATTTATGAAAAGATGAATGCGCAGGCGCAACTTTGGAGTGACGGAGAAAAAAGAGAGTTCTTACGCTCTATCCGTCTCTTTTTATACCAGTAGCTTTCTCCTCTCATGGGAATCATGAAACTCGCGCAGTCTATTCTTATATGTCTATGGTCTCCTCTGCGTTTGTCTGCGAATGAATGCGTTGCGTTGATTTTAGCATATGTTGCCATAGTAACTGACGCAACGCAGAGTTTTGAGAACCTATTGGAGAAAGACCTTAAAGGTTGTGTTGCTTGCCAGTATACGCAGGTCTACGGGCTGGAATATTGCATATTGTGCACGGTGTGCAATCATCATATGGACATAAATATGTTATCTCTGTCCTCTTCTAACTCATGCTTTACATTTGTAAACGACGTATTACGATTGAATTAATTTTAGGCAAGGAAAAAAATTTTTGTGCATTATCCCATCTATTTTCATTGAAATAAGGCTTGTGGAGTTTTGTTAATATTTTAAATATATAAATATTAGTTATGGTACTCCAAACCATAGAATTCACAATTTGCGATAATAATAAATAATTGTTCACCAAATTAGCCAATAATTTATTTATTTATCATAATCAATGATAGTTATAATACGTGTATAAATCTCTCGATCTAGACGCAAACTGAACATTTATCAGTCTCGCTTAGTAACGGTTGCTATGACCGATCAGCCCTTATGAGGAGTGGGGAGAGAAGAACATTAAGCATTCCCCACAGCTTTTGCATAGCTGGCGTCATCTGTTGTATACTTTCAACTTTATAGTAGATAAGTTAGGAAGATTATTTTTTGATTTTTAATATTAGTAATATTACAAAAAGTATAAAATTTTCTTCACAATTAATAATACAAGAATGATTTTGTTATTTCAATTATTTTTACAAAATTTATGATAAATAATAACTTATTTATAAAAAATTTCCTTTATTTTTCTTAGGTTTTCTATACTTTTAAAAGAAATACGAATCATATTTTTTTTGCAGCTTATATACATCACTATCACGGTGTTATCCCTTTTAGCAGGCAACCTGCCGCGCTCCTACGTTTTCTATATAGAGCCAGCAATTTTTTTGTATTGATATGTAAAACCTGGATTCATATTAACTGTCATAGAAACATTAAATAATTTAAAAAAACTTTTTTTTAGAATGTTTATTGACTGTAGTTTATTTCTGAAAGCCAATTTTTTTTAAGTATTAGGATTTTTTAAAATAAATTATCCAAGTAAAAAATTTCGAAAAAGAAGCATAAAATTTTTGAATCATTAGAAATAAAAAAAACAAATATTGTTTCTAAAAATAATATTTTTTTTAATAATATTTTTAAAAGTTAAGTATAATGATAAATAATAATAATAATAATAATAATAATAATAATAATAATAATAATAATAATAATAATAGATATAATAACAATAATAAACAAATAATAAATATAATAGTAAACAATAAGAGTAATGAACATTTAATATTTTTGTTTTTCACGTTCATTCCTACTGTATTTACGCTCATAGAAACATCTAATCGTCATAAGAAAGCTTGTTTTATATTCTCTATTAAATATTATTTTTCCCTAAAGCGCTCTTTTTTATATTCTGTCTGGATTTTTAAAAATTAATTATCAATGTCAAAAATTACACAAAAAGAGAGGAAATTTTAGACTTTGATAATTAATTTTTAAAAATTCAAACAGAAAATGAAAAAAAGGCGATTTAAGGAAAAATAATATTTAATAGAGAATATAATTTAAACTTACTTATGACAATTAGATGTTTCTAGGAGCGTAAATATGAATCCGCGTTTTACAAAACAAAGCAAACTGACAGCTTGACCTGTTATTGTCGGTGGCCGACAGTTTGCACCGTTTTTATGTTGAAAGTGTTTACACTATGGTAATGTAGGGACTTAGATGATCAACAAAAATAATAAGTCTTTATTTTTATTATTTAATATTACATAAATAGTTATATTTATTTGTTTATTTATCTAATATTATTTATTATTATTCTTACTTTTCTAGAATTATTATAATAGAAAAGTAGAAAATCTGATCTTTTTTATGAAAAAAGTCCTTTTTCCGAAACACGGAGGTACTCAGAATTTATTTTCAATTTCGAAAACAATAATTTCATATCACAATTTTCATTGATGAAAAATATAAATACCTACAGAAAAGTTACGATCAAATTTTGATCAAAAATTAAATAAATAAACAAATAATTTTCCATGTACAAAAATTTTAAAAACATATTTTCTACCAAATTACTCGTGTGTTTCTAAATCCACCAATTTTTAAGAAAAATAAAAATTTAATAAATTTATGTTTAGTAATATTTTTATAAACAGTTTCTTTTATTTTTTAAATATTTTTCCATCATAATATTTTTAAAAAGCAAGTATAATAATAAATAATGATAATAACAATTATACAGATATAACAATAATAAATCAACAAACAATTAATAAATAAATATAAAAATTATAATAATAAATAATAAAAGTAATAACTTCCATTATTTTTGCTGCCCACGTATGTACTTTCATACTGTACCACGCAAACGGTGCAACCTGATATAGTCGGCCATGACTAACCTCCCATATTCAGCTGTCAGATTGCTATGTTTTGCAAAACGCGGATTCATATTCACGCTCCTACAAGCATCTATTCGTCATAAAAAAGCTTGTTTTATATTCTCTATTAGTTACTATTTTTCGTTAAATCACCCTTTTTTTCATTTTCAATCTGGTTTTTTTTAATTAATTATCAAAGTCAAAAAATTGCACCAAGAGAGGTGAAAAGTGGGGAAATTGAGGGGCCCTCGCTTGTTACGTCCCTGGACTTTCAAATATATACCACCGTGCAGCGTCCTTAAGGGGATGTCAAAGTCGATAGGATTTTCCCATTGAGCTTCAATGGGAAAATCGCATCGACTTTGACACCGCCTTAAACATTAAAAATTTTTTCATGGTCTTAGATGAATCAAACAAGGCTTTCAGATTGTTTCTAAATTATAGAAATTTAATAATTTATTTTTACACTATATTTACCAGAAATAAAAATTTTCCTTGCTTCGGTTTCAGTGTAAAATATTTGAGAATTTTATTTTGGGTAAGACTCCGTCAGAAAATATGCGATTTGCATGGGGTCTTTGGATTAGGCTGTAATTTGGTGAAATTGTAGTATTGGATACTAGAAACAAGTATGCTAAAAATTTTTTGAAAATTTTGAAATTTGTTGAAGTTACGCCATTTTGAATTATTTGTTATAATTTTTTTAAATCTTAATATTTCCGAAAGTTTTCGATGAAATTTAATAAAATTTGGAAGGCTTATACTTAACATCATGTTTCTTCTGATTATCACATAAAAAAAAAAAAAAATTTTTTTGCCCAATAATGGCACGGTCACACCTCGGCTGCCTGCCTGCCTGCCTGCAGGTCGTCATGGCAATACATAAGAGTAAGAGGGTCAGACAATTTAAATTATTCGTCTCCTCTCTCCTACTCCCGTGGCGGCTGCCTGCGCAGGCAGGCAGGCAGCTGAGGTGTGACCGTGCCATAAAAGTCAAAAAAAATTTTTTGAAATCGATTTGCCCGAGCGGGACCGATTTTTGAGTTTTTTTGTCAATTAATAAAATATTCCTTGTAATTTCACGTTTCATTTAAAAAAAGAAAATCGATGGAGACTCAAAAAGTTTTCGAGATATTGCAATTTTTGTGGAAGCGCGACCAGGTTTTAGTGTCAGCGATGTGTGAGTGCCCGGGAATCCTAATTCTTACACTTTCCTGTTCAAAATTCTCTAGAACCTACAAATTTTATCCGATTTTAATGTTCTTGGACTTAAATGAAAGGAGATAAATTTTCTAAGAGTTTTCCCGAAATTATTGTTTCAATTATTAATTGTTTATTTATTTTTTTGTTACTCAAAGTAAACAATTTACAAGAATTTTGAAAAAAATCGTGTTTATTTTTTATTTTTCTATTCCTCATGAACGAAATCAATTTAAATTAGTCTAGTATGACCACCTGATAAATAATAATGCATAATTAAATTTATTTAAATAATTTCGTTAATTAACAAATAGATAACTCTGGTCCTTCTTAAAAAAAATTGTATTTTTTAATTAACAAAATTATTTAAATAAATTTAATTATGCATTATTATTTATCAGGTGGTCATACTAGACTAATTTAAATTGATTTCGTTCATGAGGAATAGAAAAATAAAAAATAAACACGATTTTTTTCAAAATTCTTGTAAATTGTTTACTTTGAGTAACAAAAAAATAAATAAACAATTAATAATTGAAACAATAATTTCGGGAAAACTCTTAGAAAATTTATCTCCTTTCATTTAAGTCCAAGAACATTAAAGTCGGATAAAATTTGTAGGTTCTAGAGAATTTTGAACAGGAAAGTGTAAGAATTAGGATTCCCGGGCACTCACACATCGCTGACACTAAAACCTGGTCGCGCTTCCACAAAAATTGCAATATCTCGAAAACTTTTTGAGTCTCCATCGATTTTCTTTTTTTAAATGAAAGGTGAAATTACAAGGAATATTTTATTAATTGACAAAAAAAACTCAAAAATCGGTCCCGCTCGGGCAAATCGATTTCAAAAAAATTTTTTTGGACAAAAAAATTTTTTTTGTTTTTTTTATGTGATAGTCAGAAGAAACATGATGTTAAGTATAAGCCTTCCAAATTTTATTAAATTTCATCGAAAACTTTCGGAAATATTAAGATTTAAAAAAATTATAACAAAAAAATTCAAAATGGCGTATCTTTAACAAATTTAAAAAAATTTTTGGCACACTTGTTTCTAGTATCCAATACTATAATTTCACCAAATTACAGCCTAATCCAAAGACCCCATGCAAATCGCATATTTTCTGACGGAGTCTTACCCATAAATATAATTTGCTTTTTTAAAATAAAATTCAAAAAATGTTGCCATATTCGTAAATATGGGAATTTTTGGATATTCACAGGACGTCTGTAGGATATTCAGAATATCTTGTATTTTGTAATCCAAAACTGAGAAAAAAGTAGTTTTCATCGTCTTCCTGTAAATTTTTCTTTTGAAAATTGTTTATCAAGTAATGTTTAAAAACATTTGTCTGAAATAAGATTTTTAACATTTTTTAAAATAAAATCACACATTTAAATATACCGCCATTTATAATGGCATGGTCACACCTCAGCTGCCTGCCTGCCTGCGCAGGCAGCCGCCACGGGAGTAGGAGAGAGGAGACGAATAATTTAAATTGTCTGACCCTCTTACTCTTATGTATTGCCATGACGACCTGCAGGCAGGCAGGCAGGCAGCCGAGGTGTGACCGTGCCATTAGTAGAAGGTCGGAAATTGGCCACCATTGGTGGCAATTTTTCATTTTGTAGCGGGTAAATTGAAAAGTATAAAAATATGATTGTTTAATTATAATACTTAAGAAAAATAATTTTCAAGTGAAATTACTACCCAAGAGTAAAAAAATTATTATTTTAATAATAATTTCTGAAAGTAAACAAAATTATTATTTTAATAATAATTTCTGAAAGTAAACAAAAATTATTATTTTTAATTATGGGTATAAAAATAATTATTTAGAAACAATTTATCGAAACTGCACATAAAATTATTGGAAATAAAAAGATATGTCCTTAATTATTTAATAATGCGATTAATTTATTATTAAAATTTGTGTTATTTACAAATAAAAATAAATTCAAAAGAATTGTTAATTAAATTGTTAATTAATTCAAATTTATTTGTATTAAAATCTTGTAAAGTTTCATTACTAGAAATGAATGGTATTTTTTTATATTTACAATTAAAAATTTCCTGAACAAATTTATACCATATTTTTAAAAATGCTAGTTTAGAAAAGTCCATTATAAATAAATTTTTATATTAGACATCAGTAAATTTTTGAAATTAAGAATATGCATTTAAAACACAAAATTATTGAAGGCCGTAGACAATTGTATATTTCTTTATCCATTGGTTGTTGCAAGTATCATGGCTGATTGTGCAAAAATATTTTTCTAGTAGACGTCTTTGCATATTGTTATGTATATGACTTTCTGCTACAGCAGTATCAGTGGATGCAATTTTCTCTTCCTATAAATGCTGTTATAACTGTAAAATAAAAACATTGTAAGTTAATTTCTCCTGCAAAAATATGTCAATTTTTTCATAGCTGGTACCTGTATAAATTTTACAACAAATAAAATTTACAAAATAAAAATTGAAACGTTTTCCATAATATTATTATTCTCAAAATCCGTTAATTTTAATAATTTTGGAATTCGTAAGCCATTCGGTGAGACTTCTCTTTTGTTGCATTTATTATTAAAAGTTTCCTGAGAATTATGTATATCAACATCTATAAAAAAAGAAATCACTGTTAAATATCTTAAGTTAATTGAAATAATAATAAGAATATTAATAACTTTACCACTACTCCTTGCAAATAAAGTTGGAACAGCATCAGAGTTTAGAATTAAATATTTTCCTATTTTTCTGAAGCAAGTGTTGTCGAAATGATCACTGCACAAAAGACGTCTCTTTGTTACTTCCACATCTTTCAGATTCATTGCAGATAGCCATTTTTGTAATAGTATAGGATTTTCAACAGGAAATCTGTTATAAGAAAAAAATAAAATTTAACTGAAACTAAAATTTACTAAATAACATTTTTTTAAAAATATAATTAAAATGAATCAGGAGAAAATTCATTACTTTTACTCATATCTTTTGTGTAATTGAAAATTAATTTTTATTAAATATTAGCAAAAATAAACAAAATTTGTAATGTTTTTTGAATATTTGAATGCATATACACTTACTTTCGATAGGACCTATTTTTATTAACTCCTTTTATTTCATAGCAATAAATGCAACTGGATTTATACGTTTTAAATTTTGTAGGGATACTTCTTGATAATAAAGTTCCTTTTATTTTATTTTCAAGGCATTCTTTCTCAAAATGATCTGAACATAATCGAGCCAATTTACTAGGCTTGATGTTTGGCCCTAATTTCATATTTTCAATCCATTTTTCCAGCAGTTTCTTATCATTCCATGAAAAACTTGTGAAATTAATTGTATATAAATTAAATAAAATTGTTTAAATTATAATGAAACAGATAAATATACCTATCAATGGAACAAAAATTTGATATATATACAAAAACATAACCTACTTTAAATCAGTTTACTTACGTGTGAAAGGAACGATCAACATCTGCTACTTGTGGCTCGCCGCAATAAATACATTTACGTACCATTATAATGTAATTATAATGTAATTAAATTTAAAAACTTTTTTCACAGAAATAAACATTACAGAAAACATAACCATCCATACTCATTGCACATGTCAACACAATTCAATTTTTAATGTTCAGCGTTGGCACTTATACTAGCGTAGCGCTGCGTATATACGGCCATGACCTGGTGACTTGTGAAGACAGCTTAAAGCCTGTGAACAGAGTAAAGTTTGGCGGCGCGAACGCCAACCGACCACGGTGTGCACGGCAACACAGCCGGAGAGCTAATAATAGCAATCCGTCTACGTCCCCGCGAAACAATGTAATTCGAGTAGATAAATATGTTTAAATTATAAAATGTAAAAGCGTGAAATTAAAGAAAGAAAGTAAACAATTATATTTTAATATTAGCGCGTTTTAGAAATCTAAAAACATGAGAGACGACTCTTGGATTAGGATTAGTGAGAAATTGTACACTGCAATATGGAGGGGGACATTTTAGAGCTCTTGAAAGAGCTCTAATTAAGTCTGGGCGAAATAAATCAAATCTGGGACAAGACCAAAGAATGTGATCGAGATCTTCATCAATATTTGGACAGTGTGGGCAATCGCCAGACTGAATATAATTTTTCCTAGCGAGGCTAGCACCGAGGTTATAGTGGTTACTTCTTGCGCGACAAATAGAAGTGATCCAGAGTCTGCGAGCTACGAAGTTCGCAAACCATGGTTTTCTTCTGGGTTGGTAAAAACATTGCGTGTATTTAGCACCTTTATTTCTGCCTAGATCCAGAAAGTATGAGTTGCAGCTATCAGATAGCTGTTTTCGAGCAAGACAAAAGAAGTCAGAGTAAGGTAGTTTAGTTTAGTTTATGTTTAGTTGTTGAGGATTGGTGGATGCGTCCTTCGCCGCCCTGTCTACTTCCTCGTTTCCATCAATACCTGAGTGACCAGGTATCCAAACGAGGGTAGATGGACGATTTAAATTAGAAAGAATTTTTAAGCGATTTCTGATAGCAAAAATTATATAGGATTTAATTTTATAGATGTTTTTAGAAGCTAAATTTTTAAGAACACTAAGAGAATCTGAAAAAATAACCGTATTAGAAAGATTGGAATTTATAATGTAATCTAAAGTAAATAAAATTGCAAAGGCTTCAAGAGAAAAAATTGAAGCATGATTTGAAATTTTAAATTTAGAGGTAAGGTTTAAAGAGGGACTAACAAAGGCGCATCCAGCCAAGTGTTCCTTTGCTGATTTGGAACCATCTGTAAAAAAGAAAATGTGATTTGGAAAGTTAATGTTGGATAGATCCTTAAATAATTTTGAAGGTTTAGGAGAGTTTTGGAGTGATTTGCCCCAATTAAGAATAATTTGGGGAGTAAATAGATGATCCTCAAAGAGGAATTCAAAGTAATGATCAATATCCCTACTTCTGATTAATTCGCTGTAAGGTTTCGATTTTTCGAAGGCAATTAAAAGAGGAAAATTAAATTTGATGTTAGAGTCAATAGTGAGTCGACAGAGTTCTGCAAGCTTAGCCGGGAGAGGATGAGTGGAATTTAAATAAACTCTATAGAGATATGTTTTAGCAAGGTAGTTGAATCTACTTCTTAAAGGAGGTCCACAACATTCTGCAAGCATTACGTTAATTAGGGTGCTCTGTCTCTAGCCTATGGCTAGTCGCAGAGCTTGGTTACGAATCTTTTCTAATCGCGAAAAGTTTTTATGAGATTTACAGTACCGGCCAGAATTGTCAGTCCACTTACAAAATTCGTATTAAAAACATGCCTCTCGTTTTTTGATAATATTTCAGTTAAAAATAAGTCTAGAAAAATTTAAAAATAACCATTGGAAAGCTTATAAAATTTCGCGTGAAATGAGCTAAAGTTCAAAACTATTCGTTAAATAGAAACTGAGTTAGAGTGTGAGAAATATCGTCTAATTTTCTGATTTTTGAAAATTCTGTTATCCAACTTCAAGTTCAGGATTGCTCTAAACGAGGTTAGAAAAAAAATTCAAATTCACATATAATAAAGCTTGAGATCTCCTCTTTAAAAGTAAACTAAGTAGCTTAAAAAATATTACGTGGTTTAAAAGATATTGGAGATTTTAAAAAGGTCTGCACGATTGACAAGCAAACCATCATTCAAGCAAAACAGTCACATCGCGCCTCATAGCCAGGGCCGAATAGGACGCTTTATCAAAAACGGACCCCATTATTAATTATTAATTATTAATTGTTAATTATTAATTATTAATTAATAATTATTAATTATTAATTATTAATTATTAATTATTAATTATTAATTATTAATTATTAATTATTAATTATTAATTAAATGAGATTCTTTAAATAAAACTGTAATTTGAACACATTTTATAGTTTTTTTTATTAGAAATTATTATTTTAAATTTAATTTAATTAACATTAAATAATTTTTCAAAATTATAAATTATCAATATTATAAATTAATAAATTTCTCTAAATTAAAAATAAATTAGTTAACTAGAATTTTAGTAAATTAAAAATTAAATATAATTAATAATAATTCATAATTAATTATAATAATGGGGCCCGTTTTTGATAAAGCGTCCTATTCGGCCCTGGCTATGAGGCGCGATGTGACTGTTTTGCTTGAATGATGGTTTGCTTGTCAATCGTGCAGACCTTTTTAAAATCTCCAATATCTTTTAAACCACGTAATATTTTTTAAGCTACTTAGTTTACTTTTAAAGAGGAGATCTCAAGCTTTATTATATGTGAATTTGAATTTTTTTTCTAACCTCGTTTAGAGCAATCCTGAACTTGAAGTTGGATAACAGAATTTTCAAAAATCAGAAAATTAGACGATATTTCTCACACTCTAACTCAGTTTCTATTTAACGAATAGTTTTGAACTTTAGCTCATTTCACGCGAAATTTTATAAGCTTTCCAATGGTTATTTTTAAATTTTTCTAGACTTATTTTTAACTTAAATATTATCAAAAAATGAGAGGCATGTTTTTAATACGAATTTTGTAAGTGGACTGACAATTCTGGCCGGTACTGTAAAGTTTGAGCTTTGTGAACCATAATCAATAGGACTTCTAATTAGTGAGTCAAAAATACGAAGTAAGAGTTGAGGATCTGCTCCCCACCAGGTACCTCGAAGCACTTTTAGTACATTTAAAATTTTTCTACTTTTATCACACAAATAGTTAAAATGAGTATCAGAGGAGGAAGATTGATGAAAGTATGTGCCGAGATACATAACTGAAGGACATGGTTTAATGATATGGTTATTTAGAGATAATGTAAGAGTTGGATCATTTAGGTCAAGTTTTTTATTGCTAAAGATAACGAATTTGGTTTTGACTGGGCAAATTTCCAGACCTCTCTCAGACAAGTGATCCGAAAGGGAGTTGAGACTTTCTTGAAGGGAGTTAATTATTTGATTTAAATTTGGGGAACAACATGAAACTGATAAATCATCAGCAAACTCGTAAATTTCACAATCGGCGGGAATGATAGTATTCAAATTTCTAGTATATATTGCAAAATTAATTGGACTAAGAATGCTACCTTGTGGAAGGTCGACAGTGCTAGTTCTTGGACCAATAACCATGCCATTAATCTTGACATATATGTTTTTACATTTTATTGAGTTGTATATAAAACGAGATATTGATTCCGGAATGCCAATTGATTTAAGATCTTCTACCAAAATATTTGGAACAACACTGGGAAAAGCGCCCTTTATGTCTAAAAAGAGAGCACCAACAAATTCACGATGAGCTAAGCCTGACCAAATTTCTGTCGAGATTAAGGCAAGGTTATCCGTACAAGATCTGCCCTTCCGAAAACCGAATTGATAAGGGCTAAGGATTTTATCGCGTTCTATAAGCCAAGTGAGTTTATTATGTATAAGTTTTTCTGCGACTTTGAAGAGACAAGAGGCTAAAGAAATAGGACGAAATTTACCAGGTGAAGATGAAGATTTTGAAAGGAAAAAGATAAGAAAGTTGTTCCACGAAGAAGGAAAAGTACCGCTGGAAATGATTCTATTAATGATTGATAGAAGGGGTGAAAGGGACTCTTCTGGAAAATGTTGAATAATATTAAAATCAATTTTATCAAGGCCTGGAGAGGATTTAGTTTTGCAAGATTTAATTACTATTGAGAGTTCTGATAAAGAAAAGAGTGATTCAAGAAATGGATTATTATCAAAGTTATTGGGAAAGTTGTCGTGAAATACCGTAGGGGGATATAGATCATCCACAAGGGAGTGAAGTTTATCTATTGTTTCTCTGTCTGCTGAGCATGAAGCTGATGCAGGTTGCGTAAATCGGTTTTTAAAAGACTTTATTATGCCCCATATTTTTGTTAAAGGAGTGTGTCTGTCCAGGGAATCGCAGAAATTTTTGAAAGATTGGCGTCTAGCCTCACTAAACGTGCGTTTAGCTATGGCTTCCGCTTTTTTATAATTAATAAAATTGGAATAATTAGCTAACTTTTTGTAATTTTTAAGAGCTATTTTTCTATTATTAACGGCTTCATCGCATTTATTGTCTCACCAAGGTGCAGGAACAAAAGGTTTTCTTGGAGAAATAGCATTCTTATTTGTGGGAGTGTTTTTACGTTGAGGGCATGCTGTTTTAATTGACATGTCAACAAGTTCTACAATAGTATATTGTGCATCAAGTACAGAAAGAAGCTGTTTTCCGACGAGTGCAAAGTTTGCTGCTCCCAGCGAAGTGAGGGCAGCAATTTGCACGAAGTCGGAAAATCTTCTTTCGTACGTGTTGCACACAGTACTTTGTGCAACACCTGTTTACCGAAAAAAGTTATTTTTATACATTTCTAATCAATAAATATAGTTTTATGTTGATTGTAGTGTATATTATACTGTTTACAAAAAAGTGTGCAGGAAAGTATACTTTCCTGCACACTTTATCAAAAGTGTGTGGGAAAGTACACTTTCCTGCACACTTTTAAATGTGCAGAAATTGACCACTTTCTGCTGCATTTATGTCAAAGGAAAATAGCTCTTTTCCAGCAGGGGTTGCACAAAACTATTATAATCAGAGATAGGATTGTCAGTGTATAAAAGATCAGAGTTTGATTCTACAGATGAACGTAGTGTAGTAGAGAAGAGGGTCCAATTTATTTTTCTTAAATTATATTTGTGAGAGGAAAAGGATGCTATTGGAATTGAGATGCCCAACGACGAAAAAATAGGAAGATGATCACTACCTAAGGAATCGTCAAGGACATTCCAGGAAGAGGAAGTAAAGAGGTTTGAAGAGACGAAAGTAAGATCCAATGCAGATCCATTGTAGGGTGGTCGACCTACCGTGGTAGATGAACCATCGTTTAGGAGGATAAGGTCCATCTCATCCAGTTCTTCACATAAGTTACGCGCGTTGGGGCAGACATAAGAGCCTCCCCAAAGAGTGCTATGGCAATTAAAATCACCTCCGATAACAACGGAGTTGAAACCAGAATTTTTAATTGAGTTGAAAAAACGTTTCCAGTAATTAAGCGAATGGCGATTATGAAACCGCCACCCTTATTTATTATTCTATCGTTTCTAATAATATTAAAGTGTTTTAAATTAAGATTTTTATCCGGTTTTAAAAAAGTTTCGGAAAAAAGAAGGACGTCGAATTTATTTGAGAGACTTTAAATTTCCGGAGTCTTTTTAGAGACACCTCGGCAATTCCATTGCACAATATTTAATTTAGACAATTGATCCATTATTATTGGTATTTACGGGATTAAACAGTGAAAGAATATTTTCAGTAATATAGTATTAAGCAAACTTTGATTGTGTTTAACTTTTTCCGGTGAAGAACTTAATGAGAGCTGCTTGACATGATCTTTGATCATGGAGATTAGTGTTGAGGAGAAGGATTCAAGGTTGGATGTTTGATCGGTTGTGAAAGTTGTTAGAGGATTGGACAAGGAATGAGAAGCAGAGAGTGCAAAACCATTAGGAAGGTCACTACTGTCTCTGCCATTGTTCCATTGTGTTGCGAAGAAGGAGTTGGTTCTTTTCCGTGTTTGTGAAGTGCCAATTTTTTGGTTGCTAGGCTTAATCGTGAAATTTCACTGTTTTTGAGATGACAGGTTTGTGATGTCTGAGAAAAGTGGAGAAGGGGTTTGTTTTGTCGAAGAAGGAGCTGGGATTTCTCCGAGCTGTGGAAAATTTGAGAAATTAAAAGAGTTCGGGGTTGCAACTGTGTTCTTAGGTCGGAGAATAGCTTTTGCTTCAATGAAGGAGAGCCTGTGAATTGTCGCGTAGGTACGGATTTCTTTTTGAAAAGTAAATTCCGGACAATCCTTGGATGTCGCTAGGTGAGGGCCGGAGCAGTTTACACATTTTGGACTATATGAAGTTTTTGGACAAGGGTTAGTTGTGTCATGTGTGGTGTTTTCCCCGCAAGATTTGCATCGCGGTTTAGAACGACAGTGTTTGGCGATGTGGCCAAATCTAAAACATTTCATACAAATACGAGGATTCGGAAAGTAAGGACGAATTGGGCTTGACCCTTTGTAGACCGCTACTCTTTGAGGGAGAACTGTACCCTGAAAGGTTAGTAGGACGGTTTTGGACGGAATGAACTTAAATTCCTTGGTTTTTTCGTCGTAGACTTTGCGATTAAAACGCCGCGCTTGAAGAATTTTTATTTTGCTTACGTGTGGGCCCATAACCTCACCATGCTCAATAATTTCCTCAACTGTTATATCCGTGTCGACATCGTTCATAACTCCCTGACAAGAGACAAAACTTGTAGGGATAATGCCTATCAGACCGTGAGATGACAGCTGGGGGTGACCGAGCAGTTGGTTCGCCACTTGGCCTGATTTTACGGTAACTCTAATTTTACCCCGTCCGCTTTGATTTATTTCGACGATTTTGTTAGGAAATATCGGGTGAAGAATACGACCGACAGACATAGGACCAAGATCCTTTTTAAAATCAGCCGATTTGGGATCACGTTGGATAAAAATTGCGCAGTTGCTTTTTAAAGAGTTATCATAGCTGGGTGTCAGATTAGTGTTGGTTTGTTTGGATGTGTCCGGTTCTGTGTGTTGAGTCGATGACTGTGTTTTATGAGATGTGACAGAGTCGCGAGTTTGAGACGGATTTATAATATGGAAAAAAAAGACCCTAAACCAGATTTGTTAGAAATGTTATTTAATAGAATTTTATTACCTAGAATAACATTTTGGTAGAATGTATAATTGTTAGAATGATAGCTTGACTGAAAGAAAAGTAGAAAGAATTTTAATTTAGTAGAATATTTATTCGTCCGAATTATAATTTGGCAAAAAGTCAATTTGATCGAATTTCAATTTTCCAGAAATCTAATTTCACCAAATATCAATTTATGCGAATCGTTTTTTCGTAGAATAGTAATTTTACAGAAGCGTAATTAAATAGAATCTGAATATTGCCGAAAATCTTTTTGATAGAAATCTACTTTATCAGAATGTAAATGTGTTCGAATAATAATTTACTAGAAATTCAACTTATCCGAATATCAATTTGATAGAATTATTTCAGCGCGAATTTTAAAATTGACCAATCAGAAATTATCAAGAAAATTGTGATTGGTCAATTTTAAAATTCGGGCCGAAATAATTCTATCAAATTGATATTCGGATAAGTTGAATTTCTAGTAAATTATTATTCGAACACATTTACATTCTGATAAAGTAGATTTCTATCAAAAAGATTTTCGGCAATATTCAGATTCTATTTAATTACGCTTCTGTAAAATTAGATTTCTAAAAAATTGAAATTCGATCAAATTGACTTTCTGCCAGATTATAATTCGGAGGAACAAATATTCTACTAAATTAAAATTCTTTCTACTTTTCTTTTAGTCAAGCTTTCATTATAACAATTATACATTCTACTAAAATTATATTCTAGGTAATAAAATTCTATTAAATAACACTTCTAACAAATCTGGTTTAGGGCCTTTTCATGCGCCCCTTATCAAACCAAAAAAATATTACAGGTAAGAAATTTTTCAAGTAATTACAAAAATTATTATCTACTAAAATAATAATTAGTCGCTGATTACAAATCCGAAGTAATCCGTAATTTCTTTTCAAGAATAGTGGTTCAAGTTAAAAATAAAATCTGAAAAATTATTAAAAAGGGGAAAGTATACTTTAAAAATGAAAAAAGTAAAACAAAAAAAATTGTAACATAAAAGAATTGTCCATCTGAAAACCTACAGTTTTTTTAATTCTCAATGATTAATTAATAAATAGTTTCTACTTTTACACTGGTTATGGGATTTTTTATAAATTAAACACAGCAAGTATTTATTCATATACAATCATTGCCTTTATTATTACATTCGCCAAGACTGGCAGCATCAGATGGACAGCTCTGGTGTGTGTAATTATTAAAGTTTTGTAAAAATTAAGTCACTTTTGCCATCAAGAGTATAATTAAATATTATGTACAAATGAACATTACTCGTTAATTTATTACATCAAATATTTTGCATCCATTATCAGTATATATGTCAGTCTTGAATAGCTTTTACCAAAACTTTTTTTTTATATTCTTTTGTACAATCTGTACACTCTGAGGCTCAACGAGAATATGATGTGCGCAAGAATGTAAAATTTGTGTTCGTGTTTTTATACACAAACGTTTGAAGAAAGGATTCCAAGAGAAAAAAATCCCTTTTTTCAACAAAGCAAAAGCAGACAATAAAAATTAAAACTACCTTTTTTTATTTTTTGAGCAAAAATGCTTTTGTAATCACACTACAACTTACTCTATACAAGTATTTTCAGAAAGAAAACAATTAACAGACATTTTAATCATCAATTACGATTAAAGAGAAGACAAAAAGAGAATAATTTAAAAAGATGATTGTTTAAAAAAGTAAAAAATACTTTTTAAAGCATTTACAATTGAAAAATTTTTTTTCACGTTTTATTGAAGAAAAATGAAAGAAATAATAAAAAATATGAAAATGAAAAACAAACTTTAAATGGCGCACACATTTTGTAGTAAAAAAGGAGAAAGACAAATGGTATAAAGAGAAAAAAATCCTTTTTTCAAACGCAATGTACAGTCACGCTTGTGTATTTAAAGCGACATTGAAACCATTTGAAAACTAGACTCTACTTTTTTTTATAAAATTCAATTTGATTTTCAGTTTCAATTCAAACAGCGTTCACATTACAATAATTATAATAATTACGGAATGAGTCGTATTTAGCGACTAGTTTTGTTTGATAAATTTCCGTCTACATTTACCAATTCAGCAAAGTGACTACAATATTCTAGTTTCTTTTCTTAACATTTGCTTCAATTTCTTCTTTTCCTTGTAGCGCGAGTTACTAAAATCGACAAGATAAAAAGAATGTACAGGTAGCGTCGATAATAGTCGATAAAATGATTCGGAGAGCGAATCTCAATAACAATATTTATATTAAAATTAAAATAATATTAATATAGTAATAATAATACACATTTAAAACATATGTACAATTTTAGCCAACCCATTTTTGTTTTTATGTATTCTTAAAGTTCGCGTCATCACTGTTTATCTACTACTTATATATTTTTAAATTGGAAAGATTCATTTTAAATAGATTCTTTTTACAAAATTACATTACAAACTGGTAGATTAAAATATCTGAGCCTGTTATCAGCTACATAATCACATTAACAGCTGCTGAATAAAAATTATGGCTGTTATATATATATATATATATATATATATGCCATTTTTTGTAATTTAAGGAGATTAGCAGTAAGCAAAACTAACAAATACTACACTTTTTTACATTAAAATTTTATATTTTACTTTTACTATAAATGTTTTAATAAAAAAAACTTTATAGTCATTGCTTACTACTCATCTTCACATGCATGATAGTTGCAATTCCTCTTTCTTAAAACAAGAATGGCTTCATTTCATTTACTCAAAGAATGTTTGAATCATTAATATTATTTCGCAATAAAAAGTGATTTATAAACATGGAAAAAGAAAATATATTTTATAAAAATTTCACTGATAAAAAAAAATTGTAAACTATAATAAATTGTTATAATGTAACAATTTAAATTACATTGAAAACATCTTCTCGTACAAAATAATAAAATAATACTAATTATTATTACTATAATTACAATTTTTAAAAATCATTATTTAGTTTAAAATTAAGGAGTAATGAACCAAACATTCTTTAATTAAAATATATACAATAAATAATTAACTCAATTGTTTTAAAAAAAAATTCCAATTATCTCAAACAAAGAATAAAAATGGAAAGTGTTCGCCTTCTATATCTGTCGACTCTCGCGAAAAATTACAATTTCGTCTTAGAGATGTAAAGTTTATTTGTGACGCGCTCCAAAGAAAGGTACCTAAGAAGCAAAAAATTTTAGGTTATGTTTTTAATTTTTTAAATAAAAATACAGAAAGAAAATCAGTTATTAATTTAAAATTATTGATCTTCAAGTCTTCATTATATCAAAAATATTCAATAAAAATTAGTTTCAAATTCAAATAATTAAAAATAAATTTTTATCAAGAGAAATCTAACACGACCCTAACCTATAATTCGTTTGCTTCTAATGTATCTTTCTTCGGAGCGCGTCAACTTTCTTATTTCAAAACGTAAACGAATAATTTATTTTATTTTAAAATATAAATAAAAGCAACGCGGTTCAAGAATTCAACATTTCGCGTCCTCTTCGTCAATGAATTTAAGGGGTTACACCACCCTGAACGCCTGAAAATTGGAAGGTATTTCAAAAATAAAATTTGACAAAACTATTAAAAATACAATTTTTTAATAATTATAGTATAAGAATTCATATATTTAACTGTGAAAAAAATTTTGAAAAATGAAAAAATATTCAAAAATGGTGAAGATATGGCGTTTTTTCGAAACTACATTTTTCGGAACGGTGTACATGATTTCTCAAAAACTACTCAACCAATTCTCTTCAAATTTTGTACACAACTGCCCAATAACATTCTCTAGAGCATGACGTAGCCGTTTTTAAAGAAAAAATTTTTTGAGCAAATGGGAGCACTTAAAAAAAAGTCTAAAATTTTTGGAACGAAAAAATTTTCTTTAAAAATTTATAACTTTTTAAAAAAAAAATCTAACGTCATGCTCTAGAGAATGTTATTAAGCAGTTGTGTACACAATTTAAAGAGAATCGGTTGAGTAGTTTTTGAGAAATCATGTACACCGTTCCGAAAAATGTAGTTTCGAAAAAACGCCATATCTTCGCCATTTTTGAATATTTTTTCATTTTTCAAAATTTTTTTTACAGTTGAATATATGTATTTTTATACTATAATTAATAAAAAATTGTATTTTTAATAGTTTTGTCAAAATTAATTTTTGAAATACCTTCCAATTTTCAGGCGTTCAGGGTGGTGTAACCCCTTAAGATATTTTTTTGTTAAAAATATTTTGTACAATTTGTACTGTTTGTTGTAATGATATATTAATTAAATATTTATAATATTTCCAGTTTGACATTATCTTAACGAATAAATTTTATTCATGAAAAAATCGAAGCAATATATTTTCAAAGAATTCTTTCAGGATTGAAACAAAATATACAAAAAAAGAATCTACCTAAAATTAAAAAATCTAATTTTAATTAAAAATAATATCATAAGAAAATAAATTACATTATAATTAAATTAAATACTTTTGAAGTAAATTGTTTTTTTCTAATTAAATAATTGTGAGATTAAATTATATTTTTGAAATAAATAATAAATCAATTTAAACTATTTTTGAATTAAATAATTTTGGAATTTTTGTTATAATTAACTTTTGAATTAAATAATATTTCAATTAAATTAACTTACGTAAATTACCTAGGTAAAACTACAGTTGTTTCAAATTACGATCCTTAAACTCTCCACTAAATATCGAGAATCGAATTTGAATGCATAAAAAATATCGTTAATCGCGACCACGTGATATGCTTAGTGTAAATTTCATTGAACATTTCCTAAATCTAATTAAAAGGTACATATTTGAACGTCCCCACGAAAAGAAAGATCAATGTGATCCAGTGACAGGTAAATTGTTATTGAAATGAACATAATAAAACTTTCCAAGCCTTCCTTTCAAAACAAGTATATGCAGACTTTACATCTCTTGGCAAATTTGTAATTTACTAAGAGAATTTTTATTATGCAAATAGTCCAAAAGTGCCCTAAAAGCACTTAAAATTATAGAAAATATCTGGAGAGATAGATAGATATATATATATATGTAGAGAGAGAGAGAGAGAGAGAGATTCGCAGCTTATTGATTATTTCGCTATCAAGTGTCTTTTAACAAACTTTATTGAAGGAGGGTCACGAGCCTAATATACTACGAACGGCTTGATCAAGCATCGAATCTTTCGATTCCGATGGTTGTGGCGCAGGATTTGCGCTCCCTGGAACTGCCGTTGAAGGATTTTTCTTAAGATTAAGAATGCTGTCAATGGCCGATTGAACTTGAGCAGTGATGTCATCATTGTCATTTGCGTTCCCCGATTCGCCGGAAATATCAAGCGAGCCTGGACATTGTGATTGTGAATAAAGTGCAAGTCCATCGAGACTCTCGGTGTCCTCTAAGAGATCACGTTCCAGTTCAGTAGCACTACTCAAGCGCCTCGTTGACGATGTCACAACACTTGAAGAACCACTCGCGACACTTGTTTCACACACACGAAATTCACCATTCGCTCGCGTTCTTTCAACTTTTGGCCTTAAATTTCCCGTATTTGCGGTCACTAAATTATTGTATTTACATTTTGAGGACTCAGTTGTGGGCGTATAAACGCCAAGTTCCTTTTGAATTTCGAGCCATTCGTCATAATCGCCAGTTGTGCAACTTGAGGGCTTCATTGAAGTTTTCGCTTGACCCTCCACATTGGGAAAGTCGTCTTCTAGTTCTAATTTCACAGATGTCGGATGTCCACCTAATGTCGGAATTAGATTATCAACGCCACTCATATCAGTCTCGACTTTTGGTATCAGAAGCTTCTCTTCTTTCTTAAATTCTTCTGCGAATACAAATTACATTAATTGTCAACTATTCACTTTAACTTTTGATTTTTTATACTTTATTTTCGATATTTTATTAGCTAAATATTATTTCAACTTACCACTGACTTTTGCTTCTTGATCACGTAATCTATTCAAAAGATTTTGCTCCTCGGCAACGAAAGATCGATCGATCATCATTAATTCAGAAGTCCTCACTTCACGCTAAAAGAAATATAAGCAATAGTTAGTAAAATATCTGCATCACTTAAATATTTCTAAAAATAAAGTTCACTTACCATACTCTCCATAAGAAGAAGGTACGTATATTTATTCATCATGGAGTTAAATTTACTTAGTAAATGTTTGGCAGTTTCCTCAAAGATCTCGTCAGCTTTCGCCAAATCTTTTGGACTGAGCACCTGGTCGTTGAAACAATGGTACCTCACTAATCTCTTGCAGGCGTCTCTCTTACACGCAAAAGGAGTGTCTACATCGGGATTCGTTGCACCACCTTGATCCATTTTTAATTGTTGTTCCATCCTACAAATGATAATTACATTGTAAGAAATGAAATGTACGAAATGAAAGTTTTCATTAATTTAAAAACACTAATCATAATATTTATTATAATCATAGTGAATGTTCACTTACAATTCACAACGATTGTTATTAGGCCTGCAAATGGGACTGGATGAAGGTCTCTTAACGCCATGCCTTTGACACGCGGGATTACTCGAAACGCTACCGGGACTTGCCATTTGTTTAACATTGTTGCCAGTAATATTTACAGGAGTTGAAATATTTTGCGATACTTTTGAAACAATTTTTGGTGATGTTACTATTTGACATGGAGCTGAACCATTTTGTATCTGGACTTGGTTGAGTGTTGATAATTCTTGTTTCACTGGACTTTGCATTTGAATGTTAGGTTTGACATCCAATGGATCAGTTTGACATTGCGTTGAATGTTGATTTTGTGTTTGCGATGTAATTTGGTTGGTACTGCTTTGCATTACATTTGTCGTACTGCTTGATGTCGATAAATTTTGTTCTGCCATTGTGGACGGACTTAACGTTTGATTATCGTGACTTTGGTAACATTTCTGATGTTTATTGTGTACTTGATGAACGCTCGTTGGTGGAACACTAGGCCCAATTTGTTGTCTTTGCATAAATTGCTATAAAAGTTTACAAATGTAATTTAATCATTCCTATTATTTCTTCATCATGATAAATTATATTCAATTGTTATTTATTAATACTTCGTCTAAACGTCAATACTTGTTACTAGAAATTTTGCAAATTCAATTTCCCGTTTGTTTCCTAATGTAATTTACTATTTTCCAAGTAGTTTAAGATATTATTTACTATTCTTATTATTTATAATAATAACAACATTTAAATTGATTTTAAAAAAACGATTAAAAACAAGTACTCAATGAAAGAAATTAACCAAGGAAAAGGGAAATTATTATTATGAATTAATTATTTAAAATAATAAAATACTCACCATGTTGACTTCCATGTTATCAATTGACATTCTAGCGACTTTTTGCAATGGTTGAAATTTGAAATTTCCATTATCAGAATTTGTCGTTGTGGTTACTGTGGCAGCAGGTGTTTGAGTCTGAACAGTTGAAGTTTGATTTTTGCAAGTGCTTTGAGTAAGTGAACATGCAGAAAATGTAATGTTTGTTACCTCAGATTCCTAGGAAACAAAAAAAAATTAATTATTTTTATATATTAAATAAACAAAAATTTGTTATTTACCTTATAATTTAGATTAATTCACAAACTTAATTCATAAAAAAAGGAAAAAAATACTTACGCAGCTAACAGGATGTGGTGAACTGCTAATGATTTTTCCACTGGCAAGAATTTTCGCCTGCTCCTGATAAAGTTTCGAGAGAATAATTTGCTCCGACTGTGAATTTGCCTTATGTGCTAAAATTGTTTGTATTTCAGCTTGGATATTTTTCAGCAACTTTTGTTTTTGCGCTGGCAATTGAATTGTTTGAAATCTTTGTACAACTTGGTTATTCGTCGATGATGAAGAAGATGGTGGCATTTGAATTTGCGAAGTCAATGGACCATTAACTTGAACATTCTCAGTTTTAATTTGATCCACCAGTGATGAGGTGAAACCAATTGGTTTTGTCGCATTTTCCAATTTTTGTTGTACTGAAGTTGCAGTGACAATAGTTGGTTTTGTAGCATTCACAAGTTTTGTTGCCTGACGAGAAGAGAAGAGTTTTTCAATTTATTTCAAAATAAATAGACAAAGAAACGTTTCTTTTTCATTAAAACAATTTGTGCACATATTTATATTTTAAAACTTTCAAAAATATAAGGTCCAGTTTTCTTAACCGTCCAATCATGAGCGGTTAAACTGACTTTAATCATTGATTAACTTTTAATCCAAGTTGGTGAAAGTAGCTCTAAATCTTTAATACTGTTTTTAAAATGCAAATAATAATAATAATAATAATATAATAATAATAATACAAAAAATAATAATATTTATGATTATTATTATTAATACATTTTTTTATGCATTTTTAGTTAACCCTCCGTCACACACCTTGGAAAAAATTACGACTTTACACACGTTTAGAGAGAATCGCTCACCACATTGTAAAATAAGCGACATTACAACATAAACAAAGGAATTAACAAAAATTTAATTTTAACACAAACTTACAAATATGTAGTAAATTATTCTAAATTATAAAATTAATAAAATTAATTTTCGGTCTCAAAAATAAAAATAAATTACACGAATGCACATCTTCGAAGGAATTACACTTTACATGTAGAAATAATGTAACATTAACAAATGAGCAAAAAAATCATTGAATAATTCATTTTAATTATATTTATAATATAATTTTGTCATTAACCAACAGTGGAGTGTTTTCTTGCTTTGAAGCCTCATAATTGAAGATCAGGGTGTCTACTATTTTCATTCAACAAAATTCCCGGTTATGGCCTAATTATTATAATTATAATTGGAAATTTTCTTTCTCCAGTTTATTACAATTCTATTGATAATAATTGAATTTCTCCAAAGAATTGTACTATTTACAAAAATAATTGAAATCCTTCCAAAGAATGATATTATTTATGAAAATAATTTAATTCCTGTGAAGAATTTTATTACAGTTTTTAAAAAAAGCAGTGATAATTAATTATTTACTTAATAAGTAATAAACATTAAATTTGCTTAAGAAATGATAAATATAATTTATTTGAACATTCAGAAATTTGAAATTATAAAAATTTAAGAGATGTTCAATAATTAGCTATTAAATAAATATACTTATAATAGTTTTAATATTTAAATTAACTATTGAATAATAATAGAATAATATAATTTTTAGAAGCAACAAATTGATTTAAAACTTTAAGAAGGACTTTATATTATAAAAATAAAATTATAATTACGGCCACTAACTTCCTTTGATTATTTTTGAAAAATTTCAATTAAAATTCTTTCAAAGAATTAAATTATTTAAAAAAAAATGTAAAGAAATTTCAATCATTTGTTTAGAAAAATTAAATTATCTTGAAACAATGGAATTAAAAAATTTCAAAAATTTTATTTTTCAGAATTAAAAAAAAAATTTGCGAGAATTCAATTTTATTAAAAAATTTGAAGTGTATATCTTTTTTAGGGTTCCCTACACCGTAGGTGTACTGACGGAACCCTTATGAAATCACTCGTGTGTACGTCCCAGCCACGCAAAATGGGCTGTCCCCCCCCTTAACTTCTACGAATCTCAACCTTGTGAGCTGAAATTCGGTAGGGATCTTCAGTTTTAAGTGCATATTACAAGAAAAATATAGCAAATACGATTGGCCTACATATTTGCGAAATAGAAGGGAAAGAAATTAAATTTTTTCGAAAAAATTGCAAAAAATGACCATGTCCCCCCCCCTTAACTTCTACAAATCTGAACCGGGTGGACTGAAATTCGGTAGGGATCTTTAGTTTTAAGTGCAGATTACAGGAAAATTATAGCGAACCTGATAGGTCTACATATTTGCGAAATAGAAGGGAAAGAAGTTAAATTTTTTCGAAAAAATTGTAAAAAATGACCATGTCCCCCTCCCTTAACTTCTACAAATCTGAACCGGGTGAGCTGAAATTCGGTAAGGATCTTGAGTTTTACGTGCAGATTACAGGAAAATTATAGCGAACCTGATTGGTGAACATAATTATAATTACAGAGAAATATAAAAATTTATTAATAAAATAAAATAATAAAAATATTTATTCTAATCTTATTATAGTACATTACCATTTTGTTTAATTTGTTTTTAATTTTAAAAGAATTGTTAAAATAATTTTAAAAAAATTTTGTTTGAATATTTGTGTACGGAACCCCCGATCTTAGTGCGAGTGCAACTCGCACTTGTCCGATTTTTTAAATTAACTAATCAAAATTTTAATTTTTAATCTTCGCACTAAGAAACATGAATTCATTAAAATGTGATTATAAAATCCAATTATTAATTTCACAACCTTAAATTTTTCAACTTTTTAAAAGACGTTATTATTAAAAACCTATTAAATATTAGGTGTTGGTACTTACCACAAATATAAGGGGCGTTCCACCCGAAATCGGACACTATTTGACTTTTGCATCACAGATTTTTTTCAAATATTTTTTTCTTTTAGTGCTCATTGAAATAAGCTACCATTATATTTTTCAAATTTTTTTATCAAGCCGTTTAAGAGATACAGGTTTTTGAAAAATCACGTTTTTTACGAAAATGTTTTTTTGAAATGGTTATAACTTGGTCAAAAATTGACCAAATTTGACGTTCTATATATGAAAATTTTTGTTTTTACACGTAGTTTTTGATTAAAATATAAAAAAATTATTTTTTAAATTGACGAAAATTTTTTTTAATTTTTAAAATAAAATTTTATTTTTAAGAATGTATGTATCGATCGATTTTTTCAAAATTTTTTGTAAGAAACTAGAACTAAATTAACAACTTTTAGGCGTTGTCTGATTGTGGGCTAAAATTATTAATAACACAGGTCGACAAAAAAGGACTTACTTTTTTTATGAGATATCATAGTGTCCATTAAAGACACTGAACACGATCCCGGGTCACAAAATTAGCCATCACGTCAGGATTTTGAGTAAAGTGGGGGTAAAGACCCCAAAAAACCTGTTTTTGAGGGAAGACTTAAATTGAAGCATGAATTGTCCACTACAAGACCCATATCCGTAAAATCAAAAAAAAATTTTTAATTTTTTCAAAACATGAGGTTGAACTTACCAAAAATGTGATTTTTGGGTTGCTTTAATGGACTTCTAAAATTGTTTTGGATTCGCTTGAAAATTGTTACTCGGATGTTTTTGAGGTCGCTAATTACGAATCCGATATCAGTTTTCGAAAATTCAAAATGTTGGATCCAAAATGGCGGATGTCAAAATTTATAATTGATCGGATTCGCTTGAAAATTGTTACTCAGGGGTTTTTGAGGTCGCGGATTATAATCTGACGTGCCAGAAACTTATAAAATGTTATAATCTAATGGTTATAATCAGCGACCCCACAAATCACATTTTTTGTAACTTCAACCTCATGTGTTGAAAAAGTTTTTAATTTTTTTTTGTTTTACGGATATAATTCTTGTAGTATACAATTCAAGCTTTAATTTAAGTCTATGTTGAAGATTCTGGCGCGTCTGGTTTAGGATAAAAAAAATTTTGAAAACACTCAAAAACACGTCTTTTGGGGTCTTTACCCTCACTTTTCTCAAAATCCTGATGTGATGGCCAATTTTGTGACCCGGGATCGTGTTCTGCGTCTTTAATAAACACTATGATATCTCATAAAAAAAGTAAGTCTTTTTTTGTTGACCTGTGTTATTAATAATTTTAGCCCAAAAGCTCTATTGTTTGCTATATTATATGGCTATGAAAATTAAAAAATTCGAAATAAATAGATCCCATTGTTTGCCCACAATCAGACAACGCCTAAAAGTTGTTAATTTAGTTCTAGTTTCTTACAAAAAATTTTGAAAAAAATCGATCGATACATACATTTTTAAAAATAAAAATTTTTTTTTTAATTAAAAAAAAATTCGTAAATTTAAAAATAAATTTTTTAATATTTTTATCAAAAACTACGCGTAAAAACAAAATTTTTCATATATAGAACGTAAAATTTGGTCAATTTTTGACCGAGTTATAACCATTTCAAAAAAACATTTTCGTAAAAACTGTGATTTTTCAAAAACCTATATCTCTTAAACAGCTTGATGAAAAAATTTGAAAAAAATCATGGTAGCTTATTTCAATGAGCACTAAAAGAAAAAAAATATTTGAAAAAATCTGAGATGCGAAAGTCAAATACTGTCCAATTTCGCGTGGAATGCCCCATAAATATTTCTTTTCTGCACGTTCTAACGACCAAAATAAACTAAAAATTTTATTATTTGTGGACGAAAATTGATATTAAAAATTTTTTTCCAAAAAAAATTATACTTTTTGTTTCACTTACAACTTTTTTGTCGTTCCTCTAAAAAATTTGGGGTTTTGCAAATATTTTTTTAAGAACATAATTTATCTTCTATTGAAATTTGCCGAAGGTGTTTTTTTTCGTTCTCGAAATAATAATTATAAAAATTTTGTATGTAAAAAGGTTAATTCTAAGACTTGAAGTTGATATTGACACTAAAATAACAATGCTTGATGTTCATTTCAAGCATTATAATTAATTACATGCAAAATTTTTACATACAAAATTTTTATAAGCATTATTTCGAGAACGAAGGAAAACACCTTCGTCAAATTTCAATAGAAGATAAATTATGTTCTTAAAAAAAATATTTGCAAAACCCCAAATTTTTTGGAGGTCCAACAAAAAAGTTGTAAGTGAAACAAAAAGTGTAATTTTTTTCCAGAAAACTTCTTTGGTCCATAATGAACAACTTTCTTACTGAAAGTTCTTTGTTACTTAAAATTCGCCCGTTAAACGAGATCCGTGAAGATTGTATTTAATGTTTTTTACATTAATAAAGAAAAAAATTAATAACAATTTTGTTTATAAAGAAAATAACGTTTTTCCTTTTTTAATATTCGTAGAATATCTTATGACGTATTTTCTTTTTTGGTACATTGAAAAATATTTAAAATCATCTGAATTATCATGAGTTGAAGTGAAAAATGTCATTAAATTTGCAGTTTTCAAAAAATCAATTTTTCTCAAATATTTCGAAAACGGTAATAGATAGAAAAAAATTTCATAAGAAAAAAAGATGCGCAATGAAATTTTCTATAAGGATATGTATTTAATATATTAAAATTCTGAAATTGAATTTAAAGTGTCTAGGGGACTTCGATTTCGACCGAGAAAATTTACGTGCCCTTCTACGATCCAGGTGCTCAATTTTTGTCCACTAATAATAACATTTTTCATTTATTTTGGTCGTTAGAACATGCAGAATGGAAGTATTTATATTTGTGGTACGTACCAACACCTAATATTTAATAGTTTTTTAATAATAACGTCTTTTAAAAAGTTGAAAAATTTAAGGTTACGAAATCACATCGTGAACCACCTAATTTGATAATTAATATTATTTAACGTAATAAAATTTGTAACATAATATTCTGATTAATGAACTTAGAAAATCATCGAGTTTCACATATGAGCGGCTGGATTCCATAAGGGCATGTAAATTTTTCTCGGCCGAAATCGAAGACCCCTGGAAACTCAAAATTCAACTTCTGAATTAAAATTTTTTAAATATATATAATATATAAAATATAAGGATACATTTAATTTAAACATTTAAATTCAGAAGTTGAATTTTGAGTTTCCAGGTGTCTTCGATTTCGGCCGAGAAAAATTTACATGCCCTTATGGAATCCAGCCGCTCATATATGAAAATTAGATTTTTCAAAAATATGGTCGCAACGACTCTCAGACGAAAGCCAGTGGATTGAAAAAATTGATTCCTTCAGGAATGATTCTTTATGATGTCTAGGGAACGAAATGAAAAGAATTATGTTAAAATATTTATTACTTTTCTCAAAATATGAGTGCAAAGTGGAGAAGGTGCGAAAAAATGTCACTTTTTTAGCTGTTAGAAAATGTATAAAAAAACATAGAAAAATGCTTCAAAATGTAAAAAAAGTTGTTAGTGATTCTTGTTTAAAATTACTTGACTAATTAATCCGTATTCAATAAACTAGTAAAAAAAATTAAAATAATAGATAAAACATGTTTTTAAAGTCGTTCTGCCAAATAACCTAATTTTGACGTTTTTATTAATTAATTACGAGAAGGGGGAATTATTGAATTAAATAAAAACTCACCGAATATAGAGCATTTCCGATGAAGTTTCAGATTTTCTTATCAGTTTTTCTATTTTTACTTTAAATATACAAGAAATATTAAGTTGAAAGTACGCGATTTCCGAATTTTTGAAAACTTTGCAACTTAATATCTCTGTTAAAGAAAAATAAAAAAATTTGTCACACTTTCACTTGTTGGTGTGTGTAGATTTTGGTGCGATTTAATAACTGTAAAAGTGACAAATCTTTTTATTTTTCTTTAACGGAGATATTAAGTTGCAAAGTTTTCAAAAATTCGGAAATCGCGTACTTTCAACTTAATATTTCTTGTATATTTAAAGTAAAAACGTCAAAATTTGGTTATTTGGCAGACCAACTTTAAAACCATGTTTTATCTATTATTTTAATTTTTTTTACTAGTTTATTGAATACGGATTAATTAATCAAGTAATTTTGAACAAGAATCACTAACAACTTTTTTTACATTTTGAAGCATTTTTCTATGTTTTTTTATACATTTTCTAACAGCTAAAAAGTGACATTTTTTCGCACCTTCTCCACTTTGCACTCATATTTTGAGAAAAGTAATAAATATTTTAACATAATTCTTTTTATTTCGTTCCCTAGACATCATAAAGAATCATTTCTGAAAGAATCAATTTTTTCTAAAATTAGGCCGCAACGACTTTATTCGATATATAATGGTCTGACCCTAATTCAAAGTTAGAGAAGAGTATAAATATCTATAAAAATTGAAATAAAAAGTAATTTTTTAAAAAACAAATTAAAATAATAAAACTTTTTTTATTTTGGTGAAAAAATTTCCGTTTTTGTACAAAAATTCCGATTAATTCACGGTTAATTTAAATTAAAAAAAGATTCCTGTTTATTTCCCGGATTTCCCGGTTAGTACACTGAAAAAAAATTTATTTGATTCAAATAACCGATTATTTGTCTATAATCAAATAAATATTTACTTGAATCAAATAATTTTTATTTGAATCAATTAATTAGTATTTGCTTCAAATACTGAAATATTTGCTTCAAATACTGAAATATTTGATTCAAATACAATTTATTTGATTCAAATAAAAATTATTTGATTCAAGTAAATATTTATTTGGTTATAGACAAATAATCGGTTATTTGAATCAAATAAATTTTTTTTTCAGTGTAGACACCCTGAAGATTCATTATGTTTAAACTAAATGTTTTTTTTAGAAATGAGGAGTAAATTATCGAAAGGAATAAAAACTGATCTTATTTTGCAATGAGGAAAACAAAAGTTATTTAAAAAATAATGAAACCGTAGAGGGCATAATCCCTCCCTAGGTATGTGACGGAGGGTTAAAAGTCGTACAAATTCCTTGACAACGCCATTGCCATTACTTCAAATCATATTATTAATAATAATATTAATACTGCCGTCCTTTTTAAAAAAGGCACTATCTACATTTTAACTCGAACCGAGATATTTAACTACACTGAGAAAAATGGATATTGAGCTTTAATATCTATATATTATCGGTCAATATCTGTGACAGTCAAATACATAAACATCTTAGATGTTTAAATTTAATATCCACAGATATTGAAAAAGACATGTTCAAACATAACCTCAAATTTGTAGATTATACCTGTTAACATCGGAGATATTAAACCATAACATCTAGATGTTATGAAATACCATCTTTTCTTAATATCTAGTATATTAAGATTTTTAATATCCAATTTTCTCAGTGTAAAAGCGTTTGCATTTATATCTCTTAACAAAAATAAAATTTTGTAAATCAATCTATTGCTCTTAACTAAATCGGACCCGCTCTTTTCATTGGTGCAAAAATAAATTTATAATTTTAAATAATAATATGCAAAACAGTAGATAGTGCAAAATTTTAAACTAAAAATTGAAGGAAATACATATGGCGGCGGCCTATGTACATAGTGCACATTTTTGGCGGCTAAAATATCGGTATTTTACAATGAAGATGGGGATGTTTTCCTTTTAAAAGCGTCACTATCTACAACAAAAATGGATAATTAGCTAATTTTTACAATTAAAATCTAATTTACATTTTAAATAATTAAAATTTATAATTTTCGATTGCACAGATAATTTTTGAATTTTGTAACGAATCCAGCCATATAAAAAACTCATTTTTCTTAAAAAATGTAGATAGTGCCTTTTTTAAACTGTACGGCAGAATAATAAAAATAATATTATTAATAATAATAATAATAATAATATTAATATTAATATTAATAATAATAATAACAATAATGTATTTAAGAAAATTTTTGAAAAAACCCTTGAATTCAGTTGAAATTTGTTTTTCGGTTTTAATTGTTTCTGGTACATACTTATTCAGAAAAGAGGCAAAAACATTCCTATTCAGAATATAAAGTAAAACATATTAATTGGAAAATTAAAATTTTCTGCGTCAAATTTCAAATCGCACTTTTATTTAAATGTTTTATGAATAATTACTTTTATTTTATTTCATTGAAAATACCTTTTTTAACATTTTGTTTTACTAATATGAAAAGTATTTTTGATAAAAAAAATAATTCTCTTGATAATTTGAAATCAAACATAAAAAGGTTAATTTTAGAATTCATATGTTTTTACTTATATTCTGAATAAGAAGGATCTTTTTGCCTCTTTTCTGAATAAGAATGTTCTTGCTTTTTTTGGCGAAAAAGTATGATATTGCGCTAACCCGACAAACTGTTACCTATTTAAAAATAATCACACTTTTAAGTCGAAAAGCATTAGAATATTTAAATTACTTTTAGATGCATTTCACGTCAGAAATATCACGATTTTTAAAGGGTTCGCCAAAAAAGACTTTTTTCCCCCAAATATTTAAAAAAGAAATTCAAAATTGTTGAATATACGCCATTTCTAATTTTAATATTAATTTTATAAAATTTTGAATATCTTGGAATATTGTTTATAGAAAATAGAAAATAGAAAATAATAATAATAATAATAATAATAATAATAATAATAATAGTAGTAGTAGTAGTAGTAGTAGTAGTAGTAATAATAATAAAATAAAGTTAATAAAAAAATGTAATTTTTAAATAAAAAAATTTTTAAATATTTTTAAACAATTTTTAGTTTATTTAATCCTTTTTTTAAAAAATGTTATTAACATATTTTGATTCCTTCTGAATTCACCTTTAACCCATTAACGTCTGAATGCACTGAATTTTTAGTCTGATTTCAATCTTAAATATCTTCTAATAAACATATTATTTTCTCTCTATAAATAATTTTTTTCTGCATTAAAGTGTCCTCTATCCGAATATGATATTAGAAAATTAATAAAAAATTGTTTAATAATATTTTTTTGCATATAATTAAAAAATTGCATGATATTTTAAAGGTTTTTTATTACAAATTCTTAACTTTTTAAGTCAAAAATTTTTTTTGACATCTAATATTACCATAAATCGTGCACTCGATTGTTATACTTTCAAAAAATATATTGACTTTTTAAATTTAAACATTTGATTTTTCAAAATGGCGCCTAAAAACTAAATTTTTTTGGAAATTTGAAATTTGATGCTCGATATACATTTTTTTTAACTGTGGCTTGAAAATGTTTACTCGGGGGTTTTCGGGGTCGCTGATTACGAATTTGATATTAGTTTTTCAAAATTCAAAATGGCGGATCCAATATGGCGGACGAAAATTTCAAAAATTGGTTGGATTCTTATACAAATTCGAACACAGGGGTTTTTGGGGTCGCTCATTACGAATTTAATATTAGCTTTTTAAAAATCAAAATGGCGGATTCAATATGGCAAATAAAAATTTCAAAATTTGATTGGATTCTTTTATAAATCAGTATTCGGAGGTTTTTGGGGTAGCTCGTCGTGAATCTGATATTATTTTTCCAAAATTCAAAGTAGCTGATGTAATATGGTGGACAAAATTTTGAAAATTCTGTGGGATTTTTTTAAAATTCTTACTCAGGGATTTTTCGGCGTCGCTGATTAATTATAAAATGGATTTTAGTTTTTTAAAAATCAAAATGGCGGATCTAATAATATGCAATTATTATGCTAATAATTATTACATTCTATTATATTTATTTAATAAAATATTTAAATTATAAAAAATAATGAAAAAATTATAAAAGTGAATATAACAATAAAAATTAATAACTATTTATTACTATCAAGGATTTTTTAATGTCATTGACGACAAATTAATTGTTTGATATTAATTAAATTTTTTCTCCACTCTTTTACATGTAAAGTTTTTATCATTTTGAAAAATTCGCACATTTTCCGTTATAATTCTCTTTTCTTCCGCCAGGTGGTAGAGATGTATTTCTCCCGCTATGTAAATGCGTTATGAAATACAAATGAGTAGGAATCTGTTGTTCTTCAAATAATACGAATTTTTCGTTTTTTCAAAGGTAAGTGGAATTTTCTTTTTTTTCCTAATATTAGATCCGCCATTTTTATTTTTAAAAAGCTAATATCAAATTCGTAATGAGCGACCCCAAAAACCCCCGAATACGGATTTGTAAAAGAATCCAACCAAATTTTGAAATTTTTGTCCGCCATATTGGATCCGCCATTTTGAATTTTGAAAAACTAATATCAAATTCGTAATCAGCGACCCCGAAAACCCCCGAGTAAACATTTTCAAGACAAAGTTTTAAAAAATGTGTATCGACCATCAAATTTCAAATTTTCAAAAAAAATTTAGTTTTTAGGCACCATTATGAAAAATCAAATGTTTAAATTAAAAAAGTCAATATATTTTTTAAAACTATAACAATCGAGTGCACGATTTATGGTAATATTAGATGTCAAAAAAATTTTTTGACTTAAAAATTTAAGAATTTGTAATAAAAAACATTTAAAAAATCATGCAATTTTTTAATTATATGCAAAAAAATATTATTAAACAATTTTTTATTAATTTTCTAATATCATATTCGGATAGAGGACACTTTAATACAAAAAAAAATTATTGTTTGAAAAGAAAATAATAAGTTTATTAGAAAATACTTAAGTTTGAAGTCAGACTAAAAATTCAGTGCATTCAGGCGTTAATGGGTTAATTTCATATAAAAAAATTGATGGAAACTCAACTGGTTCCGGGGATATTAAAGTTTTTGGAAAAAGAAGCGTCGTCACGCCATAGCAAATAGATCTTTTCTTTACAAAAACTTTAATATCTCCGGAACCAATTGAGTCTCCATCAATTTTCTAAAATGAAATTAAAGGTGAATTCATAAGGC
Organism: Leptopilina drosophilae; assembly: GCA_032873175.1. Taxonomy (NCBI): domain Eukaryota; kingdom Metazoa; phylum Arthropoda; class Insecta; order Hymenoptera; family Figitidae; genus Leptopilina; species Leptopilina drosophilae. The sequence goes on from CM065481.1 coordinate 33,385,105, forward strand.
ATCCAAATATGTTAATAACATTTTTTTAAGAGACAAGTAAATAAACTAAAAATTGTTTAAAAATTGGTTCTTAATTATTTATTTAAAAATTAAATTTTTTTATAAACTTTATTTGCATTTCAAAGTATATACTTTTATCTGAAAAATGTGTAAATTTCATTAAAATCTATATTCCGAGATATTCAAAATTTTATAAAATTAATATTAAAATTAAAAATGGCGTATCTTTAACAATTTTGAATTTAAAAAAAAATTTGGGGGAAATCAAAGGGTACGCTCTTTCGGCGTACTTTTTAGAAATCGTGATATTTCTGACGTAAAATGCCTCTAGGATTATTATGTTAATTTTAGCAAAACGATGAAAATTGAAAAAGTGTTGTGATGTGTTATTTAAAAATAAATGGAGTGGTTTTATTTTATGTTAAATTTTAATAGATTGTAGAATGTTTAGTTATAAACTGTGTCTATAGTTGCGGACACTTAATAATTTTTGAGTGATTGTGGCTAAAATTTTTCAACAAAATGTAGACTATAATTAATATATTCTAATAAGAACATTTAAAGTATATTTAAAGAAAAGTATTGGTAGAAATTACCTGTGCATTTACGGTGCTTTGGGTTAAAGTAACAACTTTTGCTCTTTTCACAACTTTAGCTTTCTTCGGAACTGGACTTGGATTCGCTTGTTGATTATTGCCCAAATTACGAATCTGTTGTTGATTCAAATTATCAAGAAATTGACTCGGGAATCCTGAATTTTGAATTTGTATTTGATGCGGCATTTGCGATGGCGCTGCTTGTACGACAATGTTTTGAATATTATTTTGAATAGTCGGCGCTCCACCTGAACTATTAACGATAATTTGACTCGTGGGTGTATTAATCTGTAATCCTTGGAGATTCTGATTGCTAGCGTCAGGCTCACCAATAACGATTTTTTGCGTTGAATTTTGATTCTGATTTTGGGTTTGTGTCGCGTGCAACTGACCCGACAAAAATTGTTGAAACAATTGTTGACTGATCACCTGCATTTGTCCATTTGCATTCGCAATAAGTAATTGATCGTTAGGATTAAGATTACTCAAGGCACTCAGAATCTCAGGACTAATTTTAGGAGCACTATTCAATACATTCGACGATGAATTCGCGGATATAAGTGGATCGTGCTTTTGCTCTTGTTGATTGCCACCACTGTTTGAAATCAGTATGTTTTGCTGTTGGAGATTATGCTGATGATGATGTTGTTGTTGCTGTTGTTGTTGATTTTCAAATTGTTGCACATTAACAGGGGCACTGGACTTTTTTCGTTGGTTCACATTTTGTCCACTCTGTTGAATATTTTGGTTCTGATGGATATTTTGATTTTGATGTATATTTTGATTTTGATGCACAACATGATTTTGAATAATATTCTGACTTTGAATTAAATTCTGCCCCTGAATTACACTTTGCCCTTGAACTAAATTCGGCCCTTGAATAACGTTTTGTCCTTGCATCAAAGTTGGAGCCTGAATTACATTTTGAGTTTGAACTAAATTCGGAGCTTGTATGACATTCTGACTCTGGATGACAGTTGGACCTTGAAGTAAATTGTGACCTTGAATCACACTCTGACCGTGAATGACGTTCTGTCCTTGGTGAATGTCAAACTGTAAATTTTGATCAACATTCTGAATACAACTGAGATCTTGTTGGAGAACGTTTATAGCTTGTTGTTGAATTGATCTCGCGTTTATATTGTCCGTAGAATTCTGTTGGAGTGTCTGATTGCTGGCTCCGATGTTTTGTTCAAAAATGTGTTGAACATTTTGAGTTTGAACTGTGTGTGTCGAGGCAATTTGTTGGGCGATATTTTGGTGATGGGGCGAACTTTGTTGCTCCTCTTGAATATTGATTTGTTGGACGTTTTGACTGTTCTTGACGAGTCGTTGAACTGATGTGCCACATTGTAGAGTTTTTTGGGTTTGAATATTTTGTTGGGTTACTTTAATGTGATTTTGACGGGGTGTTGCAGCCACACATGTGTTGCGAATCCTCACTTGACTGCATTTCACGTGTTGAACATTCTGATTGAGAACTGATTGAGTCTGATGAGCTGGCGATTTAACGTTCACTGTTTTGGAAGTGGGCGTTTTTGTTTCATTATTAGATTGAGCAGTATTTTTGCAAAACTGAACAGTCGACACTTTACTCGTTTGAGGAGTTGAAAGGGAATGAAGATTTGTGGATTGGGAAGAATTAGCAGTGGCGATTGTCGAACTTGGAATTGTTGAATTGACATGAACGAATTGTGATGTTGAAGATGTTGGACTAGTAATTCGATTTTGTTGTACTCCTGGTGACTTGGTATACTTCTGTCTACTCGGAGTTGAACTGGGAATTGTTTGAACAACATTAGTCTGGCCGAGAATTTGTGAGATAAATTGTGAATTTTGTCCACCGCTTTGAGTTAAGGACCGTATCAAGGCTTCAGCAGTGGCTTGATCGATTTCCGGTTGGTTTGGTTCTGGTGTATGATGAAGTAAGACTTTTCCATCTTCACCCACTGCCAATCGCAATTGTCCGGAAATGGTATTTTGCACGGGCATTTGTAGCTGAGCGATTAAGGGACTGTCAGAATGTTGCGACGATTGCGACGATTGTGACATAGTCGTTGCAGGTACTTGTATCACATTTTGAGAGGACGTGGTCGGAACAGCGGGACTCGTTTCTGTTTGTGTATGAGACGCTATTTCCGATTCGGTCGTGAGATCATTTTCAAAAATGTCATCATCATCATTGATGCCGGATATTTTTATGATGCTGGCCAAATCCAATTTTGTTGGTTCCTCATCTTTTTTCCTAGGCCTCTTCTTTTTCTTTGCTTTCTTTTTTGGAGGTGGCAATAAACTCTGATCAATTATCGTCTGTGCAGTTTGAACATTAGTCGTGTTACTAGCAGTGGTTGCTTGAGTTAATTGTGATTGGGGATTCTGCACCATCGCATTTTGAATAACTATTGAATTGTTGTTGCCGGAATTTGTTGCGAAATTAATACAATCTGAAATAAAACATAGAGTTTCTGTAAAAAAAATTTTCAATTTCTAATCGTTTACATTTTTAATGAAAATTGAATTTGAATTTGAGATGTTTACCTGGCGCAGGACTAGAAGGTGTATGCCTTATAACTGGAGGACTCGGTGAAGGAAAACCATTCGGCACAGCAAAGAATGTTGGAGCAAGTCCTTGTAATTGCATACCTTGCGCAGTGACAACTCTCACCAATTGTTGTTGCGTTAACTGTAAAATTTTATTTCATTCTTAGAAAGTTTAAAAAGACTTGGCACAATAATGCAAAAAAATTTCAGAAATGAAAGAAATTAAATTAAATTCAACTTGAATGAATATCGAAAAAAACAAACACGATGTGGGTGATAATTTACAAATTTGATGAGTTTCATGAAAACACTTGAATGCCATTTGCTTCCCACAATGAGTTTTTAAACAGTGATAAAAATGATAGTGTGCGAATGGGTGAAACCGTCACCTGTGCAGTATGCGTTTGTTGTTGAGAAGTTGCTGGTGCTCGAAGAATCAGTTGAACGCCACCCGGTTGTTGTTGAACGATTACTGGCCCAGTGGATGGCAGGACCTAAGTACCAAACCCAGTGAAAAAAAGGAAAAACGATTAAGAGGTTCTCTTGATAATAAACACCTCTCAGTCATTTTGCTTTTTTAATGCAAAGAGAAAGAAATATTAACAGAAAGCCAACTTGTTTTAAAAAATACAAGATAGTACACCATGAAACGACGTTAAAAATATTATTAAACATTAGGAAATTAAAATAACTTACATGATTTTAAAACTAATAAAGTACACTATACGTGTAATGTAAGTTAAAAATACTTTAAAATGTAAAAAACATGTGCAGTCGATTTTTTACTTAAAGAAGAAATTAAATGAAATTTATATTTTAGTCCAGAGTAATGAAACAATTGAGCTATGTGTACACTTGATTATTGGAAAATTCTAATAAAATTTTGGAAGAAGTCATGAACTTCGAATAAAGAAACATTCCCCGATAAGAATGAGACCAATAATTATTTTTGATAATGTTAGAAAAGGAAATAAAGCCAGCTATTAAAAAATGAAAAAAATATAAAAAAATAATAAAAAATAATAATGAAGAGAAGCAAACTGTGAGAATGAAAGCTCGATGATTTGTTGTAAGCGTTAAAAAAATATATAATATAAAGAAGAATTAAAAATGAAGACCTGGTTCAAAAGAAGACCTTGTGCAGTGGGAATCATTGTTGTAGTTCCAGGACTAGGTTGTGGACCAGCTAATACAATTTGCGGTTGCGACTGCTGCGTGACCTTTCAGAAAGAAAATAAAAAATTTTTCTATTTTATTCTTTCCATCTTTTTCTCTTCATTTATTCCAACTATTATTGTCATTTTAATTATATCAAGAGCATTGTAAAAAAATTTTGCTTATTGATTTTAAACATTAAAAAAATTACTGTTTTTATGGATAAAATTGAATTTAAAGAAATAAAGATTCGATTTCTAAAAAAAATGAAAGAAGAAACCTTCGGAAAACACAACCAATTTTGAACTGCTCACCTGATCAACCTGGGGATTTTTTAAAAATATAGTTGGGTAAGACTCCGTCAGAAAATATGCGATTTGCATGGGGTCTTTGGATTAGGCTGTAGTTTGGTGAAATTGTAGTATTGGATACTAGAAACAAGTGTGCCAAAATTTTTTTGAAAATTTTGAAATTTGTTGAAGTTACGCCATTTTGAATTTTTTTGTTATAATTTTTTTAAATCTTAATATTTCCGAAAGTTTTCGATGAAATTTAATAAAATTTGGAAGGCTTATACTTGACATCATGTTTCTTCTGACTATCACATAAAAAAAACAAAAAAAAATTTTTTTTGCCCAAAAAAAGTCAAAAAAATTTTTCTGAAACCGTTTTGCCCGAGTGGGACCGATTTTTGAGTTTTCTTGTCAATTAATAAAATATTCATTATAATTTTACCGTTCATTTAAAAAAAGAAAATCGATGTAGACTCAAATAGTTTTCGAGATATTGCAATTTTGGGGAAGCGCGACCAGGTTTCAGTGTCAGCATATTTTCTGACGGAGTCTTACCCAGTTTAAATTTTTTATAATAAGTTTGTTTACTTTAAAATTCTTAAAAAAATATTAAACCATAGGTAAAAAGCTTCTTGTAAAAAAACGTTGGGTTAGAATGACCCCGTGCATTCTCCGATGATTCGATCATTGCGATAGATGAAAATTGAAATAAATTGATTGTAGAATTATTGATAAACATACTTGGCTCACTTGATTTGTTATTGTTGTGGTAACTCGTTGCTTTTGCTGTGAAATACCAGTTTGCTGATGAGGAGGCTTTGGCAGTATTTGAGGCGGTTGTTTCGCCGGTTTAGCAGTGGCAATTTGAATTTGTTGATTGCCAAAGAGATGAGTTCTGGTTACAAGCTGAGCTGGCGCCGATTGATATCCTTGAGGAGTTCCATGTATTATTTGCAAGACTTGCATCCCTTGTTGAATTATTGGGGTGTTTGGTCGCACCTGAAAAGAAAAAGAAAATATTTTTAATATTATTTACAAATGTTTAATTTAATTTTACATTTGATATATAACGTGACATTGTTAAAATAAAAATTGAATTTGAAAAGGAAATAAATTTTTTTAAATTGTGTAATTATTTTAGCAATTTGATATTTCACAAACTCATGGGATGGTAAATAAAATATCTTACAACTGGTGGACCAGGACTGCTTCCAGGTGCAGGACTTCTATTGCTGAGCGATCCGCCGCCGCCACCGCCGCTACCACCACCGCCTCCAAGATGATGAGGACTTTTTGAATTCGGATATGGACTAGGCGCGGGACTTTGAATTTGACTAATGGGACTCTGCATTGGACTATGAAGTTGCATTCCAAATGAATTATTCGGCGTCGACGAGGACACTGGACTCGGACTATTCCTATTGCTTTGCATTGAATTCGATGCCGGACTCCTCAGTAACAATCGATTTGGACTTGGACTCGGTGTTGGTGGCGCAATGTTCGAAGCTGGACTCTTCATTGGTATCGAAAACGGGGATCCAGGTGATCCCGTGTTTTGATTTTGCATTGATTTGATATTTGGAATGATTGTGTTTGTTGTTGGCGAGCTTGGTATGTGTGAGAATTGTCTCTGAAATCCAGCTGTATGATTCGATTCATTCGACGTCATGTGAGATGTCACAACACTCGAGAGATTTGATGTCATGATTCCAAACTGCGCAACATTTATTGGATGCGTTACATTTGTTCCATGACTTGTGTTTGTTGTTGTGGCAAGGATTGGTCCACTGCATGTGCTCGTGAAAGTGCTGCAACTCGATGTTGCGCCCGTTGATATTTGTGAACTGGTAATATTTGTGCTTTGGTGTTGTGATATGGCTGAACTTGGTACGGAAGCAATATTCGAACCAACAATATGTGGCGCGATGCTCTGTATGGTTTGAAATGGAAATGGAGGCGCGGCACTGAAATTGTTTGACGTCAACGCGCTCAATGAACGATTCGCTCCTTGATTCAAATTGCCAGTTGATAAGTTTGGATTTATATTAGTATTGAGAGTATTTAAATTAGTGGCTGCAGAATTTGTACCGCTTAAATTTGCATTAAGGGTGGCAAGATTTTGATTCAATGTTTGACTCAAACTTGTCAAATTTGGATTGACACTCGATACACCTGGATTTAATGCGCCAAGTCGACTCAAACCGGCATTTATTCCATTCAATTCTTGACCTAAACTCGATATTCCATTGGTAATACTGTCCGGTGGTAAGTTCGCGTTAAGATTGGAATTTAGAGCGTTTAAAGGATTTATGCTAGGATTAATTGCCGTTAGGCCTGAATTTAAACTCGGGAGACTTAGATTGAGCAAAGGATTCGAAGTGGTGATCACGTTCGAAGTAAGTGATGTGAGGCTGGTGTTCAGTAACGAAAGCGGCAGTCCCATATTAAGGCCCACCCCAAATGTGGGGGTGGCCGGGGATAGGCCCATGCCAGTCCCAGAGGAATTGATGGGACTCTGATTCAACTGATTCAATTGATTTAAGTAAACTATGTGACTTCCACTTGCCGTTCCATTTGGCTGCTCCTGATTCTGAAAAGCAGCAGGTAATAACATTTGAAAAGTTATTTATAAGTAAAGAAACATTTCCTCGATCATTGATTGCTCAGTTGTTCACTCACGTTATTTGAAGGCTGCTGCAAAGTGAATGCTACTGCTTGAGCTGTGGAATTGTGAGTTTGAAGCTGTTGCAATTGTTGAAGCTGGAAAATAATAAATACAATGCTATTAAAATACACTGCTCCGAGCGGTTTCTCTCGAAGAAGGATGAATTGAGGAGGAAATAACCTGCTGTTGTGTGAGAACTGCAACGGGATTATTCCGGCGTGTATTTGGGGATGTTGTAGAGGATACAGAGTCCCCGAGAAGAGGGCGTGACTGAGGCTGCTGCATGCCCACGCAGCACCTCGCAACTATGGGCAGCGTTGGGCCACCGTTTTCTTTCTCCTTATTATATCCAAATTGGCACGAGTTTAAATCTGCGAAATTTTGAACAAAGTAATCTTTCGTTAGAGCGAACTATCCGCAAGTGGATAGAAAAAATAAAGAACACTCTTTTCATGAATTTACTTTTACCTTAAAACTATGTTGAATATTAATGTAATTGACAAATTGATATTTGCGTTGCGACGCCATTCAACGCGTTTTCGTCCAACGTCGCCTGATCCTGACATGCATGTAATTTCTGATCTCACTCAATTTTCATTATATGTAACATTTCCTTTACGTATAATTGATATTAAACACTCTCGCATGTTATTAAATTTTATTATGTCGTACGTCTTCCTCCATGAAGTGAATTAGCCATTAAAAAATAAGTGTACAATTGAGTTTCGAACATTTTCTAATTTCTTTCTCAAGTTCATTTGCTCAAAGACTTGTTCCATTTATAATAAATTTAAATTATTTCTTGCAAATCCTTGGACTGTATTAGTAATATTATGCTTGGGGGATTGTTTTATTCCGCCTGGATTCTAATTTATCCCAAGTCCAGGAGCCAAAAGTAATTGGCTGGCATTGTTTCAGCTTTTTAATCAGAAAAAATTAACTTGAAACATAATAAGAGTGTCAATTTCGGTGGACTCGATTTCTGTAACAAAAGAAGAAAAATCTATTACAACAAATTGTGTAATATTGTTTAAAGTTAGATTTCTTTAAGAGTTAATTTTCAATATTATTATTATTACTTAGTGACATGTCTCATCAATGATTACTACATCTTGCACACTGTCTAAACATTCATAAATGAAATTTCTTTTAATAGTATCAGAGATAAAAGATAAAATTAGGTCGATAGATTTGTTCTTAAACTTTCAGATATTTAGCATTGAATTTACATAGAAATAGATAAAAATTTTGAAAAAAGGAACAGCAATACCTACAATAAATAACTGGAGTACGAAGCAATTAGTAACAAAAAGAATGTTTTATCACATAATATATTAAACTCCTTAATTTAAAAACAAGTTTAATTTAGGCACTGAGAAAATATTATAAAATCTAAGATTGTAAAAGGTAAGTCAATAGAACGAAACTATAGGACATAGAAAAATGAATTAGTTTACTGAATGGAAGTAAAACCAATATGAATTTTAATTCAATTTAAAAAGTATCAATAATTTATCTGCCTTGATTCTGCTAACGAAAATAATTTAAATAAACATTCTCTAAATTTATATTACAAAATTGTTATTAATAGCACATAAAAAACTCATAAACTACTTTTATGCGAAAAATTGGAATAAAATAACATTTCCACATAAATCTCGTCTTGCTACATACAACTATTGGTAGGTATCTAACTTTAATTCCAATTCATAAAAGGGACAGGACCAACGATCATGAAAAGAGTTCTATAGCATTTGTTATTTTGGAATCACAATGCTGCATTTGTCAAAATAAACTTTATGTAAAAAAGAAAATGAATACAGTGTAAATATCATTTTTTTTAACTTTTAAAATGAATAACAAACCGGCTACATTTCTAATCATGTAAAATCGTGAAAAACGAAATCTTTGGAGTTTAAACAGGTAAACCGAAAAACAGGTAAGTGAATTGAAAGTAGTGCAAAGCGTTTTCAAATTATTTCTCGTATGTTGTGTTAGAAACGAGTAAGTTGAAAAGTTGAAAAGTTTATTATTAAAATAAAGAAGATAACTTACTGATGCTTGCTTTTGTCTAATAGACAGCTGGAAGCTGGAAAATTTTGAGGTTATAAGTTTCACGCGCGCTCGAGCGCGCCCTTAAAATGTACGTTGTATGAGTCACACATACAAATAAACCTTCACACTTCAGGCTCACATTTATTGTGCTTACACATACACTAAGACAGCCGCGCGCGGTTGCACACAACAAAAACACAAGTGACAAGGCGTAAACAAAAGAAAAACGAGCTTTCGCCAGGATATTTGCTTGTTAGAATACTGGAAATCAATTAAGAGACATTTGAACACTCTAGATTATAGGCCATTTAATCAAATGAGCTTAGCGTCTCGATGGAAAATCATCGATATTACCTCCGTGAACGCGGTTTAGCAACCACTGTTGTCCAGACACTTCACACAGTTTATCCTCACTTTTCACCTCGTTAATCACATTTGTCTTTTAATACTTTATATTTAGTTTAAGATTCACAATACACTTGACACGTGTATTTTGAGATTTGTTAAAGTAAACAGAAAAAGGGTCTGTATGAATGATAATCCAGTGTACGCGTTTTCTGATCGGTGGCAACGGCCATCACGTATTTGTCATTGCTGCCATTAGAGCAGCTCATAAATTCCCGAAAGAGAATTCTCAATTGTCAGTCGCCAAAGTGGGAACAAAATTATTAACTTCATAAATGTCAACTATATAAATTAAATGGAAAAGAATCGAAAATTTCAAATCATCTTAATGTCATTTGCTTAAGAAATAAGACATTTTTTAAAATAAATTCAAGTAGTAAAATGTTTTTATGAAGCTACAAATGATACCATTTAATGCCAATATCTTAGAGAAAAATTACTATAAAAATCCAGAAGTTTATATTAGAATAGAGAGCACTCGCATCAGTGTGCAAATAAGTAAAGTATGTAAAAGGGTTAGATTTTATCGTAATCATTAAAATTTTAAAGAGGTTTTTTATTTAATTGCACAATTATCTTGTATGGCTTAGAAAATAATTTAAGACTACTGTTAAATACTACATTAATTATAAAAGATCATTGAATCAACATATGTACTAATAACTTTATCACAGATTCATATAAAGTCAACAATAATGTAATTGCAAAATTTACAATGTTATTAGCAAATTTATATAAATTGAAAAAAAAAATTCTATTTTTAATAAAACTTTTAAGTTGAGTGAATTATTTATAACAGTTTCATGTCTAACTTAAATTTCATATCTTTAATATTTGAATTTTTGATTAAAAACAAAAAATATTGGCAGCTTATAAACAAAATTTAAAATTTTGCGCTTAAAATATTGACCTATCATGTATTAGTTTGATGACGTGTCACCAGGAATTCTATTTATTTTATGGCACGTTCACACCTCGGCTGCCTGCGCAGGCAGGCAGGCAGCCGCTTCGAGAGTAAGAGAGAGAAGACGAATAATTTAAATTGTCTGACTCTCTTACTCTTATGTATTGCAATGACGACCTGCAGGCAGGCAGCCGAGCTGTGACCGTACCATTATTTGTAGCGTAGAATGCGTCTTTTTTAAATATAAAATTGTGCATCTTAAATATTGGGTGTTTTCGACGTCGTCGGTCGTACCGGTCAGTTGCCATAACAAGGTGCTTATTTGAGACTATTTAGGTTTAACTAAATAGTATCAAATACACAGTTTGAGCACCTTTATGTGGCAACAGACCGGTACGACCGGCGACGTCGAAAACACCCATTAAGAGACGCCTGTTTAATGGCATGGTCTACTTCTTCTTCATATAATTCGTTGGCGTGTGTACTTGCTTTAAAAAGCTGTGTAATGGCACGGTCACACCTCGGCTGCCTGCCTGCCTGCCTGCAGGTCGTCATGGCAATACATAAGAGTAAGAGGGTCAGACAATTTAAATTATTCGTCTCCTCTCTCCTACTCCCGTGGCGGCTGCCTGCGCAGGCAGGCAGGCAGCTGAGGTGTGACCGTGCCATAATTGGGGTGCGACACTCTGTACCAAAAACATAAGTTCGGAATGCTCATTATGCCGAATTTACAATTTAGAAATGACTAGATACGCTAATCCTCAATAACCTAAATTGTATATTGAATGAAATTTAAAAGTCGGGAATAATCATCTGATATATTCTGCATAATGAAGAATATTAGTTTAAACTAATTCTTTTTTTCCATAATTTGATATTATTGTAATTTTTATTTTTGGAATATCCACTTTACCTATATTTTAATAGCTCGAAAAGAAAATAAAAGAATTGAGATTTAATCGAAATATAATAGAGAATAAATATATATTTACTGAATTAAAACATTAAATAATGATTAAATGTTTGAATTTAATAAAAACGTATTATTAAAAAGTTGCAGTGCGCATTGTACAGAATTTTTATTGATAAGAAAGATGATTAGGCAGAAATTCAATTTAATCAAATGTCAATTTAGAAGAAACACTTTTTCGTGCAATTTTAATTTATTGGAATTGTAATTTTCGAGAATATTAATATTGCCAAATCTAATTTTGGTAGAAATCTGCTTTATCAGAATAATCATATGCTCGAATCCTCAAAAAGCCGAATTTTCGTTTTGCCGAAAATTGATGCAACGTCAACATTTGGCGCAAGTTTTAACATTGACCAATTAGAAATCAGCATTTTAAAATTTGCGCCAAATATTGACGTTGTAATGATCTTAATTTTTTTATTGTCAAAGGATTTGCTCGCCGGATGGAGTCCGGGTTAAAATATAGATTATCTTTTATCAAATTAATTAATAAAATGGCGTAAGCGTCATTATAAAATTTAAGCAAGCTAGTTAGTCAATTTAGTGATATCGATAGGCAGGGTGAAGTCAGTAACAAAGCAGAGTTTTAAACCTTCGTAAGAAAATATATTCAAATAAATAAGAAAAAATTACAAAAATAATTATTGACGAAGATGAATTTAAAATGAATTAAAAAAAATTAACAATATCAAATAAAATAAATGACTCGATATAATGCAAAACTTAGTGTAACAGAAATCAATCAAAACCTAACTAGCTAATTAGAAAGCAGCAAAAACTAAACGAACTAAAATAGAATAGAAAGATAATAAGTTATTTCCCAAAATGACAAATTCCTACCCGCGACAGACGCTCATTATACGCGAGGGTAGACTCTAGAAATTACCCCTAAATAACGGTACGGACGATAACTAAGGTCGTGCACGCTAGGTCGATTTAGCAAAATCGAAAAAGACTAGATACCGCGATTCTCACGGTATTCATGCCCGACACGATAAATAGATGCGTAAAAGAGAGAGATAAGGGTAGAAATACAAGCTTCATCTTCCCCCAAGCTGTACCTTGAGTCGAAGAATCTACCTGGTGCATCAACTCTGAGAAGGGTGAGATGTACCTCTTCTTCACAAGGTTGGTTCACATTCTCATGTAGGAAATAGCAGGTGAAAAGAGATAGAGAAAGAGAGAGAAATGGAGAGGCGAAGGGTGTTACTGCTGCCCAGTTGTACCTGAGACTTGAGTACAACTCCTTCTAGGATGTACAAGCAAGCAGCCCCAGCTGTACCTGAGATACCACCGGCTTGCACTAGGTAAGGAAGGAACATCTCATTCCTCGGGAGAGTCGTACCTCAACCTCGGCGTTAGAATATAAAGGTGGAAAGGAGAAAGAGAGGAGAGAGCTGCTGTTGATCTGCCTCGGAGCAAGCCCCGAGTCTGGGCAACGGCGAACTGAGGAAATTGTACGAGCAACCAAGTATTATAGATCGCTGGGCCCACAGAAGGTGTAGCGTGAGGTGAGAGAAACCCACGTGATGCGCGGCAATGGGTGCGCCATCGGTACTCTCTACCTGTCCGCCGAGCAGTGAGCTCAGTAATATATACATATATATATATATATATATATATAGATATACTACGCGTACAAAACTGAATGATTTTTACTCTTTCAGAAACTTTGAATTAAAACGTCAAAAATAATGCGATATCATTACAACGTTGCATCAATTTTCGGCAAAACGAAAATTCGGCTTTTTGAGGATTCGAGCATATGATTATTCTGATAAAGCAGATTTCTACCAAATTTAGATTTGGCAATATTAATATTCTCGAAAATTACAATTCCAATAAATTAAAATTTCACGAAAAAGTGTTTCTTCTAAATTGACATTTGATTAAATTGAATTTCTGCCTAATCATCTTTCTTATCAATAAAAATTCTGTACAATGCGCACTGCAACTTTTTAATAATACGTTTTTATTAAATTCAAACATTTAATCATTATTTAATGTTTTAATTCAGTAAATATATATTTATTCTCTATTATATTTCGATTAAATCTCAATTCTTTTATTTTCTTTTCGAGCTATTAAAATATAGGTAAAGTGGATATTCCAAAAATAAAAATTACAATAATATCAAATTATGGAAAAAAAGAATTAGTTTAAACTAATATTCTTCATTATGCAGAATATATCAGATGATTATTCCCGACTTTTAAATTTCATTCAATATACAATTTAGGTTATTGAGGATTAGCGTATCTAGTCATTTCTAAATTGTAAATTCGGCATAATGAGCATTCCGAACTTTGTTTTTGGTAGGGATGTATCCGTTTGTACCAAAATGGATTTCACGAATGACTATTACGTCGAATCCATAACCTCAGAATCTGTATTGTAATGGCACGGTCACACCTCAGCTGCCTGCCTGCCTGCCACGGGAGGAGACGCATGATTTTCCCCTAATCACCAAGTGGTCGAATGTTCAAATGGTCGAATACCAAATCGTCGAATCGTCATTTGATCGAATGCTTAAAACGTCGAATTGTCAACAAGTCGAATGCTAAAAACATCGAATCGTCAAATGGTCGAATGTTCAAAACGTCGAATCGTCAAATGGTCGAATGCTAAAAACGTCGAATTCTCAAATGATCGAATGCTAAAAACATCGAATCGGCAAATGGTCGAATGTTCAAAACGTCGAATCGTCAAATGGTCGAATGTTCAAAACGTCGAATCGTCAAAAAGTCGAAAAATTTGTTTGATGTAAGTTAACATTAACTTAAACCAAGCAAATTTTTCGACTTTTTGACGATTCGACGTTTTGAGCATTCAACCATTTGACGATTCGACGTTATGAGGATTCGACGAAATGACGATTCGACGTTATGAGCATTCGACTTTTTGACGATTCGACGTTTTGAACATTCGACCATTTGACGAATCGACGTTTTGAACATTCGACCATTTGCCGATTCGATGTTTTTAGCATTCGACCAGTTGATAATTCGACGTTTTGACCATTCGACGAAATGATCATTCGACGTTTTGAACATTCGACCATTTGCTGATTCGATGTTTTTAGCATTCGATCATTTGAGAATTCGACGTTTTTAGCATTCGACCATTTGACGATTCGACGTTTTGAACATTCGACCATTTGACGATTCGATGTTTTTAGCATTCGACTTGTTGACAATTCGACGTTTTAAGCATTCGATCAAATGGCGATTCGACGATTTGGTATTCGACCATTTGAACATTCGACCACTTGGTGATTAGGGGAAAATCATGCGTCTCCACGGGAGTAGGAGAGAGGAGACGAATAATTTAAATTGTCTGACCCTCTTACTCTTATGTATTGCCATGACGACCTGCAGGCAGGCAGGCAGGCAGCCGAGGTGTGACCGTGCCATTAGAAATTTATTTTTATCGAATTTTAAATGTAAGGAAATTTTATTTTCTGGAATTAACATTTTACCGAAAATGAATATGAGAGAATAATTTATGATCGAATCGACATGTGCTGTAATTATAAATTATCATAATTTCTGTTTGTCTGAATTTTAACATAACCTAATTTTAAATGTTAGAATTCCTAAAGTTTGTAAGGAAGATGGAACCGAAATTTAATATAGAGTAAAGGCATTTTCATAGAATTAGTTTTGGTCGAATATTAAAACGTCGAATTCTCAAATGCTCGAATGTTCAAAACGTCGAATTATCAAATCGTCGAATGTTCAAAACGTCGAATTATCAACTGGTCGAATGCTAAAACATCGAATTCTCATTTCGTCGAATGCTAAAACGTCGAATTATCAACTGGTCGAATGCTTAAAACTTCGAATCGACAAAAAATCGAAAAATTTACTTGATTTAAGTAAAAATTTGCTTGGTTTAAGTTAATTTCTTCTTTCTTCTTCGATTCGAAGTTTTAAGCATTCGACCAGTTGATAATTCGACGTTTTAGCATTCGACGAAATGAGAATTCGATGTTTTAGCATTCGACCAGTTGATAATTCGACGTTTTGAACATTCGACGATTTGATAATTCGACGTTTTGAACATTCGAGCATTTGAGAATTCGACGTTTTAATATTCGACCAAAACTAATTCTATGAAAATGCCTTTACTCTATATTAAATTTCAGTTCCATCTTCCTTACAAACTTTAGGAATTCTAACATTTAAAATTAGGTTATGTTAAAATTCACACAAACAGAAATTATGATAATTTATAATTACAGCACATGTCGATTCGATCATAAATTATTCTCTCATATTCATTTTCGGTAAAATGTTAATTCCAGAAAATAAAATTTCCTTACATTTAAAATTCGATAAAAATAAATTTCTAACAATAAAGATTCTGAGGTTATGGATTCGACGTAATAGTCATTCGTGAAATCCATTTTGGTACAAACGGATACATCCCTTTTGGTACACTGTAAAAAATGTTAGGTGAAATTTACACCGACGCACGAGGGCAATAAAAGGACCCTCGTCGCACGATGTGAAATCACCCTGAGCCTCGAATGAAATTTACATCGACGCACGATGTACAAAAAAAATATACATCGTGCGTCGATGTAAATTTCATTCGAGGCTCAGGGTGATTTCACATCGTGCGACGAGGGTCCTTTTATTGCCCTCGTGCGTCGGTGTAAATTTCACCTAACATTTTTTACAGTGTACAGAGAGTCGCACCCCGTGTAATTTGCCATGACCAAGTTCTAGAGCCCTGTTACGTGGCGCGAAATTTGAATTTGATGTTTTGATTAAATTTGTAGATTGGCACGTTTTAAAAATCTAAATACATACACGGAAAAGTTTTCGGGCGAGCTGCGTTCTCCGCACGTAGAGAAGGTTTCCTAAAAGAGAGAAGGCCTTGTAAATGGGTGAGTTTCTTTCTCTACTGGGAACGCTGCTCACCCAGTGTTGGACGAGCTGCGCTGAAAGTCAGTGGTAGATGCACGACTGGTAGAGCAGCTCGTCCAATGCTGGAGACGCATGATTTTCCCCTAATCGCCAAGTGGTCGAATGTTCAAATGGTCGAATACCAAATCGTCGAATCGTCATTTTGTCGAATGCTAAAAACATCGAATCGTCAAATGGTCGAATGTTCAAAACGTCGAATCGTCAAATGGTCGAATGCTAAAAACGTCGAATTCTCAAATGATCGAATGCTAAACACATCGAATCGTCAAATGATCGAATTCTAAAAACATCGAATCAGCAAATGGTCGAATGTTCAAAACGTCGAATGGTCATTTCGTCGAATGCTCAAAACGTCGAATTGCCAACTGGTCGAATGCTAAAAACATCGAATCGGCAAATGGTCGAATGTTCAAAACGTCGAATCGTCATTTCGTCGAATGCTCATAACGTCGATTCGTCATTTCGTCGAATGCTCAAAATGTCGAATCGTCAAAAAGTCGAAAAATTTGCTTGGTTTAAATTAATGTTAACTTACATCAAACAAATTTTTCGACTTTTTGACGATTCGACGTTTTGAGCATTCGACCATTTGACGATTCGACGAAATGACGATTCGACGTTATGAGCATTCGACGAAATGACGATTCGACGTTTTGAACATTCGACCATTTGCCGATTCGATGTTTTTAGCATTCGACCAGTTGGCAATTCGACGTTTTGAGCATTCGACGAAATGACCATTCGACGTTTTGAACATTCGACCATTTGCTGATTCGATGTTTTTAGAATTCGATCATTTGACGATTCGATGTTTTTAACATTCGACTTGTTGACAATTCGACGTTTTAAGCATTCGATCAAATGACGATTCGACGATTTGGTATTCGACCATTTGAACATTCGACCACTTGGTGATTAGGGGAAAATCATGCGTCTCCAATGCTGGCCTGCTGCGTTATCTTTTTGCGACTACTGCTACACCGAAGTGAAGTTGCGCAGCGTTACTAGAGCAAATAGAGTTGCTCGCCCCAAAACTTTTCCGTGTATGAGAAGGTACGCATTGATGGTTTAGAAAAAATTTGAACACTGGAATAAGGAGGAGGATGTTTTAAGGTTTTGAAAAGGGATTTAATGAGATCCGGTCTTAAGTTGTCAGAAATGGGACAGGCCCAAAGAATATGATCAATATCCTTTTCAACTCCTGGGGCGCAAGAACAATCTGATGAAGATATATAATTTTTTCTCGCTAAGCTGTAGTTTAGAGAGTAGTGGTTGCTCCTTATTCTACAAGCTGAGACTATCCATTCTCTTCGAGCAGGGATATTGGAGAACCATGATTTTTTTCTAGGTGAATAATATACATTGGTGTATAAGTTACCCTTCCATTTACCAATATCTCTAAAAAATTTGTCTGTGGAGTCTAATAAAATTTCGTGGCACTCTGAAAAGAAATCTGATGGTGGTAGTTGGATATTCAAGAATGACCCATCTTTAGGAACAATTTTTGCAACAGAATCAGCCTTCTCATTGCCACGAATTCCCTGATGAGCCTGGATCCAGAACAGTAGAACAGAACGATTCAAATTCTCAAGAACATGTAATCTGTTTCTAATTACAAATATTAAATAAGATTTAATTTTACAGGGATTTTTGGATCTAATATTTTGAAGAACACTGAGAGAATCCGTGAATATTGCAACATTCGATAAATTATTATTTAGAATATAGTCCAGAGTGTATAGAATCAGAGGGTGTTTCCGACATTCGCTCTCTGAGCGCTTTGAAAGTACGAAACATGGCTGGTTGTATTAGGGGAATTGTGAATTATGTTAGGGGAATTGTGGATTTTGATTGGCTACAACTCTAACTTGATAGTTTCGTACTCTGCTCTCACGCTCCGTATATCTCCATGGAGCGAAAAAGCAGAGCACGAAACTGTCGAGTTAGAGTTGTAGCCAATCAAAATCCACAATTCCCCTAATCCAACCAATCGTGTTTCTTAGTTTCAGAGCGCTCAGAGAGCGAATGTCGGAAACACCCAGTGAATGAAAATAGGGCAATTACCTTTCTTCGAGTTTTCATACTTCGATTTCTCTTTTTGAAGATTAGATTTGGCTTTTGCACCTAAAGAGCTCGATGAAACTGAAGTGGACGATTGCATTCTTTTTGAGAGTGCAGTTCCATGCTGGTAGAATAGTGGAGTAGTGTAATAGATTTGACCTATCAAAATAAGTGTTAAAAAATCCAGTCATCTGATTGGTCAAAACTGTTCCACTATTCTACTAATCTACCACCATGGGACTGCACTCTGAATTTAGGTTATCTGAGAGAGGAACAGTAGAAGTAGGAGGAGAGTGACTAGGATCTATCTGGCGTTTTTTCTCCGGATTTAAATTATCATCTGTGTCAGAATTGAATGAGTCACGGCGATCTCTCGCATTTTGTTTCAGTTGTAGAAGATTGTGAGCTGCTTGTTCCATATCATCTTCGATATGGGTAATCGTAGATACCTGGTCAACTGACATTATCGAGTCACCAGAGGACATGGTAGCGTCGTTTAGGAAAAAACACTTGTTGATAAAAAAGGAAAGATTAAACCTTTACACAAAAGAGTAATAAGAAGTCAGATTCACTGCCCGATACGAATACTTAAATCACGAGTTAAACCGAATAATAATGGCATGGTCACACCTCGACTGCCTGCCTGCCTGCACAGGCAGCCGCTACGAGAGTAAGAGAGAGGAGACGAATAATTTAAATTGTCTGACTCTCTTACTCTTATGTATTGCCATAACGACCTGCAGGCAGGCAGCCAGGCAGCCGAGCTGTGACATTTCCATAAGGTAAAAGCACCAGTACTTGTACATTTTTAAACTAGTAGCAAATTCAAGAACGATTTTTAAGGCGGTACCAGAATAGGTGCAAAAGGCAGGTAGAAAGTCCAAGTGCAAGTGCGATTCTTATATCTTTAGCATTGGTTCGCACTTGCACTAGTACTTTTATCTTGCCTTTTGCACCTATTGTGGACTCTCCATTACAAAGACGATATAGTTTACTTGCAAAAATTTTTATAATTCGTTTGAATTATGATTAAAGGATTGTATTTAATAATGAATTAGTCTAAATTGTTATTTCATTTAATTATAAATGTACGAAATAAATAATTGCTCCTTTGCCGCAATAGATGGACATGCCATTTTAGGGACCCTGTAGTTGGACATGACAAGGACCAATATAGTTGGATATAAAAGAAATGCATGTAAATTTTTGTCCAACTACACGGAAAAGTTTTGGGGCGAGCTGCTCTACCAGTCGTGTATCTACCACTGACTTTCAGCGCAGCTCGTTCAACACTGGGTGAGCAGCGTTCCCAGTAGAGAAAGAAGCTCACCCATTTACAAGGCAATATGCCTTCTCTCTTATAGGAAACCTTCTCTACGTGCGGAGAACGCAGCTCGACCGAAAACTTTTCCGTGTACTGGTGCTAAATGGAGTTAGGTTAAAAAGCAGAAGGTAAAAGTTGGACACTCGATTTCGAGTAGCTCGTGACATAATCTTTTTTTGATAAATTTTGGGCTTTGAAATGGAAAACTTAAATGCTATCCAAATGTTAACATTCATAAGGATCATATATTATTCTGAGACGCATGATTTTCCCCTAATCGCCAAGTGGTCGAATACCAAATCGTCGAATCGTCATTTTGTCGAATGCTTAAAACGTCGAATTCTCAAATGATCGAATGCTAAAAACATCGAATCGTCAAATGATCGAATTGTCAACTATTGTTCGAACAATGGAAACCGATGTAGAGGGTATGTATCGCTTTAAGAAAAGTGCCTATTGTGGACTCAACCTAATACGTACGAATATGGTTTCCCGAAAGAGGCCGAGCAAACTGAATAAGTCATGAGGCTGCTTCTACAACAGCTTTTTTTTCATCGAAATCAGTGTAAAAACGTTGCGCGCGCAACGTTTTCACACTATTTTACATGGTGCATTTTGCTCTTGTCGATAAAAAAAAGCTGTTGTAGAAAGCCCCTGAGACGCGGTAGCCTTCTGCACAGACTAGTTTTAATTTACCTCCTGGTGATAATTCAGCATAAATATGAGGCTGCTTCTACAACAGTTTTTTTTTCATCGAAATCAGTGTAAAAACGTTGCGCGCGCAACGTTTTCACACTATTTTACATGGTGCATTTTGCTCTTGTCGATAAAAAAAAGCTGTTGTAGAAAGCCCCTTAAGCACTGATTTGTATATATGTCGTAGGCAAATAGAAGAATCAGGCATTTAGCTTAATGGCACGGTCACACCTCAGCTGCCTGCCTGCTTGCGCAGGCAGCCGCCACGTGAGTAGGAGAGAGGAGACGAATAATTTAAATTGTCTGACCCTCTTACTCTTATGTATTGCCATGACGACCTGCAGGCAGGCAGGCAGCCGAGGTGTGACCGTGCCATTATTCCTAGGCATTAGGAGACGCATGATTTTCCCCTAATCACCAAGTAGTCGAATGTTCAAATGGTCGAATGTTCAAAACGTCGAATGGTCATTTCGTCGAATGCTCAAAACGTCGAATTGTCAACAAGTCGAATGCTAAAAACATCGAATCGTCAAATTGTCGAATGTTCAAAACGTCGAATCGTCAAATGAGCGAATGCTAAAAACGTCGAATTCTCAAATGATCGAATGCTAAACACATCGAATCGTCAAATGATCGAATTCTAAAAACATCGAATCAGCAAATGGTCGAATGTTCAAAACGTCGAATGGTCATTTCGTCGAATGCTCAAAACGTCGAATTCTCAAATGATCGAATGCTAAACACATCGAATTGTCAACTGGTCGAATGCTAAAAACATCGAATCAGCAAATGGTCGAATGTTCAAAACGTCGAATGGTCATTTCGTCGAATGCTCAAAACGTCGAATTGTCAACTGGTCGAATGCTAAAAACATCGAATCGTCAAAAAGTCGAAAAATTTGTTTGATGTAAGTTAACATTAACTTAAACCAAGCAAATTTTTCGACTTTTTGACGATTCGACGTTTTGAGCATTCGACGAAATGACCATTCGACGTTTTGAACATTCGACCATTTGCTGATTCGATGTTTTTAGCATTCGACTTGTTGACAATTCGACGTTTTTAGCATTCGACCATTTGACGATTCGACGTTTTGAACATTCGACCATTTGCCGATTCGATGTTTTTAGCATTCGACCAGTTGACAATTCGACGTTTTGAGCATTCGACGAAATGACCATTCGACGTTTTGAACATTCGACCATTTGCTGATTCGATGTTTTTAGCATTTGATCATTTGAGAATTCGACGTTTTTAGCATTCGACCATTTGACGATTCGATGTTTTGAACATTCGACCATTTGACGATTCGATGTTTTTAGCATTCGACTTGTTGACAATTCGACGTTTTAAGCATTCGATCAAATGACGATTCGACGATTTGGTATTCGACCATTTGAACATTCGACCCCTTGGTGATTAGGGGAAAATCATGCGTCTCGGCATTAGGCTAAATTTAGGCAAATAGAAGAATGCACATGAGGAGGACACGCATTCTTCTATCTGCCTGGATTTAGTTAGTCATTAAGCTTATTGCCTAGGCAATTGCTAACTAATAACTATAATAACTAATTTATTATTTATTATATATTTATTATTATATTATTATATATTATTATATATATATATATATTATATATTATTATTATTATATTATTATTTATTATATTTATTATTTATTTATTTTTTTATTTTATTTATTTTATTATTTATTATTTATTTATTTTATCTAATAACTAATGTCTCTGTTGTTGACTTTTTAATGTCTATTATTATAAAAATAACAACCTTAAATAATACCATTCTCCGTCCCAACTTGATAAACTTCATTTTCGATTTTTATTATTAGTGTCCTCAGCAAATAGAAGAATGCACATGTGGTGAACGAGCATTCTTCTATCTGCCTGGATTTAGTTTGTCATTAAGCTTATTGCTTAGGCAATATGCTGACTGCCTGAAGTACCCTGGCGAATGTGTTTCATACGAATATACGACGAATTCGTCGTCACTTCGTCGTCAGTTCGTATTACGTTAGAATATTTGAATAATTAGGCAAAAACAATTAAAGAAAACTATTGAAATGAATAAAGGAATACCTAAGGATAAAATTGACATATTTTTTAGGATAAATTAACGTTAAATTAATAAGAAATTAATGCTTAAAGTAGGAAATGTCAGTTTTAGTGTAGGATGTATGTGTGTGTAAGATCGATATTGGAATAAACTGTTGATATGTCGCCGCACATTCTGCGCGACAGATGGCAGGGGTGACATTTGTCCATGGCTTTATATTACATGCTCATTCATTAAGAAAGCTATTTTTTATTTGTTGGTAGATTTAAATAAAATGAAGAAAAAACATTATATTTAAAAAACATAATTTCAACCCTCAAAAGAAATAATGAATGTTTTAGACCAATAAAAATAAAGTTGAAACTCCTCCTTCATTAGGAAACCTTTTTTTATTTGTTGGTCAAGTTACACAAAATGGAAAAAAAATTATATTTAAAAAATAAAACATATAATTCCAACTCTCAAAAGAAATAATGGATGTTTAAGACCAATAAAAAAATTGACAAACTCCTCCTACTTTCAAAATCAATTTTTCTATTTGTTGCTAGGTTTAAACAAAATGGAGAAAAAAAATTATATTTAAAAAATAAAACATAATTTCAACCCTCAAAAGAGATAATGGATGTTTTAGAACAAATATTAAGTTGAAACTCCTCCTTTATTAAGAAACCTAATTTTTTATTTGTTGGTCAAGTTACACAAAATGGAAAAATAATTATATTTAAAAAATAAAACATATAATTCCTACCTTAAAAGAAATAATTAGTGATGACGTATAAGTCATCCTTTTTTTCTTTTATATGTTTTATTTTTCAAATATAAATTTTTTTCCAGTTTGTGTAACATAACCAATACAAATAAAAAAAAGCTTTCTTTATGAAGGAGGAGTTTCAACATTATTTTTATTGGTCTAAAACTTCCATTATTTAGTTTGAGGGTTGAAATTATGTTTTATTTTTTAAATATAATTTTTTTTCTCCATTTTGTTTAAACCTACCAACAAATAGAAAAATTGATTTTGAAAGTAGGTGGAGTTTGTTTTTTTTATTGGTCTAAAACATCCATTATTTCTTTTGAGAGTTGAAATTATATGTTTTATTTTTTTAATATAATTTTTTTTCTTTATTTTGTTTACACCTAGCAACAAATAGAAAAATTGATTTTGAAAGTTGGAGTAGTTTGTTTTTTTTATTGGTCTAAAACATCCATTATTTCTTTTGAGGGTTGAAATTTTGTTTTATTTTTTAAATATAATTTTTTTTTCATTTTGTTTAAACCTAGCAACAAATAGAAAAATTGATTTTGAAAGTAGGAGGAGTTTGTTTTTTTTTATTGGTCTAAAACATCCATTATTTCTTTTGAGAGTTGAAATTATATGTTTTATTTTTTTAATATAATTTTTTTTCTTTATTTTGTTTACACCTAGCAACAAATAGAAAAATTGATTTTGAAAGTTGGAGTAGTTTGTTTTTTTTATTGGTCTAAAACATCCATTATTTCTTTTGAGGGTTGAAATTTTGTTTTATTTTTTAAATATAATTTTTTTTTCATTTTGTTTAAACCTAGCAACAAATAGAAAAATTGATTTTGCAAGTAGGAGGAGTTTGTTTTTTTTATTGGTCTAAAACATCCATTATTTCTTTTGAGGGCTGGAATTATATGTTTTATTTTTTAAATATAATTTTTTTTCTATTTTGTGTAACTTGACCAACAAATAAAAAAATAGGTTTCCTAATGAAGGAGGAGTTTCAACTTTATTTTTATTGGTCTAAAACATCCATTATTTCTTTTGAGAGTTGGAATTATGTTTTATTTTTTAAATATATTTTTTTTTACCATTTTGTTTAAACCTAGCAACAAATAGAAAAATTGATTTTGAAAGTAGGAGGAGTTTGTTTTTTTTATTCGTCTAAAACATCCATTATTTCTTTTAAGGATTGGAATTATGTTTTATTTCTTAAATATAATTTTTTTTCTCCATTTTGTTTAAACCTAGCAACAAATAGAAAAATTGATTTTGAAAGTAGGAGGAGTTTGTTAATATTTTTATTGATCTTAAACATCCATTATTTCTGTTGAGGGTTGGAATTATATGTTTTATTTTTTAAATATAATTTTTTTTCTCCATTTTGTTTAAACCTAGCAACAAATAGAAAAATTGATTTTGAAAGTAGGAGGAGTTTGTCAATTTTTTTATTGGTCTTAAACATCCATTATTTCTTTTGAGAGTTGGAATTATATGTTTTATTTTTTAAATATAATTTTTTTTCCATTTTGTGTAACTTGACCAACAAATAAAAAAAAGGTTTCCTAATGAAGGAGGAGTTTCAACTTTATTTTTATTGGTCTAAAACATTCATTATTTCTTTTGAGGGTTGAAATTATGTTTTTTAAATATAATGTTTTTTCTTCATTTTATTTAAATCTACCAACAAATAAAAAATAGCTTTCTTAATGAATGAGCATGTAATATAAAGCCATGGACAAATGTCACCCCTGCCATCTGTCGCGCAGAATGTGCGGCGACATATCAACAGTTTATTCCAATATCGATCTTACACACACATACATCCTACACTAAAACTGACATTTCCTACTTTAAGCATTAATTTCTTATTAATTTAACGTTAATTTATCCTAAAAAATATGTCAATTTTATCCTTAGGTATTCCTTTATTCATTTCAATAGTTTTCTTTAATTGTTTTTGCCTAATTATTCAAATATTCTAACGTAATACGAACTGACGACGAAGTGACGACGAATTCGTCGTATATTCGTATGAAACACATTCGCCAGGGGTGTCCTCGGCAAATAGAAGAGATACAATATTCTATGACCGTATATAAACATAGATATAAAAATAAACTTTTTGAACACTTAATTAATTAGAAATAAACGTCAATTTGTATTTAATCTATAATAATTCCAATAATATTAAAAGCAATAGGTTTTTTTCTTATTTGTTGCAACAAGTTGTAGACTGATGACATCGTAAATTGCATTTTAATTTCGATTTATAACACGAACACCTATTGTTTTGGCATTGATTAGAAGCTGCTTTACAATTGCATTTCTTATAACCTTGGCCACCAAACATTGATTGTAGAGATGCAGCTTCCCTCTAAGAAAGTGATTAATTTGTATTTACATCACAAAGTGCAATTTTCGCAGCTCCAGACTTTTTAATGTCTATTATTATAAAAATAACAACCTTTAATAATACCATTCTCCGTCCCAACTTGATAAACTTCATTTTCGATTTTTATTATCACTCCAAAAATATTGGAAAAATCCAAAGGCCCACGATCCAATGAAGGAACTAAGAGTGTTACACAGTCTCCAACACAGAAAAAACAAAGTCTGAAACCGTTTACATCTTAAAACCAAAATGATTGAAAAATAGCCTATTTTTAAGCTGAAAACCAGATTAAGTCAATTTTTTGGCTTTAAATAATACTCTCAAGGCTAAGACTTAGTTAAAAATGTTTCTAATGTAAACGGTTTTAGTCAAAAAGAGACTGAAAGTAAGATTTATTTTTTACAGTGAATATTATAATTTTATAATAATAAATAACTATATTTCTATTTTCAGTTATTTATTTTTATTTTAATTAATATGTAATTTTTTTTATAAAAGGTTGGTTTCCTCGAATAGACATTAAAAAGTCTGGAGCTGCGAAAATTGCACTTTGTGATGTAAATACAAATCAATCACTTTCTTTGAGGGAAGCTGCATCTCTACAATCAATGTCTGGAGGCCAAGGTTATAAGAAATGCAATTGTATAGCAGCTTCTAATCAATGCCAAAACAATAGGTGTTCGTGTTTTAAATCGAAATTAAAATGCAATTCACGATGTCATCAGTCTACAACTTGTTGCAACAAATAAGTAAAAAACCTATTGCTTTTAATATTATTGGAATTATTATAGATTAAATACAAATTGACGTTTATTTCTAATTAATTAAGTGTTCAAAAAGTTTATTTTTATATCTGTGTTTATATACGATCATAGAATATTGTATCTCTTCTATTTGCCGAGGACACTTCAGGCAGTTAGCTTATTGCCTAGGCAATAAGCTTAATGACTAACTAAATCCAGGCAGATAGAAGAATGCTCGTTCACCACATGTGCATTCTTCTATTTGCTGAGGACACTTCAGGCAGTTAGGGGACGTCCACAAATCACGTGACCGGTTTTCGAGCAATTTCTGACCCCCCAAGTGATCAACCGTGATACATTCTATGACCCCCCCCACCCCCCTTCTATTGTCACGTGACTTCTAATTTTTATGAAAATTGTTAAAAAACGAAGGAAAATTTTTTAACAAAGTTTGAGAGACTGATAATTGCAAATTCTAAATATATTTATTTATATTTATATTATATATATTACATATATATTTCATATAAAATTAAATAACCATCTCATTAATATTTCTATTACTTTTAACAAGAAATAAAATTGTATGAACACAAAATAAAATAATTTAAAACATTATTTGAAAAACGAATTTTAAACTTCAATCCAGTAACTCTGAAGACTTTCTTCTACACTGATGATTGGAGCAGTTTCTTCGGAATCTTTTGATTCAAGTTCTTGAAATTGATCTTCGACTTCATCACAATTATTGTCTTCATCATTTACATATTTCTTACTATGAAGAAAACGTTTATGATTCGCCACGGCCTTTTTTGAAGAAAAATATATTTCACATATTTTGCATGTTCTACTAGATATTTCTGACTACACACTTGGGCAATAAGAATCATACGGCAGTTTATCAACGTCAGGTTTGATGTGTAGCATTTTTATTAAGCTAAATTCTGCAAAAGTCTTTCCGTCATGCTCTTGTGGGCTTGGTATATGTAGACCTTACGATGTTTGCAAGATTGGAACTGGTGCACTTAAGAAGCGTGTTGGAAGAAGAGTCAGCCAGGAGCTTCGCATTTTTTTGCAGCAGGAATTGTCAGTACATTTTACAATCTATTTGTAAGAAGAATTATTTATGTAATATAACTGAATTTCGAATTTACTATAAAATGAATTATTTAGAGTGAAATAAGGTTATTTTAATGTCTTTCGATATTATATTCTACTTATAATTCTAAATAAAATTTTATGATGAAATGAAACAAAGTATTATTTATAAACAATGCATACCTGAACCATGTACTGACTTTCACGAACATGTTTTGAATACCACTTTTGTGAAGCAGTTGGTGGTACAAACTTTTCAGCTTCTGGATTTGGATCAACATATTCTCCCACAACATCATAATTGTCAATAACCATGTTGCTCCATATTTCAGCTAAAATCTCTCCAGCTTTACGAAAATTCTGATTTTCAAGATCTTTATTAATAGTACGACCACTATTATCCAGGTGACTTCCACATGAATCGTGCGGCAAAATGAGTCCCGCTAATTCTCTGCTGAGAGGTGCCATCCTTCTTTCCACTCTATTATATGCGCTTCTGCCTGTTGCATTAGTAAAAATAATTAAAACATCAAGGTCATAATCATGGAAGTGCTTTATCCCATTTGAGATTACTTTTGGAAAGCGAGGATTTTCATTAGGCCCTCCATCTGATGAAATCATAATAATGGGTTTAACATCACCTGACTCGTTACGAATTATTTTTTTTAAAAGATTCTAGGTGAACGAGTTTTTTAAAATCTTCTGCATGTGAGGATGCAGTTGATGCAGAATGTTTTCCGCTTCTAATTGATATATAGGGAGAACCAGAATAAGTGACTGCTTCAGGTTTTCCCATTGCATTACTGTTTATCAAACATCCAGCGTATACCCTGGGAATTAATTTATGTCGATTAGCCACGCCCCAATCATGGTCCGGCAAGGACACTTCATAATCGACATGCATTAAGAGTGGTGCCTGTTTAGTAGCTGCGGTGATACCAATAGGCACTCGAGCCTTGTCATCTTGTGAAATAAAGAAGACTTCATTAGGTCCTAAAATTGAAGCTATTGTTTCCAGATTCCTAATAGTGGAAATGCAAAAATACTGGTCTGGATGTGCCTTGTGATGATCAGCTTCTGGACGACTTAATTTTACTGGCACTGTGACTACATGTCGTTTCCCCTCTAGTGTATTGTATCTTTTAGGCAGTAAACGAATGTAAAGTGCGCTTCTCGAGATTTTGAAACCAAGATCTTGTAACAGGTCATGAAGATCATCAAGTGTTTTACAGGTACGAACGATTTCACAGCGACGACGTTCTTCTGCAGAAGCTCCAAATATTGCTAAGTCGCTAATTGTTTTCAGCAGATCCGGCTGAGTCAGCTCTAGTCGTGGACGGACAGATGTCGTGTTAATTTCTGCATTTTCAGAAGACTTATTGTTTTTGATTTCTTTCATAATTTCCTTTATATTTACTCTATACTTTTTAACTTGCTTGGCATGTGACTGCAGTTTAATTAAATTCTTTTTAGAAGACTCAATATCTTTTTTTAGCTCATTAATTTTGTGTTTTTCGCTTCCATCGGCATTCATAGAATCCTTCTGAAGATAAAGAATATATAGATAAAGTATATCTTAAGCTGGAGTGGTATACTTTCGTTTTAAATCTGAAATTGGATTATTAATAAAATTTCTGAAAATCGATCTAATAAACTTGAATAATTTTTGCAGAGTTATAAAAATAATTGAAAAATATTTATCTTTCAGGTTTTTTATGTAATAACTTATTTTTATAATTCTAGTTAAAAATATTAATTTATTGGCGAGATTAGATTAGTTAATTACTATTTCAATTATTTAACAAAATTAACTGTATTAAATAAATCGAAAAATATCTATTTTCGAAACACATTAAAACAAAGTAAAACACTTAATTTAAAACTAATATGTTAACTGTTATAATTAACGTTCTCAAAAATGATAGAATAATAATAGAACAAAACTAATGTTCTGAATTTGTTATAATTATAATGATCTTTCAATCAAAACAGTATTTTTGAAATAATGCACTTATTACTTGGATAATTTCCCTTGGATATCTCATCAGATTCTCCTACGCCATCAGAATATTTGGATTTTTCTGGTGATTCTAAATTTACTGTTCCAGCAACGATATCTGATTCTGCGGATTTAGGTTCTATTAAGTCATCTCCTGAAGCTTTAGTAAGATCAATAGTCGTTGATGAAGTATCTTTATTCTTAAAAAAAATTTAATTATTTTTTAAAATATTTTATTGAAATTGATAATAAATGAATGAAAAATAATATTATTAAAAATACTCAATTATTATTAATTACTTACTTTATTACTATAATTAAAATACTAACCAAATTTTAAACAAATTTCACGTAAAAATTATAATGTATAAAAATAAAACACACCTGTGATTTCGAAGCACTCGCAAAAAAATTCGTAATATTTTTCGCTTGCTTAATCTTGTTCTTTTGTCTTAATTCTTTTAAAAGATTTTCTCCATATTCGCACAATTCCGGTTTTGTTTTATATTTCTTTTTAGCTTCTGTCCAAAGATTTACAAATTCTTGTTGAGTTTTTTGTGCTGTTTTAAAGCAATTTTGAATTTTATATTCCTTGAAAAGATCTTCATACAAAGTTCCTATATTGGAACTCATTTTTGCTCGATACTTAGATTACTTTCGTTAAACGAAAATTAAATAAAACAATTATTATTTCACTTCTAGATAGAAAAGCTTGTTATGAACGTGCATGCACCGGCATTTGTTTGTTTACATTTCAATTCGAAACTAAGCGTGTACACGTTTACGACTCACAAGGATAAATCATCGTCTGCAATGCCGAACGTCGGTAACATCAATTATATTACCCATTGAGATGCTGAATATAAAAAATCGTCCAAATTTCAAAATCAAGCTTTCATTGAAAATTTAGAGTTAATTCATATCACGTGATATGTGCGAAGCCCCCTACCCCCCAGGTGATCAACCGTGATAATTTTCCTAACCTCCCACCCTCCATTTCGAGTCACGTGATTTATGGTCCTCCTCATGTGCATTCTTCTATTTGCCTAAATTTAGCCTAATGCCTAGGAATTAAGCTAAATGCCTGATTCTGCTATTTGCCTACGACATATACATATATGAATCGATAAAATGAATATCTATTTTTTTAATTACTATCTGTAGGTAATATCCGCAGAAGGCTACTGCGGTTCATGATTTATCAGCCTCTTTCTAAAAACCAAACCATTACGTACCCCCACTACCGGAGTTAGACCTCCTGTTTCTAGTCTTCTTGGTAAAATCACACGTCGGACATAGTGACCAAACTTTCCAACGTCCGACATAGTAAATTTACACCAGATTTTTTTACAGTGTAATAATAAATACTTTTAAATTACTGTGATTTGTGTCAGTTTGATTATTTATGTAACCAAATTTTTAAATCTTACAAATTTCTAATTTTATAAAGTAGAATAAAGTAGATTAAATCTAAGTGTAGTTTTAAATAAATTAATTTCTTCAGAAAAAATATTTAATATAATAATTTTGTAAACGAATCAATAATAAATATTATTTTCGAATATGTAAATGTTTAATATTACGAATTTTCTTAATGGAATAATAGTTATTGATATAATTTCAATTTGTGTTAGGTAATAATGGAAGTAATTTTTAAATGTTCAATTCGTTAAAGACTTAAAATAAATTTTAGAGAAATTTGATTTTACTCAATAATAGTTGACCTTGTTTTCCTTATAATATAATATTATTTTCGACAAAATCTACTAACTTGTAATTCACAATCGATTGTATTTTGTTTTAACCTAAAAAGCAATATTTTATATACTCAATTCGTCATGTATTATTATTTTCGAATCCCTATTTGACATAAATTGGATTTTATCACATTATTATACACAAGTTTTTCATAAAGAAGGAAATAAACTTTACATTATATTTTAATTTTATGAATTATAAATTCATCTATATTATTTTTCATTGAAATTTGATGAAAAATAATTTCCAATACATCGATTTCTTATTTGGCATTATTTTTGAATATCACATTTTACTTTTTCAACAAAGTGCATTACATCAAATTTTTATTTATTCGAATTCTTCCGTCTCAGAATACCCATTTCACCTAAAAGAGCATTCAGACCTTTGCAGACTGCCTGCCTGTGCAGCCAGAAGATTGTTCACACCTCACTTTTCTCGTTGAAAAATGAGGGAAGATTTAAATATCTATTAAAATTCAAATCTTCCCGCATTTTTCAACGAGAAAAGTGAGGTGTGAACAATCTTCTGGCTGCACAGGCAGGCAGTCTGCAGAGGTCTGAATGCTCCTTAAATTGAAAATATGGGATGTATCCGTTTGTACCAAAATGGATTTCACGAATGACTATTACGTCGAATCCATAACCTCAGAATCTGTATTGTTAAAAATTTATTTTTATCGAATTTTAAATGTAAGGAAATTTTATTTTCTGGAATTAACATTTTACCGAAAATGAATATGAGAGAATAATTCATGATCGAATCGACATGTGCTGTAATTATAAATTATCATAATTTCTGTTTGTCTGAATTTTAACATAACCTAATTTTAAATGTTAGAATTCCTAAAGTTTGTAAGGAAGATGGAACCGAAATTTAATATAGAGTAAAGGCATTTTCATAGAATTAGTTTTGGTCGAATATTAAAACGTCGAATTCTCAAATGCTCGAATGTTCAAAACGTCGAATTATCAACTGGTCGAATGCTAAAACATCGAATTCTCATCATTTCGTCGAATGCTAAAACGTCGAATTATCAACTGGTCGAATGCTTAAAACTTCGAATCGAAGAAGAAAGAAGAAATCAACTTAAACCAAGCAAATTTTTACTTAAATCAAGTAAATTTTTCGACTTTTTGCCGATTCGAAGTTTTAAGCATTCGACCAGTTGATAATTCGACGTTTTAGCATTCGACGAAATGATGAGAATTCGATGTTTTAGCATTCGACCAGTTGATAATTCGACGTTTTGAACATTCGAGCATTTGAGAATTCGACGTTTTAATATTCGACCAAAACTAATTCTATGAAAATGCCTTTACTCTATATTAAATTTCAGTTCCATCTTCCTTACAAACTTTAGGAATTCTACACTGAAAAAAAAATTTATTTGATTCAAATAATTCAAATTATTTGAAAAATATTTAATTGATTCAAATACTTTTTAGTTCAATCAAAAAAATATGTATTTGAGTCAAATAACTTGAATTATTTGAATCACACTTATTTGAACCAAATAAATCGTATTTGATTCAATTAAATAATTATTTGAAACGAATTACTTGAAACTGTTCATTTATTTATTTCACTTAAATATTTCATTTATTTAATACAAATAAAAAATATTTCGACAAATAAATGTGTTATTTGGATACAGAATATACGACACTGGCATTCATAAAGTAGATCAGCCCGAGTTCTCACCAAGTCTCAGTGGCGGTGAGGCTTAAAGAGGTGCGTTTATAGGCTTGCGGTCAGCGTTATGGGCGGGGGGACGTGAGTTCGATTCCACATGCGAGCGAATATTTTTCATTCTTCGTTTTAAGCGTTATATAAAATAATGAAATTGTGTGTTGTGTTGTGGATAAAAATTGTGTGAATATGTTTATAAATAATGTTAAAAGTTTGTTAAAAAATCAGTTAATGTATATAATATATACATATAATATAATAATATATTAATGAATTAAAAAAATACTAAATATTTTTAAAAAATTTTTGTATTAAATATAGAATGAAATAATTTTCATATTTGATTTAAATAATTATTTATTAGCTTGAAATATTACATTTATTTGATTTGAATATTTTAAATAATTGATTCAATTAATTATTTATTAGATTGAAATATTCCATTTATTTGAATTGAATAATTTGTATTTGATTCAAATAAATAGTTATTTGAGGCGATAAAATCAAATATTTAGGTCAAATAAATATGTATTTGGTTCAAATACACATTTATTGGATTATAACCATATAAATTATTTATTTGGATCAAATAATTTTTATTTGATTCAAGTAAATTTTTTGTTCAGTGTAACATTTAAAATTAGGTTATGTTAAAATTCAGACAAACAGAAATTATGATAATTTATAATTACAGCACATGTCGATTCGATCATGAATTATTCTCTCATA
Organism: Leptopilina drosophilae; assembly: GCA_032873175.1. Taxonomy (NCBI): domain Eukaryota; kingdom Metazoa; phylum Arthropoda; class Insecta; order Hymenoptera; family Figitidae; genus Leptopilina; species Leptopilina drosophilae. Next base: position 33,418,939 of record CM065481.1, read on the forward strand.
TTCATTTTCGGTAAAATGTTAATTTTTTTTTTTACTTTTTAGAAACAGCAAGTTTCAGGGCTTTGAAAAATGGTTTAATATTATTATTTTAAAAAGTCAAGTACATGGATTTTTTCGTCTTTTCGTCTACTCTAATTCCAAGAAGTTCCGGAAAAGAAAAATTAAATTCCCTTTTTTTAAAAGTCTTATTTTCGGAACATCCTTCCGGCAGGACGGGCGCTTGGACGTTCTATCATTAAGCGAAATAGTAAAGTATTGTCTGGAGAAATCGTTTTTCTTAAATCAAATCATTTCATTCATTTGATTTGAAACTTTTTTTTACTTAATACAATGCCGGTGTTCTTGATCCAAGAAAATATTTCGCTTCAAATGGATGTGCAACTTAAATAGCAGTTTTTGAAAACTGTCCATTGAGGCTTGGATGGCATAGTGGTAATGATACAGCTTCTGATGCGCGCAACCCGGGTTCAATTCCTCCGACCGAGGAAAATTTTCTTTCAAGGTATATTTGTTGTATTTGTGTTAAGTATTAATTAAATGTAAATATATATGTAAAATAACAATTATTTAATTATTTAAATAAAAAATTAAAATGTTAATTAATTAAATAATAAAAATGTTTGACCTAAGTATTAGAAATGATGGGGTAAGGGGGGGGGGGGGAATTTAAGTAAATAATTTACTTGAATTGAGTAAATATTTTTTTTATTGAAATTTATAATTTTCTCAAATCAAGAAAATATTTTCTTGATTTGATACACAAATGTTCTTGAATTAATATAATCTGCATTTCTTTCGTGAAACTTAATTTCTTGACTGGATTCAATATTTTCTTGGATCAAGAACATATACTCTCCTACCAAGTATACTATGTCAAGAAAATCGTTTTCTTCAATCAATACACGGAAAAACTTTTTTCAAGAGTATTTCCTAAACTTATTCAAGAACTCAGGATATGGAAATAATACAAGAAATGCTACGAAACCATAAATTGAAACATTATTTTAAGCTGTTCAGGGATAACTGTAGTAAATTTCTGGACTACTTGTTGAGTTTTCTTGAAAAAGTCCTGAACTTGTTTAAGAATAGAAAAATGTAAAATTAGCGAAAAAAATTTGCCCGCGTGAGTAGTCGAACCTGAGACCTCGACACTCAAGGTCGCTCCGCCTTATGCCACTCGGCTGCAGGGACGCGTTACGATACTTTAGTTTTAGATCGTTTTAAAGCCAAGTGGCGCTGTATACCTATTGGTTACGCTACGCCTTCTTTCTTAAATAGTTCTAGACTTTTTCAGCGCGCAGTGACTGAAGAACTCAGTCGCAGCGTCAAGAACAATTATTTCCAAGCCATTAGAAAAACACCTGAAAATTCTTTAATGAATATTGAACTTTTCTAAAAGGAGTTCTAAATTTTTCCCATATCCTGAGTTCCTGAATAAATTTAGTAATGACTCTTGAAAAAAGTTTTTCCGTGTACTATAATACTCTTGGCCGTATTCAATCCCACCATTTGCTTCAACCAAGAAAAATTTTCTTGGTACAATACTATTTTTTTTCAGTGTAGTGAAAGAAATTGTACAAAAATCTTATTTTTAAGGGTATGGTATTTGCAGCTTTACGTCAAGCTAACAGTACCATATGTTTTTTAAAAAAGTTTAACAGTTCTTAATTTTTAAATTCGGTACTAAATTAGCACTAAATTAGTTCTAAATTCTCGTGAAAGAAATTTTTAAAAAATACGCTTTTCTATTTTAAATAGGTATAGTTAAAAATTCTAGAGGATAATAATTGCTATTATACTCTCTGAAACGGAATCAGTGAAATTTGACTGATTTTCAATGACTGAATTTTCGCCATTTGAATCAGTAAAATTTCATTGAAGATCAGTTAAAAATGATTAACGTTTTAGTAATTTTTAACTGATTTTCAGTGAAATTCTACTGATTCAAATCGCTGAAATTAAGTCCCTGATTTTTAGTTAAATTTCATATATTGTAAGTAAATTTCCACTATTTCAGTTTTAAATTTAAATAATTTAATTGTCGTGTAATTGTCTAACAAATTTGATCTAAAAATGAATTTGAATTAAAATTTTATATAGAAATTAAATATTAAAATCATTATTTTTATAAATAATTTAATTTGGTTTTAAATAACAATTTTTGAGAATTAAAAATTTTTATACTTCAAACTAAAAATTCTGTATAATTAATTGTTTTACAAAAAGTTTAATTCAAGTTTCTTAATTAATTATATCGTTCTATTTGTTAATATATATTATTTAAATTGAAAAATTTCCAAATAATAAAAATTTTGTAGAACTGAATTGTAGAAAACAAATTGGATATGCACGGAGAGAAATTTATAGTAGTGGGTAACATAATTGTGGTTAGGGTGACCATCTTTAATGCTACGTATACAGACAGCTATCTAGATAGTCACCGTTACCATCAATATCATCAGGAGTAACATCTTGGTAGTACGGGGTAGAATAACTATATTTTTTTAGCATCTGTGATGGTTGGCAGTAGCATACTGCCGTCCTGATGAAGAAAATGGTTACTTGCAGTCAGAGTGATTTCGAGATATTTAAGGAAACGCGTTTCTAACGAGCTCCACTAATATTTAAAAGTTTTTTTTTAATATTTACAATTGCTTTTAACTAAATTTAATATGCTCTATTTAATGGCGTTGAAATAATTTAAAAATTTTAATTTATTATAAACAAAATGTCGAATACTGTTAAAAATTAATTTTGAAATCGTCAAAATACTGCCTTAAAAGCGTAAGTGCACTCACGGCCTGAGTAAAATGTAATACTGTAGATAGATTCTAAATTTTATAACGAATCCAACGGTATAAAAATCTCATTTTTCATAAAAATGTCACTTAACCACTTTCTTCATCAGGACGGCAGCATAATGATAGTATCGTGTAACATTATCTTTTTAACATCAAAATTTGACTATCCATTTCTCTCAGTGTACCCAAAAACAGAAATAAAAATATTTTTTTATCAAAGTTGCAGCAAAATGAATTCTAGAGGATAATAATTGCATTGAAACGTTGAAAAAAATTTTAAAGAATTATAGTAACAATGTTCTTATAAAATAAAATATTGATTTTGATTACTTGTTGTTAGGTGGTTAATAAACTCAAAAGTTTGTGGGTGGTTTTTGGAAACTTTTTTTTTATGCTACGTCTGATCACTACATTAATTTTAAATTTTTATAAAAATATTTTTTAAAAACAGCGCTTTTTTCTTTTAGCAGGTAGTTTTTAAGTTAAAGTGTAGATTTAAAAAAAAAATTAAATTCTCGAATAGAACACTAAATTAATTTAAATTTCTATAAAAATGTTATTAAAAAATACGCTATTTTTAGTTAGGTAGTTTCTGAAATTTTTTTTAATGCTATGTTAGAGCACTAAATTAGCTTTAAATTCTCGTAAAAGAATTTTTTTAAAATATGCATTTTTATTTTATCTAGGTAGTTTTTGAGTTTCTGGGTATTTTTGGAAAAATTGTTTTTAATGCTATGTTAAAGCACTAAATGAGTTTTAAATTCCTATGAAAATTTTATTCAAAAAAAGTTTTTTAATTTTAGTTAGGTAGTTCTTGGGTTTAAAAGTAGTTTTTGATGAATTGTTTTTAAGCTATATTAGAGCACTAAATTAGTTTTAAATTCCTATGAATAAATTTTAAACAAATCGATTTTTTATTTCAGTTTGATATTTTTTGAGTCTAAGTGTAGATTTAAAAAAATTTTAAACACTAGAATAGAGCACTAAATTACTTTTAAATTCCAATAAAATTTTTTTTTTAAAATAAGCTATTTTTAGTTAGGTAGTTTTTGAAAACTTTCTTTTAATGCTACTTTAGAGCACTAAATTAGTTTTATATTCTCGTGAAAGAATTTTTCAAATATTTAAATTTTTTATCCAAGTAGTTTTTATGTTTAAGGGTAGTTTTTGGAAAATTGTTTTTAGTGCTATATTAGAACACTAAATAATTTTTAAATTCCTATGATAACATTTTTTTAAAAATACGTTTTTTTTAGTTAGGTCGTTTTTGAGTTTACGTATAGTTTTTATAAAATTGTTTTTAAGCTATGTTGGAGCACTGAATTAGTTTTAAATTCCTTTGAAAAATTTATTAACAAATCGATTTTTTATTTCAGTTATATAGTTTTTGAATCTAAGTATAGATTAAAAAAATTTTAAATACTAGAATAGAGCACTAAATTACTTTTAAATTCCAATTAAATTTTTTTTCAAAAAAAGCTATTTTTTGGAAACTTTTTTTTAATGCTACGTTAGAGCACTAAATTAGTTTTAAATTCTCGTGAAAGAATTTTTTAAAAAATTTGAATTTTTTTATCCAAGTAGTTTTTAAGTTTAAAGGTAGTTTTTAGAAAATTGTTTTTAGTGGTAAATTAGAGCACTAAATGAGTTTTAAATTCCTATGATAAAATTTTTTTAAAATTACGTTCATTTTTAGTTAGGTCGTTTTTTAGTTTACGGATAGTTTTTGAAAAATTGTTTTTAATGCTATGATGAAGCATTAAATAAGTTTTATATTTCTATAAAAATTAAAAAAAACGCTTTTATTTTAATTAGGTATTTTTAGAGTTTATGGGTAGTTTTTGAAAAATTGTTTTTAAGCTATGTTAGAGCACTAAATTAGCTCTAAATTCTCGTGAAAGAAATTTTACAAAAATCTTACTTTTAAGGGTGTGGTACTTGTAGCTATACGTCAAGCTAGCAGTACCATATGTTTTTTAAAAAAGTTTAACAGCTCTAAATTTTTAAATTCGGTACTAAATTAGCACTAAATTAGTTCTAAATTCTGGCATTGAAAAAAATTTTTTTTGTGAAAGTGGTACTTGCAAGTTTACCTACCTGAATAGTAGCTTTCACTCTAAAAAAAATATTAAAAAAGTAGAATTATTTATGTCGATAATTGAATTCTTGAGAAGAATTTTATTAAAACCTAAAAGAACCCCAGTAGCACAAAATGTTCCAGCAACATTGGCAACATTGAGGCAAACATTGGTAATGTTGAGACAATGTTCCCAATATTGCTGTAATATAACGTGCTGCTGGGGAATAATTTAATTATTTTAAAAAGTAATTAATTAAAATTGTATTTGGAAATAAACGAATTCCTGTTAAAATTTCTAAAATTATTGTAAATATAATTAAACTGTATTAAAGAATTATAAAAAACAGTTCTTAAATAAATTTTTTTTCGAAAAATTGAAATTAAATTTTTAAGAATATAATTACATTTTTTTATCAATTCCTTTAAATTTTCTTAAAAATAATTGAAATCCTGCTATGAATTTTATCATTTATGAAAATAATTAAATTTTTTTATGACTTTTATCAATTTTTTTTAAGTAATTGAATTCTTTAGCTAAATTTTATGAAAATACTTATATAAAATTTGTGCCAGTGCAAAGGAATACCTTAAGAAAGAAATAAGATTAGAGGTATTTAGATGTAGAGTACATAAGGATATAATTGATAATTTTTTAAAAATAACCATTGTGCTATACATAAGTTGTACTGTATCCTATTTAAACAGTATTTTAAAAGGAACTCTGCGCTTTATGAATAATAATCTTAAAGAGAAGGAAAAAAAATAATAAATATGTTTGTAAAGCAATTATGAGAAGGGACAAATGTTTAAAATCAAAACATACCTACTCCACTCTATCTAGAAAAAGTAGGTTGTTAACATTTGAGGTTGAAAAAAATTTTAACTGTGATAATTAGTTTGTATATTAAAAAAAATTTCATTGGATTATATGAAACATTTAAATGTTTAATACTACACCAAAGAATATATAGTGAAATGCACCAATGTAAAACGAGACTGTTTAATTGGATTAATTTAATTAACTTAATTATAACAATTTCAGGGATTGTATAAGGTATGTAAGTTCCTTAAAATATAAACAGCAGAACAAAATATAATTAAAATTTACTTGAAACATAATTTTTATATGTTTTAAAGTATTTACTTTCATATGAAATTCATTTACATGCATCTACGGCATTGACCCCACCTATTGACATAATTTTGTTTCAATATACTGTCTTTTTTAAGAAAAATTGTTATAAAAATAAAGTTTTATTGAAATTATTTGAAGTTTAAAATATTTATATTCTTAGATACCTACCTGATTTGAAAATATTTACGAAACTTTTTGCTACTTTTTTAAAATAAATTATCGAGTGCGAAGTTTGAAACAGCGATTACAGCGTCTCTGCAATAAAAACAGGGAACTAAATTATATTGCCGCAGATGTATGGGCAAGTCGACCCAGTCTGGACATGGTAAAATTACCACGACTTTTTTTACAGTGTAGGGATATTTTTCTTGTGTTAATTCTTAAACTGGGTTATGAATTAGTCAAAAGTACCTTATAGTTTACGATCAAAAACTATTTTTATTTATAATATTACAAGAATTTGAGACAATAGAATTAATTAAATATAAATAAAAATTAAAGAAAAAATCACTACACAATTATGGCACAACCTTGTCATGCCAGGCATCATTTTCCATTTATTAATTAGACGTTATTTGGACAATAATACATTGCGTAAGATTTTTCAACGCATAATAAAATTGCATTATGTGTTAAAAAACCTGTAACTAGATTGTCTCTCAAATATGAACGATTAGTTTAAGAAAGGTTAGAAATTAAATATAAGCATTAAATATAATTGGATCGTTTATTAATGACGATCATTGTATTTACATTGCGACAGATATTCGTACATCACAGGCTCCTTAATGTCGTTTCTAGATTTTAAAAGATTTATTTAAGAATATACGGAATTGTACAGACTTCAGAACTAACAACTGTCGCATGTGCAATTACCATAATTACCTTCCTGATTTATGGGCAGTATTAACAGTATTAACGGGAGAATGAGTAAAATTATTTTTTTATACATAAAAAATCAAGTTTATTAAAAAAAACAGGAGCTGAGTTTTTTGTTTCTCAAAAACAGCGTTCTTTCAGGAAGGCAATTTTTAAAATTCGTCTAGTTTCTTCCTAGCTTCATCGAATGACAAAGCAATTAATTTTGATCGGGAGAAATTAAGCTAGACCTCTCTTCTTCTTCAATGATTCGGGCATCTCTGGTGGTGGTGGACGTGGCATGCGAAGCCATACCTTCACTGCGTCATAAATAAACCATTGAGCTGCTGTTAAGGTACCAATCATGATAATTCTTGGTCCAAGCCCCTTCCAAACGCCACCAAATCCAAGTTTCTTCAAAACATCTCCTGCTGTAGCGCCTTTCTCCTGGTTCAACTTGGAAACCACCTTTAAAGAAGATTTTTTTTTGCAACAATCAAATTATTTTTCTATGAAAATGATGTGAAAATGACTTACAGTGTCAGCGGGATGTGAAACAACAGCACAGAAAACACCAGCGATGTATCCAGCAGTAAAGGTGACGATAAGTTGTTCGCCTTTAGAGCATTCCGCTCGTGGTTTAGGCACAACGTGATTGTAGAGAAGTTCAACTGTTCGTTCGAAGCAGCCAAACTTCATCATGGTGTACGGAATTTGACGAAGCCACAATGGGACAAGACCTTTGTAGAAGCTGCCTAAACCTTCCTCAGACATCATTTTCGGGAATGCTTCACGCAAAGTATTGGCATAGCCGGGCATTGTTTGAATTCTTACCTAAACGAGAAAAACATTAATCTAATCTTAAAAAGCATTAACGAAGCATTAAGGAAGATGAATTTTCGAAAAAATCTACCTTGGCAGCTTCGAAAGGTGCGAGACCAATGTCGGCGAAAAATTCTGCTGATGCAGATGAAACTAAATATAATGTTGTTCGATAATCGTATGCTAATTCTTCTCCAGCTATTTGTGAATAATACACTTTGAAAACTTCATAGAGACCAAATTTAAACAACCCTTGAACGGAATAACCAAAGAAGGTAGGAGCCCAACCTCTGGCCAATCCTCTAGTTCCATCTTCGGCTAACGTTACCTGAAAAATATACAGTATATTAATTATTGTATCTACTGCAGAAATAGCACAATTTATTTATCTGTCAAAATATCCAAACCTACTTTGAAACCATTGAAGACGGATTTGTATTTTGCAGGGTCAACTTGAATTCGGCACTTGACTAAATCCAGGGGAGTAATCATGGTGTGCGTTATGCCGCAAGATAAAATTCCACCAAGACCGCATAATGCAAAATAATGATTCGAACCGAATTCGCAACTATCTGTGAAGAAAAGGAAATTTTTTCTTTAAATAGCAAATACTTGATCAATCTTCAATTATGAATTAAATAGACAATTCTTTTTGCTTCCTCTATGTGAATTACAAAATGTTATTGTTTTCTTTCATCAACATAAATAAATTTAGTGTCATTCAAGTCTTGTTGACTATCGACGGTGTGACCATGTACTTTATTTTATTTTGGCGCAAGTTCAAGACTCGTAAAAGAACATGACCTTGGTCTCAATTAACATTTGCGTCATGCGTCACGCAAAAATTCTCTCTCTAGTTCCTTCATCTTCAATTCATCTTCTATTTTTGAAATAGAAAAATGTCTTCCGTGACCTCAGACCTTGACTAAGGGTTCAAGGTTTTCAACCTTGACTCTTAAAATTCACTCTAAATTTACTTTCAATTTAAATTAAAATTTCAATAATTAAAACCACAGAATTGACGAAATTTTGAAAAGAGCGAATCGCTTAAAAATCTTTTATTCAAGATGGCAGCCATTATGCAACTATTGTCGCATTGTTGCTCCACTAACCCAATATTTCGCCAATTTTATTGAGAGTAAAACACAAATTATAAATTTTCATCAAAATTTGAACAAGGTGGCGAAAATTACTAGCATGCAAAATATTTCAATTATTAGAAAATTCTAAGAAAGTATTGGTAAATCGTTAATTGTAAGTTAGATAGAAGTAAGCATCAATATTATTTCCGGTCTTAAATTCTAATATTTCAAATTATATAATTGTTATAACATAAAAGAAGCCTTATATAGTTTGACCTTGAAAATGGTTAATTTATTCACGTCACATTATTGAAATTATTCGACTGAAATAGGCGCACTTAGAAAATTAGAAATTCTAATAAGAAAAAAGTAAACTAAGTTTTTTTGTAAATTAATTAACAATAAACTTACCAGCAGGTTCAGCATTGGCTGCAGCAATTACTCGATTTTGAACTAATCCTTGGCAATCCTGATTTGATCCTTGAGCCCTTAGGCCTGCCATAGACGTGCTGAAGGGTGTTATTTTTGAAGATTCAAATAATGATGGAGACATTTTAACTTCCACTTTCCCACCTGGCTGTTATTGAGTGACTGTCGCTGTCAATCTACCGGGTTTTAATACTAACTTTTAATTAACTTATTTGGAAAAATTTATTGCTTGAGTGTCCAAATGACACTGCTTCAGAAGTGGAAACCACTGAGTATATAAAGATCTATAGAGTGACAGACCACAGATGCCAACAACCGAGATGCATGATTTTCCCCTAATCGCCAAGTGGTCGAATGTTCAAATGGTCGAATGCTCAAAACGTCGAATCGGCTAAAAGTCGAAAAATTTGCTTGGTTTAAGTTAATGTTAACTTACATCAAACAAATTTTTCCAGTTTTTGCCGATTCGATGTTTTTAGCATTCGACTTGTTGACAATTCGACGTTTTAAGCATTCGACCAGATGACGATTTGGTATTCGACCATTTGAACATTCGATGTTTTTAGCATTCGACCTGTTGACAATTCGACGTTTTATGGCCATGACGCCCTGCAGGCAGACTGCTTAGGCTGCTTCTACAACAGCTTTTTTTTCATCGAAATCAGTGTAAAAACGAGACGCATGATTTTCCCCTAATCGCCAAGTGGTCGAATGTTCAAATGGTCGAATACCAAATCGTCGAATCGTCATTTGATCGAATGCTTAAAACGTCGAATTGTCAACTGGTCGAATGCTAAAAACATCGAATCGTCAAATAGTCGAATGTTCAAAACGTCGAATCGTCAAATGGTAGAATGTTAAAAACGTCGAATTCTCAAATGATCGAATGCTAAACACATCGAATTGTCAACTGGTCGAATGCTAAAAACATCGAATCAGCAAATGCTCGAATGTTCAAAACGTCGAATGTTCAAAACGTCGAATGGTCATTTCGTCGAATGCTCAAAACGTCGAATCGTCAACTGGTCGAATGTTCAAAACGTCGAATCGTCAAATGGTCGAATGTTAAAAACGTCGAATTCTCAAATGATCGAATGCTAAAAACATCGAATCAGCAAATGGTCGAATGGTCTTTTCGTCGAATGCTCAAAACGTCAAATCGTCAAAAAGTCGAAAAATTTGCTTGGTTTAAATTAATGTTAACTTACATCAAACAAATTTTTCGACTTTTTGACGATTCGACGTTTTGAGCATTCGACCATTTGACGATTCGACGTTATGAGGATTCGACGAAATGACGATTCGACGTTATGAGCATTCGACGAAATGACGATTCGACGTTTTGAACATTCGACCATTTGCCGATTCGATGTTTTTAGCATTCGACCAGTTGACAATTCGACGTTTTGAGCATTCGACGAAATGACCATTCGACGTTTTGAACATTCGAGCATTTGCTGATTCGATGTTTTTAGCATTCGACCATTTGACGATTCGACGTTTTTAGCATTCGATCAATTGACAATTCGACGTTTTTAGCATTCGATCAAATGACGATTCGACGATTTGGTATTCGACCATTTGAACATTCGACCACTTGGTGATTAGGGGAAAATCATGCGTCTCGTAAAAACGTTGCGCGCGCAACGTTTTCACACTATTTTACATGGTGCATTTTTCTCTTGTCGATAAAAAAAAGCTGTTGCAGAAAGCCCCTTAGTGTACATAAAGGAGCATTCAGACCTCTGCAGACTGCCTGCCTGTGCAGCCAGAAGATTGTTCACACCTCACTTTTCCCGTTGAAAAATGCGGGAAGATTTGAATTTTAATAGATATTTAAATCTTCCCTCATTTTTCAACGAGAAAAGTTAGGTGTGAACAATCTTCTGGCTGCACAAGCAGGCAGTCTGCAGAGGTCTGAGGCTGCTTCTACAACAGCTTTTTTTTCATCGAAATCAGTGTAAAAACGTTGCGCGCGCAACGTTTTCACACTATTTTACATGGTGCATTTTGCTCTTGTCGATAAAAAAAAGCTGTTGTAGAAAGCCCCTGAATGCTCCTTAAACCGTATGCTAAAGCAGTGGCGGATCCAGAATTTACTTCAGGGGGGGGTCATTTATAGATTCGGCGAGCACGACGGGATGTATCCGTTTGTACCAAAATGGATTTCACGAATGACTATTACGTCGAATCCATAACCTCAGAATCTGTATTGTTAGAAATTTATTTTTATCGAATTTTAAATGTAAGGAAATTTTATTTTCTGGAATTAACATTTTTCCGAAAATGAATATGAGAGAATAATTTATGATCGAATCGACATGTGCTGTAATTATAAATTATCATAATTTCTGTTTGTCTGAATTTTAACTTAACCTAATTTTAAATGTTAAAATTCCTAAAGTTCGTAAGGAAGATGGAACTGAAATTTAATATAGAGTAAAGGCTTTTTCATAGAATTAGTTTTGGTCGAATATTAAAACGTCGAATTCTCAAATGCACGAATGTTAAAAACGTCGAAAAATTAAATCGTCGAATGTTCAAAAGGTCGAATTATCAACTGGTCGAATGCTAAAACATCGAATTCTCATTTCGTCGAATGCTAAAACGTCGAATTATCAACTGGTCGAATGCTTAAAACTTCGAATCGGCAAAAAGTCGAAAAATTTACTTGATTTAAGTAAAAATTAACTTAAACCAAGCAAATTTTTACTTAAATCAAGTAAATTTTTCGACTTTTTGCCGATTCGAAGTTTTAAGCATTCGACCAGTTGATAATTCGACGTTTTAGCATTCGACGAAATGAGAATTCGATGTTTTAGCATTCGACCAGTTGATAATTCGACCTTTTGAACATTCGACGATTTAATTTTTCGACGTTTTTAACATTCGTGCATTTGAGAATTCGACGTTTTAATATTCGACCAAAACTAATTCTATGAAAAAGCCTTTACTCTATATTAAATTTCAGTTCCATCTTCCTTACGAACTTTAGGAATTCTAACATTTAAAATTAGGTTATGTTAAAATTCAGACAAACAGAAATTATGATAATTTATAATTACAGCACATGTCGATTCGATCATAAATTATTCTCTCATATTCATTTTCGGTAAAATGTTAATTCCAGAAAATAAAATTTCCTTACATTTAAAATTCGATAAAAATAAATTTCTAACAATACAGATTCTGAGGTTATGGATTCGACGTAATAGTCATTCGTGAAATCCATTTTGGTACAAAGGGATACATCCCAGCACGACCATAACTAGCTGACCTTTTTTTATGTAAATTTTTCGCCCCAGGGGGGGGGTCATGACCCCCCCCTGGATCAATGTGTAATGAGTAGTGGGGCTGAATTTCATTGGAACGCCTTGACCAATCAGAGTGGTTCTACTTTAAATGCCTTTTCTGTAAAATTTGTCTATTGCAGCTAAGGTCCCTTTCACCGTGGAGCGTCACATATAAATTTTCAATTATTATTAATCTTAGCTATCTGTACATACTTTTCAATTGGTCGAATCGTGATTTCGTCGAATGCTAAAAAGTCGAATCGTCAAATAGTCGAATTGTCAATTGATTGAATGCTAATAACGTCGGGTAATAGAATGGTCACAGGTCGGCTGCTTGCCTGCAGGTCGTTATGGCAATACATAAGAGTAAGAGAGTCAGACAATTTAAATTATTCGTCTCCTCTCTCTTACACTTATAGCTAGGTGTGACCATGCCATAATTGTTTACTTATGTGGCTTTTCCCAATTTTGCAAAATTTTTGTTAATTCCTTTTGGAAAAGCTTTCAATCAGCTAGAAAATAAAAAATTCGTTGGGGGAGGACGAAAAAGTTCATTACCGGAAGCCACGGATGGGAAACAATATTAAAATTTTCGTTTTTTGCATATAACTTTCTCAAAACTAATATTTTCAAAAAAATTTCCTTTATAAGAGTTGTAGATCTTGTCAAAATACATCTTTTTTTTATATTACACAATTTCATTCTAAATTGAGTATTTTTCGAGAAAATTCAAAAACTCAAAAATCCGTAATAATGATGCACGGAAGAATAAAGGCCAACGCAGAATAGAAACGTAACCGCTATCGCAACCGCTAACGTTAACGGAAGAATGAGAAGGATAGGTATATTGTTTATTCTTCTCTAACTCATTCTTCCGTTAACGTTAGCGCTTGCGATAGCGGTTACGTTTCTATTCTGCGTTGGCCTTAATGTAGTGCCTCAAGGAGAGACCACAACAAAGCAGCAGCTTAGATTGCATTTGTCGTCATCCAGAAGCTTTAAAAATTTAAAGCACAAAAATTCACTACCTTGACAGTCAATGGTTGAAACGAATATTAGTAAAAATTGTCGCTTTCTTCTGGCTGATTCCAGAATTGCTAAAAATCGTCTCGACTTCTAAGATCGAACATCTCTAATGTAACACTTCAAAAAGCCTTTATTGTGGTCTCTCCTTGAGGCACCATAAAAATGGCCGTTTTTTGCCGACACGGTGGAGGGGGGTCGGGTCTAGGTTCGGTACCTTCTAGTTCCAACTAGAATGTCATTTTGACTCTCTTTCTGCATTAGAAAAGGAAAGAAAACAAGTTGCGGCAGGCTGGAGCCCCTTTGTTGTGGTCTCTCCTTGAGGCACCTTACAAAAGGCTTTTTTTGGCGACACGTTGAAGGGGGTCGAGTCTGGGTTCTGTGCCTTCTAGTACCAAATAGAATGTCAATTTGACTCTCTTTTTGTATTAGAAAAGGAAAGGAAACAAATTGCGGCGGGCTCCACCCGCCATTGTTGTGGTCTCTCCTTGAGGCACCTTATTCTTCCGCACATCATTAATACGGATTTTTGAATTTTCTCGACAAATACTCAATTTAGAAATAAATTGTGTAAGATAAAAAAAGGTGTATTTTGACATGATCTACAACTCTTATAAAGGAAATTTTTTGATATTATTAGTTTTGAGAAAGTTATATGCAAAAAACGAAAATTTTAATTTTGTTTCCCATCCGTGGCTTCCGGTAATGAACTTTTTCATCCTCCCCCAACGAATTTTTTATTTTTTAGCTGATTGAAAGCTTTTCCAAAAATAATTAACAAAAAATTGGGAAAAGCCGCATAAGTGAACAATTACCCGACGTCGAATCGTCAAATGGTCGAATATGGTCAAAACGCCGAATCCTCATGTGGTCGAATGCTAAAAACGTCGAAAAATTTGTTTGATGTTAGTTAATATTAACTTAAACCAATCAAATTTTTCGACTTTTTGCCGATTCAACGTTTTGACCATTCGGCTATATGACGATTCGACCATTTGAACATTCGACCACTTGGTGATTAGGGGAAAATCATGCGTCTCGTTTTGGGAATCTATTGGAGAATGGCCTTTACAGGTGGGACACATAGGGGGTGTTTTCGACGTCGTCGGTCGTACCAGTCAGTTGCCACAACAAGGTGCTTATTTGAGTCTATTTAGGTTTAACTAAGGGTGTTTCCGAGGGTGTTTCCGACATTCGCTCTCTGAGCGCTCTGAAAGTACGAAACATGATTAGTTGTATCAAGGAGCATTCAGACCTCTGCAGGCTGTCTGTCTGCGCAGCCAGAAGCAATAAGAGTAAGGGAGAAGGTATAATGAATTTGAATTTCCTTACTCTTTTACTCTTGTACGTTACCATGGCAACCTGCAGACAGACAGACTGCAGAGGTCTGAACGCTTTATTAGGGGAATTATGAATGATGTTAGTGGAATTGTGGATTTTGATTGGCTACAACTCTAATGGCATGGTCACACCTCGGCTGCCTGCCTGCGCAGGCAGCCGCCACGAGAGTAAGAGAGAAGAGACGAATAATTTAAATTGTCTGACTCTCTTCCTCTTATGTATTGCCATAACGACCTGCAGCCAGGCAGCCGAGCTGTGACCGTACCATAACTTGACAGTTTCGTACGAGACGCATGATTTTCCCCTAATCGCCAAGTGATCGAATGTTCAAATGGTCGAATCGTCATTTTGTCGAATGCTAAAAACATCGAATCGTCAAATGGTCGAATGTTCAAAACGTCGAATCGTCAAATGGTCGAATGCTAAAAACGTCGAATTCTCAAATGATCGAATGCTAAAAACATCGAATCAGCAAATGGTCGAATGTTCAAAACGTCGAATGGTCATTTCGTCGAATGCTCAAAACGTCGAATTGTCAACTGGTCGAAAAATTTGCTTGGTTTAAATTAATGTTAACTTACATCAAACAAATTTTTCGACTTTTTGACGATTCGACGTTTTAAGCATTCGACCATTTGACGATTCGACGTTATGAGCATTCGACGAAATGACGATTCGACGTTTTGAACATTCGACCATTTGCCGATTCGATGTTTTTAGCATTCGACCAGTTGACAATTCGACGTTTTGAGCATTCGACGTTTTGAATATTCGACCATTTGCTGATTCGATGTTTTTAGAATTCGATCATTTGACGATTCGATGTGTTTAGCATTCGATCATTTGAGAATTCGACGTTTTGAACACTCGACCATTTGACGATTCGATGTTTTTAGCATTCGACTTGTTGACAATTCGACGTTTTAAGCATTCGATCAAATGACGATTCGACGATTTGGTATTCGACCATTTGAACATTCGACCACTTGGTGATTAGGGGAAAATCATGCGTCTCTTTCGTACTCTGCTCTCACGCTCCGTATATCTGCATGGAGCGAAAAAGCAGAGCACGAAACTGTCAAGTTAGAGTTGTAGCCAATCAAAATCCACAATTCCCCTAATCCAACCAATCATGTTTCGTAGTTTCAAAGCGCTCAGAGGGCGAATGTCGGAAACACCCTGTGACTGCAGCTTTACCGCAGCTTTAGGGTACAGTCACACGATTAATGCATCTCCATGATGCATGCATGCACAAACATTTGATGGCATGGTCACACCTCGGCTGCCTGCCTGCCTGCGCAGGCAGCCGCTACGAGAGTAAGAGAGAGGAGACGAATAATTTAAATTGTCTGACTCTCTTACTCTTATGTATTGCCATAACGACCTGCAGGCAGGCAGGCAGCAGAGCTGTGACCGTTCCATGACTGTTCACACCTCAGGTTAAGTCCACAATAGACACTTTTCTTAAAGCGATGCATACCCTCTACATCGATTTCTATTGTTCGAACAATGGAAACCGATGTAGAGGGTATGTATCGCTTTAAGAAAAGTGCCTATTGTGGACTCAACCTCAATTTTTCGCTCTCGAAAAATTATTTTTATGGCGGAATATTTAAAATTGATTAAAATTTAAAAATAACGAATTACTAATTATTACAATAAAAAATAAAAAAATTGAACGTTTATTATAAGGAATTAATTGTAAATAAATTTCTCTTAATTTGTGGCATATTTTAATATTGTGAATTTTTATAATTGAAAATATGCCACAAATTAAGAGAAATTTATTTACAATTAATTCCTTATAATAAACGTTCAATTTTTTTTATTGTAATAATTAGTAATACGTTATTTTTAAATTTTAATCAATTTTAAATATCCCGCCAGAAAAATGATTTTTCGAGAGCGAAAAATTGAGGTGTGAACAGTCAAATGTTTGTCCATGCATGCATCATGCAGATGCATTGATCGTGTGACTGTACCCTTATACGACTACGAGAGTAAAAAGACAACTTTTGCTAACAATTTTTTTTATTCTTTCATATAGATTTATACGTAGATAATAGTTTATGGTATTTTATCAAATTATCGATTTTTTACAACATTTTATAATTAATTTGCTGCTTGAGAAACTGTTTTTTTAATACATTTCTTGACTTCTTTGAACAGTATTGTACAATTCTCATTTCCTGGACGCTGAGATGGGCAACAGCGCCACCCGCACCGCATCAATGAAATATTTTCATTTCCGGATTAACCACAGCAGAGAGAACTAGTCATTTCTGTTAAACCGGCTTCATTTTCTATAGGAGTGGAAAATCCATGTACATCCAAAGAATTGTCTACCATGCTTTCCTGAAAGAAGGTAAATATTTTCTCTCTTAATATTTCCGAAGGCGTTTTGTTAAAAGTTTTTCAATTACTTTTCGAAAATGGCTTCAAAAAAATTGTAATTTTTAACTTCCACTTATCTATTGACACGTCATTCAATCAAATAATAACGGATTAATAATGATGTTTAGTTTCTAAAGACAGATTTATTTTAATTAACTTTTTATTTCTCAAATTTTGATTAAAAGTTGATAAATTTTGGTTTTCATTTAACGACATCTAATCTATAAAGCCAGTTTGATATGGCGTGAAGCAATTTAGTATTAAATAAAGTATATTTTATTTTTAAAGATGAAATTGAAGTCAACGCAACTTGAATTTTTTAATTTTAGCATGATCAGCCAAGAAGGCGTGCGAACTTGAAATAAATACTTGGTTTAAAAGCGTTCTGCAAAAATGTATCTTTACAATTTGACGCTTCAACGTGCCACTGGCATTACACACGCCGTTCATGGCAATTTCTCCGGCAGTAAAATGCAGGAAATTCTTGTTTCGCGAGGGAAATCACTCGAATTGTTGCGACCGGATCCGAACACAGGAAAAGTGCACACCCTATTAACTGTTGAAGTTTTTGGTATTATAAGGTCATTGATGGCTTTTAGACTGACAGGCGGAACCAAAGACTACATTGTCGTTGGCACTGATTCAGGGCGAATTGTTATTCTCGAATATAATCCTGTCAAAAATTCCTTTACAAAAGTACATCAGGAAACATTTGGAAAAAGTGGCTGTCGAAGAATTGTTCCAGGTCAATATTTAGCCATTGATCCAAAAGGACGTGCTGTTATGATTGGTAAGTGGTTTGAAAATTAAATGCACGCATCGTGTCAGTCATGGGGCTTACTTGTAAGCTAATGTAGCTACATTGCGTGTGCTCTGTAGCATTGAATGATTAAATCATCATGTCTGTGTTTCAACTGATGTATATTGATTATTACTTTGATAATGATTACACATGAAAAATTTGATTTAAAAAAATTGTACAAAAAGAATAGAAATAAATGACTGATTTTTCAGGTGCAATTGAAAAGCAGAAATTGGTATACATTTTGAACAGAGATCCTGAGGCACGACTGACAATTTCCTCCCCATTGGAGGCACACAAAAGTAACACTTTGGTTTATCACACCGTCGGTGTTGATGTTGGTTTCGAAAATCCCATGTTCGCTTGTCTCGAAATCGATTACGAGGTAAGCTTTTAAAATTCACTTTGTTTCAAGATTTTCTTTTCCTTTCTTCCATTTCCGGTCATTTAATGATTAAACTATCATGTCCGTGTTTCAAATGAATCACTGATTATAGACTCTTGATAATGATAATTAGAAGTGATAAATAACTGATTCTCATTTACACTATATTTATTAAAAGTAATGTTTTTGTTTTCAGGAAGCTGATAGTGATCCAACTGGTGATGCAGCCGTGAGAACTCAACAAACATTAACTTTATATGAACTCGATTTAGGCTTAAATCATGTTGTTAGAAAGTATTCTGAACCTCTCGAGGAACATGCCAATTTCCTCGTCTCTGTACCTGGTGGGAATGACGGCCCTAGTGGAGTACTTATTTGCTCGGAAAATTATTTAACCTATAAAAATCTTGGCGATCAACACGATATTCGTTGTCCAATTCCAAGGCGACGAAATGATTTGGACGATCCTGAAAGGGGAATGATTTTCGTCTGTTCGGCAACTCATAAAACAAAAAGCATGTTTTTCTTTTTGGCACAAACTGAGCAGGGGGATATTTTCAAAATTACTTTAGAGACTGACGAGGATATGGTTACGGAAATAAAACTCAAATATTTTGATACCGTTCCTGTTGCTTCCAGTATGTGTGTACTTAAAACTGGTTTCTTATTTGTCGCTTCTGAATTTGGCAATCAGTAAGTACTTTTTGGTTCATATTTATTTTGCTGCGTGATTGCAATTTTTTTAATTGTGAAAATATTTCACAAAACTATGTTTTTAGTTATTTGTATCAAATTGCGCACCTTGGTGACGACGATGATGAGCCAGAATTCAGTTCCGCAATGCCTTTGGAAGAGGGAGACACATTCTTCTTTGCACCAAGACCTTTAAGAAATTTGGTACTTGTCGACGAAATGGATAGTTTATCGCCTATTATGGCCTGTCAGGTAATTTATTTTTTAAAAAATTTTAAGTATAATTTATAGAAATCGTGGCATTATCAAGTAGAGAATTGATTTATTTAATGGTCAGTTCTCTGTGAAATGATGCAATATTAAATGCTCTTTGTCGCCTTCGTCTTGTTTTTGCACGCCGAAGTGAATCAAAGATCTACAAGTTTATTAATTAACAAAATAACAAAATAGAATAAATTCTGCAATAAAGAACTGAAATAAAAATTGCTTTTCCAATTAGGTGGCTGATCTTGCGAATGAAGATACCCCTCAATTGTACATAGCTTGTGGAAGGGGTCCACGATCAACACTAAGAGTTTTACGACATGGACTCGAAGTATCTGAGATGGCTGTCAGTGAACTTCCCGGAAATCCTAATGCTGTTTGGACAGTAAAGCGACGTATAGACGGTTAGTTAATTTCATATTTTCAATACCAGGGCATTTTTTTTTAATTAATCTTAA
Organism: Leptopilina drosophilae; assembly: GCA_032873175.1. Taxonomy (NCBI): domain Eukaryota; kingdom Metazoa; phylum Arthropoda; class Insecta; order Hymenoptera; family Figitidae; genus Leptopilina; species Leptopilina drosophilae. The sequence continues at coordinate 33,438,799 of CM065481.1, forward strand.
ATTTTTGACTTTTTTTTAATAATTCAAATCTGCCGTATAATAACTCAGGCCGTAGAGTAATTTTTTCATGTATTTTTCAAAATTTTGAAATAAGTAGCTTTTTTAATTTTCTATAATTTTTATTAGATTCCTTTACATTCTTTTCAATAAATTAGTTTTGTAATTTTATCAAGCGTAGAAAAATTAATATCTTTCTGAAAAAAGATATTAATAAACCTGGTGGATTGATACACTCTTATCAAACACCAGTTCTCTCTTTCAGGATGTCTGCAGGCTTTTGGTTGACCAAGACAATGATGATTGACTGAAAGGTAAGAAGAAATTCGAAATTGTCCCGCACAATGAGGGGATAATTTTTTACCAGATTTGAAGAATCAATGAATTAAGATCGATAAACTTTATCCTTTTTTCATTGAAGAAAAACTTTTTTTGCAATTATTTATTTATTTTTTATTTTTAAAAATAATTTTGTAGAATCAAATTGATTGAGGCATTTTTAAATTCATTGTATAATCTGGACAAGGCGTTTGATTTCGGTTTCAGAGGAATATGATGCATACATTATTGTGTCGTTCGTAAATGCAACTTTGGTACTGAGTATTGGAGAGACTGTCGAAGAAGTAACAGATTCTGGTTTTCTGGGCACAACACCAACATTAAGCTGTTTTGCTTTAGGAGAAGATGCTCTAGTGCAGGTAAGAACATTGATAAAAAGAAAATTGTTTTTCACCTCTCAAGCACTCGGTATCTCCGGCACCTGGTTCACCACGTGACGGTCGCAATAAAGTGCAAGAATAATGTTTGGCTTTTGCATCGTTGGAACACTTATGATTTTAATAACAAAGTTTTCCTGGTTTCTCGGCCTCGACAATATTTTGAAAATTTAATTAATTAGAAATCAGACTTGATATTGGTTAAGTAGCTCATCTATTATTTTAGGTTTATCCCGATGGTATTCGTCACATACGCTCAGATAAGCGTGTTGATGAATGGAAGGCTCCAGGAAAGAAGACAATAGTTAAATGTGCAGTTAATCAACGTCAAGTTGTAATTGCTCTCACTGGAGGTGAATTGGTTTATTTCGAATTGAACGCTGTAAGTTAATTTTTTAAAACTATAATTTTTATTCAATGTGTTCGCATAAATTACAATGGGGGGGGGGGGGGGGAGATATTAAGAGAAAATGTTATAATTTTCAAATTTTTTCACTATAAATAATATCTGAAAATAATTTTATAATGAGCAATTCCACGCCAAGTGATCATAAGAATTTTGGATGATTTTAGCAATATTAAAAATACTTTCTGAATTTGTTCCTTTATATGCAGGGAATAAAAGTGTATAAAAGTTTTTTCAAAATTATCAAATTTTTTTGAGTTACTTCTTACTCAAAATTTTGGTCGATTTTTCAAAAAAAAACATAACTTTTTTCTTATTGACGGATTAAGATGATTTTTTTTGCAAAATACTCATAATAAGAAGTACTTTAAAAAATATAAAAGAAAAAAAATTTTTAATTAAAATTTTTTGAATTCAAATTTAAAAAAAAATATACCTTCGATTTCAAAATTTTTTTGTAGATATTGTCAATAATGTAGGGAATACTTCTTGTAAATTTAATTATGGGACAGCAATAACTTTACGAAAAAGAAATAAAATGTCCAGCGCGGCGTGCCGGGACTTGTGCAGTATTCGCTTATGACGGCGTAAGTTTTGTTTTAAATTACTCTACAGGTACCAATTCGTTACCAAAACGCTTTTTCTTTTTGTGAAGTCTTCGTTATTAAATTCTCTATCGAAAAGTTAAAAAAAAAATTTTTTTAAATGATGGTTAAATAATTAATTTTTAGTTTCTCTTTTTAGTTGGATATTTAAATTACAAAAAATACACAATATAGTGAAAGTATAAATTTCTAACCCTATGTACAGTTTATGACAAAAATAATAACCATTTATTTTAGCAATTAATTGTTTAAACAATGTTTTAATAAATAATTTTTTATCACCAGTACACTGAGAAGAATAGTTAGCTGCCGTATCCAGTTAGATAGTTTCTGGAGCGCGATCCAATTAATTGGATGGAGCAACTATTTCTCAGTTGATACATCCAACTTTTTAGCTGCATTATCTTTGCGATAGCTGAGGTGCCTTTTCGCTTAGATACAGTATCCAATAGTTGGATGTGTTAACCAATTTATTCAGGGTGTCTGCTCGTCCTGGAAGTCCTGGAATTCCTGGAAATGTCCTGGATTTTGAAAAAATGTCCTGGAATGTCCTGAATTTTTAACAATTGTCCTTGAATTTTTTATATTTTGTTTTCTAATATTCAATAATTTCAAAATTAAATAAATTAAATTTCATAAGTGCAAGAAAAATAGTGATCTCTCTTGCACTCATGAAATTTTGTTTACACTATATGCTTTGATAGCATAAAACGGAAAATCTAAATATTTGCATATCTGAATATGTTACATAAAAACTATCAGTTAAAATCTATTCTTTTGTCTGTTAAAAAGTAAATTCAAATTCGTCATTTGATTGAAGAAATATGGGTTTCTACAAAGTAGATTGTTAATGGGTCAGTCCACTGACTTTCGTCTGAGAGTCGTTGCGACCATATTTTTAAAAAATCTAATTTTCATATATGTAAAACTCGATGACTTGCTGAGTTCATTAACCATGATATAATGGTAGAAATTTTATTTCGTTAAATAATATTAATTACACTGTCCGACACTAATTTTGCCCTTTCAATAATTTTAATCACTTTCAATAGATTTTTCCACTCTGAATACGAATCTGAAAAGAAAAATGCTTTACCACGTCGAGTTTTTGAGAAAATTAGTGTTAAAAAGTGGAAAAGGCATGTTTTTGGCTATATTTGATTATGATTAAAAGAAAAATAAGAGGTGCTAGAATTTTGTTTCTGGTATCAAATGAAAGCTTGAATCACAACTAACAATTTCCTTGCAGAAGAATTCGAAGGCATTATCGATAAGGCAATTAAAAATGATTTTTTCTTTTGTATTAAATTTTGTTATTAATCAAATTTTATTAGCACTACGTATAACCTTAGCATTGTGAAACAAGTGATAAACAAATGAATTTTTTAGCACTTAAATTCATAACATTTTATATTATTTTCAGGTTATATTTTTTTACCAAAAAAATGTTTAGCAATCTAATTTTTAGAAATCCCTACAAAAGATTTTAATTAAAGTTTTATTTAAGAATATGTCTTAATTTTAAATAAATTAAATTGATCAATTCTTCTAATAGAAATTAAATACCTAACTAGTAGAAGAAAAAGTTTATTAAATTAGATATTCAGTAATCATACAAATCAAATTTTTTGTTAAATTTAAACACATAATTAATTCATAAAATTAATTATAATTTTTTTTTTTTTAAATTATTTTCTCATTGTTAGATATTGAAATTTATTTAAATTGTAAATATTGTCTGCTTTTATTCTAATGGATAAAAACAATTACTGAAAGCAATGTTTCAATTTTAGAAAAACAAAACGTTAAATTCATAGGAATACTTCATTTCTCCTTCTTACGTCTTTTTATTTTCTATCCTTTTCAACTCACTCATAATTTTTAGTATTGGCTATATTAATGATAGAACGTCCAAGCGCCCGTCCTGCCGGAAGGATGTTCCGAAAAAAAGGCTTTTAAAAAAAGAGAATTCAATTTTTCTTTTTCGAAACTTCTTGGGATTAAAGTAGACGAAAAGACGAAAAAATCCATATATTTGACTTTTTAAAATAATAATATTAAACCATTTTTTAAAGCCCTCAAACTTGCTGCTTATAAAAAATAAAAAAAAAACATTTTTTCGTAAATTTAATGTAAAATCCACAAAAATCAATATATTTTGGCCGGTCTAGTCTCTTTTTCTTCAGAAACGTTCAAAGAATGAAACCTATTTATTTAATTTAAAAAAATTTCATTTTTAATGTTAATCAGCAAAATTGCGGCCTATTGAATAAAAACTCTCTTCAAATTTTCTTTATAAAATGAATATGGAAGCAGATAAATACAAAAACGAATATATCGTTGGAAAGGTAATGAAACAAGCTTTCCAATGATGTAAATATCAAATTTCTAAAATTATATGCCTAGGCTTGGTAGCCTTTTAAACAAAGCGAAAAGCATCCTGCCGGCAGGACCGGGTTCCATCATTTTGTGACTAAAAATTATATGAATTTTTGGAAAATTCAACTTCTTTAAGCTACCCTGCTCTTCGGTTTGAACTTACGAGCTCGACATTTACATGCGCTGAAAGCTTGTTTCATCACCTTTCCAACCATATATATTACTTTTTGTTTATGTCAATCCATGTTAGTTTTATTCAGCGATTTCGGACGGACTCACCTGAGTCTTTTTGGTCCTGCCGGAAGGACGTTGGACGTTCTATCATTAACCCTTTGCCGTGCATAAGCTTTCCCCACCTTAGAAAAAATCAGTTTGACAGTGGAATCACGTGGATAATATCAGGGCCGGATTAGTTTGATTTTGAGGTTATGTTTACATGGGTTATGTAGATTTGATAAAAGTCTTTAATAATCAAATATACCTATGTTTAAAAAGTAATAAATTGCAAATACACTTCCACTTTATACAAAAAAACAGATTTTTATGTATTACATTTTATTTTTAAATATAATTTATTTTAAAATATAAATGGATTCATTTTTTACTTAGGTACGTTCCTGCAAATTCAGAACACTTACATTCTCACACATAACTAATTTACCAACACAAGCATACCGCCTTTTCTCATTGGTTGTTCCCCCAGAAAAGACTCTAAACGACATTTCGTAACACAAGAACGGCAAAGGGTTAAAGGTATTCTTTCAATACTTTCCCGGACTATAATTTTAATATTGTCAGTTTTAAAAATTATAATTCTTTTACTAATTTTTCTAAAATATATTAAGAGCTGCCTACTAATATGGACAATATTAATTTTTAATATAAAACACGATTTCCCTAAATTGAAAAAATATATTAAATTCTATTACCAATTTTAACAAATATTAATACAAAATCTCTCTCCGTGTATTATGGTTAATGAACTCAGCAAGTCATCGAGTTTTACATATATGAAAATTAGATTTTTTAAAAATATGGTCGCAACGACTCTCAGACGAAAGTCAGTGGACTGACCCTAATATGTGACGCGACACGAGAAAAGGGACCTATCGATAAAAAAATCATTTTTGAGTTTCTAGTCGTATTCCATAGATTTTGAGTCGCTCTTTCACGTAAAAAAATCAGAAATTAAAAATCTGAAATAGTTTAATTAATATAAAGCCCGAAAGTTGAACGTGTCCGCGTAAATACACGGGTTTTCTGCTCATGGCGTCACTTTAAACGCCCCCCCTGTAAAATTCTCTTTTGAGGCGATAGGTCCCTTTTCTCGTGTCGCGTCACATATAATTTATAAAGAAAGTAATTTTGATAGTCCTTTGTCTATTATCAATTATTCTAACTATTGTACAAAATACACTTATCTATTTTAATGTCCTGGAAAAATAATAAATTTGTCCTGGAATGTCCTCAGGGTTGCCACAGGTCAGGGAAGTCAGGGAATTCAGGGAAAAGTCAGGGAAAGTAAAATTGGTCAGGGAAGTCAGGGAAAAGTCAGAGATTTTTAGTAAAAGTACTGGAAAAAATCGAATTTCAAAAACTCTTCAAAAAGCTCTAAATTTTGATGTCATTTTTGTTTGCCTTGTAAACTATAAAAATAACCACGAATTTTAATACAAAACCTTAAATTTTTTCTATTTCAGACCATATCTTCTTTTTAAATAACTTGATTTTTAAAGAACTATCATAAAATTATGACTTATAAATTATGTAATGAATAATTTTTACAACTTTCATAAATACTAGATTGATAAAAGAATTTTAATTAAATATACTAAAAAAAAAATTCATTTTGGAAAAGTTACAAATAATTACAAAAATTCAATTATTTTCAAAAGTAATAACATTTTTCGCAGAAATTCAATTATATTCAAATTTTTTTTTAAAATTCTGGTTATTTCAATTATATCTTTATAAATAAAAAAATTCTTCTCCAAAATTCAATTATGTTCAAAATTTTTTTAAAAATTCTCGTTAAAGTTTCAATTATCTTTATAAATAATACAATTCTTCTTCGAAATTCAATTATTTCTAAAAACTTTAATAAAATTCTTGGAAAAATTTCACAGGAATTCAATAATTTACAAAATTTTTTATGAATTTCTTCTAAATAAACCAATTATTTTCATAAATAATAAAATTTTCACAGGAATTCAATTATTTAATATAACTAGCGCCTCCGTCGACCGCTTCGCGGTCGACTACGTTGCTTCCATTTTCCGTTCAACACGTAATTTTCCTATAAACATTTAAACATGTAATTTTGCATATCTACGTTATTCTTCCCCTTGTATAAATTTAATCTTTTCAATTTAATACAAACTAAAAACTAAATTTTCAAGTACATGAATATGTTTTAAATAATAATTTCATCGAGTTGTTTCGCTATTTTCGTTTAACACGTGAATTATCTATGAAAGTTTTTATCGTAAGTAACTACTCCACATTTACTTCTGTAAATTAATTTCTTTTTCTCTCTGAAGATTAAGCAAATAAATCATTAATGAAGCTTTAAAAAGTCAGATTAACTTCAACTTTTATTCAAATTTTATTATATATTCAATGTCGATATATGAAGAAGATCAGGGTGGCCACTTTTTTTTAGAAAATTGAATTCCCGATTTTTTCCCAGTTTTCCCGGCCAAATTTTATTTATTTTTTGGTCATTATAAATAGATTGAAACAATATCTATTTAACACAAAAATTTATTTTCTTTTAAAACCAGTCCTTTAATAATATTTAATAAATTAGTTTTATAATAAAAGGAAACTTTTCAGTTTCAAAACGTTTTACATTTATAGACAAAACGAAAAGTTTAAATAAATAACAAAAGATTTCTTTTATTTTTCAAAGAAAATCCTTTTATTTTATGCAAGACAATTTGTTTTATCCAACAAATTATAAAAAAAATTTAAAATATTAATAACAAACGAAACAAATAATCTTAAATTATTCTGTATTATACATATTACAAATTTAAACTTATCAATATTGAGCTCGTTTAGAGATAACTTTTTTTTGACATTTTTCCGAACCGATAATAATATGAAAGTTGTAAAAGAATAAGAAATTTTTACTACTTTACGAATTTCTTTTTTTTTAAATGAACTAAAATTTTTCATAATGAACTTTAAGATTGATTCTTTAAAACTGAAATAAGCGTATGAAAAACGGGAATGGAAAATAATAGGGCCAAAATAAGTGAAATCGGCCACTTAAAAAAATGTTGTCTCCAATTTTCAAGTAATTTATGATTTTCGGTAGATATACGAGTACATTTTTACCCCCTACAATATTTTTCAACAAAAAATTTTATTTTGAAAGTAAACACGTGTTAAAGTTTTGGGTCATTTTATTTTCGTTTTCTTACTACTCTAAAACGAATAAAGATAATTAGGAGAGAGCGGGGTTGAACGTGCCGGGGGTAAAAAGTTCCGTTTAATTATATCTTAAAAACAAAAAAGATTTTAATACAATTCAAATAAGGAAAGCGTAAACAATAGCCTAAACAATACTTCCCTAATTTGAATTTCATTAAAATCTTTTTTTGTTTTTGAGATATAATTAAACGGAACTTTTTACCCCCGGCACGTTCAACCCCGCTCTCCCCTAAGTAAACTTTTTTTAAAAATGAAGCCTGAAGTCTATATTTTGAAGATAAAATAAAGCGATTACTAAAAAATAAATTTTTTTAATTGTTAGTAACAATTTTTTTAAACAATTGCAAATTGAAGATTGTTCTCAATGTTTTTGAAAAATTAATTTAAAAAAAAGAAAAATGAGTAACCTTCAATTTTTTTTAGAAATTGTTTAAAGTTTTCTGTCAAAATGCAGGCGAAAATAGAATCCTGTTCCTGGAAACAGATAAAATTGGAAACGGATAAATGAGATCTTCTTTTGTTTTGTTAGAAACATCACCCTTTCAAGCGGATTTTTAAGATCAAGAGTCTATTTTTGCCTGCATTTTGAGAGAAAACTTTACACAATTTCTATAAAATTGAATGTTAGTCATTTTTCTTATTTTTAAATTAATCTTTGGAAAATTGCGCATCATTATATGGTAATTTAATTTTTCAAAAACATTGAGAATAATCTTCAATTTGCAATTGTTTAAAAGAATTGTTACTAACAATTAAAAAAATTTATTTTTTAGTAATCGCTTCATTTTATCTTCAAAATATAGATTTTAGGCTTCATTTTAAAAAAAAGTTTACTTAATTATCTTTATTCGTTTTAGAGTAGTAAGAAAACGAAAATAAAATGACCCAAAACTTTAACACGTGATTACTTCCAAAATAAAATTTTTTTTTGAAAAATATTGTAGAGTGTAAAAATGTACTTGTATATCTACCGAAAGTTATAAATTACTTGAAAATTGGAGACAAAATTTTTCAAGTGGCCGGTTTCACTTATTTTGTCCCAAATAGAAATTATGAGAAAAATCCTGTGGAATAAACATTAAAAGAAAAATCCGCTTAAAATAAAAGGATTTCGTTAAATTTAAATAACTCAGGGTGTCTAACAAAGATTGAGAAGAAAATTCCCTGACTTTTTCCCTGAATTTTAATCCCTTTTAACAAATTTTATTTCTGCTTTCTTGGGCCAAAAAATATGGCAACTGTCATATTTAACAATAAATTTTTATCTAATGATTGAAACAAACCATAAAAAAAATTTTCTAAGTTTTATTAGATTAAAAAAATATTTTATTCATAAGAAATTTTAATGTTTGTATACATTTTTAGAAATTTTCCTGACTTTTAATGAAATTCTCTGAAATTCCCTGACTTTTCCATGACTTTTCCCTGACCAAAAAAATTCCCTGACTTCTCTGACCGTTAGACACCCTGTAACTATATTATTTTCTCAGTAATCCCTCTTCCTCACTAACTAAAGTCTGTTAATTTATGTATTCTCTAATATACCTACTTATGTACAATATACTTCTCGAGTAATAATTAAAAAAATATTTTTTTTGGGTCAATTTAAAAATAAAATTAAAAATTAAAAATAAATTTCCGGTTTAGTATCAAATTTCCCGGTCATTTCCCGGTCAAGTGGCCACCCTGAAGATATGATTATTAAGTTTTGAAGGTAATTACAAAAGATAAGTTATTCATTTTTAATTGAATAAATATATCATTTAATTTTATCAATTTTCAAAAGAATAAAAACTTATTTTTTTTTAATTATCTAACATTTAAATAATATATAACCAGCAATACTACACAACCTACACAACATATTCTTCAACACATGATTTTTTTATTGTAAAATTATTAATTTAATAATTGGAAACTTTTCTACGTTCTTTTACGTTTAATAGTATTTTGTTTTTTTTAATTTTATTTGTAACAAATTAATATTCTTTGATTAGACCTTGGTGAGTTTTTTAGCAACATTTTTTGTTTCTTATTATTTAGCTTTTTTCACAATGTTAAACAAAATTTATCAATTGCATAGAAACACTCTAAGGATACTACTCAACTTGTACCAAAACATCAGTTTTTTCTAAAAATTTTTGAATGTGAATAATCGTTTGACCAAAGCTTTTGTCTATTTGTCAATTAATTCAATTATACTTTCCATATTGAAGTGATGAATCTTTTACATTCTATCATAATTTCATTTTGGATAAAAGGATCAAGTTTTCAATTGTATTCCATTTAAATGTTATTAATTTAGACATGGCACAGGTATTTTATTACTGTTTTTCGACAATATTTTGTACACTTTTTAAACAATAATAAGTCAATGTCCTTCGTGTTTCTTCAGACTCTTCTTGTTAGTTCTTGTTTTCAAAATTACATTTACATAAAAGATCAAACCGAAATATCACTAAATATTAGTATAAAGCACAAATAAATTCTCCTGAATGAACACAACCTCAATTTTCTTTATGTAATACATTTACGATACTGCGACTTGCAAAAACGTTTTTTTCCTGTGGCACAAATTTCTCGCTTATATAATTAAATTTTTAACTTTTCACAATTCCACAAAAAATATTTATTTACTTCGCCCATTTGTTTTTAAATCAAATGTGATTTTTCGCGAAATCAAAAATTAAGCGCTAGACGACCTTGCAATGGTGCTGCTATCTGAGATTAGCTTTACTTGCTTTTCATATAATGATTCCCCATTATTTAAATTTCACGTCAAATAAAATTTAGTATTGTAAGATTAATAAAACAATAAAAATCGCTAATAATTTGCTTAAAACAATAGTTTTCCTTGTGAGTCATGGTGCAATAAATTTTTCAGGGTTGTTTATTGTAAAAAAGAAAATTTTCATTATTTTGTCCGATCTACCACTGATATTTCATTCATTAAGAAATATTAAACTTTAAAATTCTATTAGGGCTGTAACTTATAGTTTGTCAAAAGAATTTTCAAAAATAATAAAATACAAATTGTGCGCTACGCGAAGAATTACTCATTAACAAAAAGAAAAAATAAATTAGCTATTTTGAGCTAATTATGAAAACATTGAAAATAAAGAATACTTTTTGTACTGAGAATTAATTATTCTCAGTACAAAAAGTATTCTTTATTTTCAATGTTTTCATAGTTGTCAAAATATTTCCAATAAACTCAAACTTTAAAATTCTAAGTTAAATAACTTGGAATTTAAAGTTTGAGTTAATTGAAAATATTTTAACAACTAAATGAAAGCATAGAAAATAAAAAATACTTTTTGTGCTTAGAAAATGTACGAATAGGTATAATTATAAAAAAGGCATTATATACAGTTCTTAAATGTAAATACTTCTTTTATTTTTCACACATAATGAATATTTTAAATTTGCATTAACTTCACTTTATCCAAGAGTCTATTCTGTTATTTTTTTCTTATTTTGCTAAATTTTGTATAAAATTATGATTTTGTTGTGGTAAAAAAATGTAAAAACAACGAATTTCATTTTCTAAAATAAATTTTGAAACAAAATGTTTGTGGCAAAATTCAAAAATGATATTTGTTCAGAAATAATAAAACATTAAAATATCACTTCGGACGAAAACTGGTTTTTAAACAATAATGAAAAAACTGTTACTGTATGTTTTTTAAAAATTTTTACTCATTCTTCAGCAAATAAATGTTTATTTATTATTTATACATATAATATATATGGTTATTTTGTTGTATTTTTAGTCTGTCACTACAAAAATAGAAAATTGTTTCGTTCCGATTAAGTAACTAAGTTAGTGAGGTTAGGAACAATTATTTACAAAGTGCATACCTTATACATTTAGCACTAACCAGAAATACTACAACATAACACATTCAACACATTATTTTTCTATTGTAGACGCAGCCTAAAAATAAAAAATTAAAAAACATTTAATATACTTTTATTTATATTGTTATAATAAAAAACAATTATTTGCCGAAAATAAAATAAGATTCCAAAAGAAAACAAACAGTGGCCATCTTTCTAACCTGGTTTCACGCGTGCGTAAGAGCAACGTCCATTTTTCGAGTTTCACGTGTTCGAGTTACGTTTTCGAGTTCGATTTCCTTTCATTCGAGTTCTATGCTTTCTGTTTTTTTAGAAAGGAAAAATTTCAAATCATTTTTTGAAAAATATCAATTATTTAAAAAAAATTAACAAAGTTCTTTACAAGAATTTAATTATGTTTAAAAATAATAAAATTCTTCGCCGAAATTCAATTATTTTAGAAAAATTTTAATATCATTTTTGGAAGTTTTTTAAAATTATTTTCATGAATAACAAAGTCATTGCAGGATTTTAATTAATTTTAGATACAATATTTTAATCGAATTCCTCAAAAAATGTAATTATTCTTAAAAATTTTATTAAAATTTGTCAAAAGAATTCGATTGTTTTAAAATTTGTTGATAAAATTCTTTTATAAGAATTCAATTTTAACAAACATTGAATTATTCAATAAATTATTTATTTTTCAAATTAAATAGTTTAATGTTTCTAGAATTTTCTAACAAAAATTGATTTAAAAAATGAAATTACCGAATAATCGATTTATTGTTTATGAAAATAATTGAATTATTGCAACGAATTTTATTACAATTTTTTCAAATAATTTAATTTTTTGGGAAAATTTACTGCTTTTAAAAATAATTGAATTCTTGAGAAGGATTTTATCAGGATTTTTGTAAATAATTAAATTTTTGTTGAAAAATTTCATGGTTATTTAAATTATAACAAAACATGAAGAAGAAGAACATGAAGAACTTCTTTATGTTTTGTAATAATATTCTTATAAATTGTTGAGTTTCAAAAAGGTTTGAATTTGAATGTTCTGAAGAATTTTAATTCCTGTGGAAAATAAATAATTAGATACTTATTTAAAAATTTAGTTATTGATGTTTTTGAATAATTTTACAATTAATGAAATTTGTAAATAAATTTAATAGAACACTTTTTTTGAGTATCTAATAATTTTTAGAGTGAATCAAAATATTTTTATTGTCAGGGAAAAAGTAAGAATTTTTTATGGAAATCAGGGAAAAGTCAGGGAAAAATAAAATTAAATATTTGTGGAAACCCTGGTCCTGAAAAAGTCCTGGAATTTTCAATCTCATTTACAGTAGACACCCTGTTTATTGGATCTCACTCCAGAGTCCAATGAATTGGATAAAAAATAAATCATTTTTCTTGTTATCAATAGCTTATTTATAAAAAATTGCATAATTTAGAAAAAATATAAATTTCTTACCCTAAGTACAGTTTATGCAAAAATAGCATCAATTAATTGCTTAAACAATGTTTCAATAAATAATTTTTTTATCATCAGTACAACAATTACACATAAAAAATTTCACAATTTGAGAATTTTTGTTTAGATAACAATAATTGTTCAAACAATTTTAAATTAATTATTTGTAATTTTTAACAGGTTTTTTGATTAATTTTCATAATTAATAAATATGACAAAAATATATGTTACGATTTTTTTAAAACTTATTGTAATTTAAAAAACGTTTAATAACAAAAATTCATAAATAGGGCTCGAAATATCGATAGAGAATTTAATATACACGTCATGGCCAAAACAAGGAAACATCTTAACATATGTGACCGGGACTGAGAAAAGGGACCTACTGACCAAAAAATCGATTTTTTTATTATGGATTCTTATAGTTTAAGGTCCTAGAAATACAATGCAATCAGTCCCGATTGTTAAAAAATTTTTTTTCCAATTGTTTAAACAAATTAAAAAAAAAAAATTTTTTATGAAAATATAAGTAATTTTAAGACAAAAATTACTCTAGGTGTTTTTACTTAAAATATAAAATTAAAAACTTATAAATTTTTTAAAATTGCAAAGTGCAATGGATTTCTTTCTCGTCATTGAATGCCTAAACCATTTACAAAAAATTCGACTTAATTCCTCGAAGATGATCCCCAAGTATACCCGTCATCGGCAACCTGGTTGTGCAAGTCAACAAATAACTATGTATTATTGTAGAGTTATCAGTTCTGAACTTGCATAAAAATTTCAGACCTCTAGGATATCCGGAAGTCTTTTAAATTAATTTTAAAAATTCCATAATTTTACTTTTGCAAAGTAAATTGTTTATAACAATTACAGGATTGTTTCAACATTTATTTAACCATGAAAATCGGATTCAGCATAAAAAAATACATAAAGAACACTCATCATGTTAATTTAAAATGAAAAATGTTTCAAGAAATCTAATTTATTTGTATAGAAAACTTTAAACGCGTTTTTCTCAAAAAGTTGATTTTGGTAAGTACCCCCTTTTCTCAGTCCCGGTTTCATATATTCGCAAAAATAGTTGAGCACCTGGATCGTAGAAGGGCACGTAAATTTTCTCGGCCGAAATCGAAGTCCCCTAGACACTTAAAATTCAATTTCTTAATTTTAATATTTTAAATACACATCCTTATAGAAAATTTCATTGCGCATCTTTTTTTCTTATGAAATTTTTTTCTATCTATAACCGTTTTTAAAATATTTGAGAAAAATTGATTCTTTGAAAACTGCAAATTTAATGACATTTTTCACTTCAACTCATGATAATTCAGATGATTTTAAATATACCAAAAAAGAAAATACGTCAAAAGATATTCTACAAATGTTAAAAAAGGAAAAAAGTTATTTTCTTTATAAACAAAATTGTTATTAATTTTTTTCTTTATTAATGTAAAAAACATAAAATACAACCTCCACGACTCTCGTTTAACGGGCGAATTTTAAGTAACAAAGAACTTTCAGTGAGAAAGTTGCTCACCATGGACAAAAAAAGTTTTCTGGAAAATCACAGGGTTAATAATTTATTAGTTTTGAAATGGTGAATGTTTAAAGTTGATACCGTCCGAATGTGTAGAACGCGCGATGGCTATAACCTATAAAACGACACTCCCAAGCCTCCCAAGCACCTGTGGCGAGTGACGCGTGCTACACATTCGGACGGTATCAACTTTAAACATTCACCATTTCAACACTAATAAATAATTTACCCTGTGATTTTCCAGAAAACTTCTTTTGTCCATGATGAACAACTTTCTCACTGAAAGTTCTTTGTTACTTAAAATTCGCCCGTTAAACGAGAGTCGTGAAGATTGTATTTTATATTTTATACATTAATAAAGAAAAAAATTAATAACAATTTTGTTTATAAAGAAAATAACGTTTTTCCTTTTTTAACGTTCGTAGAAAATTCTTTGACGTATTTTCTTTTTTGGTACATTGAAAAATATTTAAAATCATCTGAATTATCGCGAGTTGAAGTGAAAAAAGTCATTAAATTTGTAGTTTTGAAAAAATCCATTTTTCTCAAATATTTAGAAAACGGTAATAAATAGAAAAAAATTTCATAAGAAAAAAAGATGCGCAATGAAATTTTCTATAAGGATGTGTATTTAAAATATGAAAATTAAGAAATTGAATTTTAAGTGTCTAGGGGACTTCGATTTCGGCCGAGAAAAATTTACGTGCCCTTCTACGATCTAGTTGCTCAGTTACTCGGGGGTTTTTGGGGTCGCTGATCACGATTCTAAAGACAGATTTCCAAAGTAATTAATTTTTAATCCAACATGGCCACCAAAAATTTTAAAAAATTTCAAAAATGGATCTTTTTCCTAAAACTCTATAATCGGCAGTTTTTGGGGTCGTTGATCATGATTATGAAGTCAGAGTTTCAAAGTACTTAACTTTTGAAGAAATTTTTCTTAAAATTTAATACGTAACACAGGCTTGCGAGGGTCAGTTTATAAAATAAATGAGGGTGATTCTTGTCTGTTTTTTCGCGCTGAACACGAATATCCCAAAAATGTCTATTTTGGCTATTTTTGGGATTTTTCAGGCAAACTGAAATTTTTTCTTTAATTTTCTATATTACCTTCTTTTAGTATGCACTGTTAGCTTTAAAATTCATTATTCAAAATTAATTTACGATCATTTTTAAAAAAGTTATGAGTATTTGAATTCATGAGATTCAACCACGTTAACCCTCAGAATGGCCGATCCAATATGGTAGACGAATTTTGAAAAATTTCTTGGATTTTAATATAACTTGGTACGTTGGGGTTTTTGGAGTCGCTGATTACAAATCTGAAGTCAGTAATACAAAATTCAAACCCTAACTTTCCAAGTTATATTAAAATCCAAGAAATTTTCCAAAATTCGTCGAGCATATTGGATCGGCTATTTTAAGGGTTAACGTGGTTAAATCTCATGAATTCAAATACTCATAACTTTTTTAAAAATCATCGAAAATTAATTTCAGGCTTCACACTGTTTTACCTATTCCCCTTTTTTCCTTCTATTTCAAAAGATTCCCCTATTTTCCTCTTTTTTAGGGTTTCGTGGCCAAGGGCCAAAACCCTTATAGCGAGACTTCGGTGTCCGTCCGTAGTTTTTACGTCTTAAGTCTTAAGTATTCAGTCTTAAGTCTTAAGTTCTTATGTCCTAAGACTTAAGACTTAACTTCGGTATAAGAAGGTCTTAAGTCCTAAGTCTTAAGTCTTAAGTCTTAAGTCTTAAGTCTTAAGTCTTAAGTCTTAAGTCTTAAGTCTTACCGTTGCCATGGAAACTTCGGTATAAGAAGGTCTTAAGTCCTAAGTCTTAAGTTTTACGTCTTAACAATCGTTGTCATGGCAACCGTTGCTATGTTAATGGTTGTCATAACAGCCGTTGCCATGGCAATCGTTGCTATGTTAATGGTTGTCATAACAGCCGTTGCCATGGCAACCGTTGCTATGTTAATGTTTGCCATAACAACCGTTGCTATGGTATACCAATTACTTCATTAAAATTTTAAAACAATTAATTAAAAAAAAAAAATTTCTAAATAAATTATTATTATTTTTTTTTATTCATTCATTATCATTATCATCATTTTTGTCATTTTAGGCCACGAAACCCTATGATGTAGGCGCGTTGCGCCTGCTTCTCTGCCTGATTTTTTATCAATATTTACCCTTTTTCCCCTATTTTTTACTTGCCCCTATTTTGTGTTTTACACCAAAAGAAAAATTTTTTATAGAAGATATTTTTCATTTGAGTTAAATAAACTTATCTTAGAGCCAACTAGGTTGTTTATTTATTTTAAATAAAAATTTTATTCAATATTAATAAAAGTTTTATTTTAAACAAAAGAAAGTTTATTTAAAACAAATAAACAGTCTACCAGGCTTTAAGTCAAATATATTTTTTCTCCGGTTGTATACGGTAGTCATTATAATTCAATTTCAAAAATTATTTTATTTTTTTTTTTCAAAAATTTATTTGAAGACATGGCTAAAATGTTTTTTTCGGGGGTATGGATTCGAGAGAAGTGCATTCACTGTTGCTTAACTTCGTCATTCTTGTTTTAATAAAAATTTTATCATGTGGAAAACTTAGCCTAACATCACAGCTTTCAATTGAAAAAAATTACGCCCTAATATCACTTATACTTTTTTTCTAGAACAATGTTTTTGGAGAAATGCAACCGAGGCGTATTGAATCAGCAATGAGATTATAATTTTGATAATGAAATATTATTTAATATTGACAATTTTGGTTTCTATTGTACATTTATAACAAAGAATATTGAAAATGGAACATATTTAATTTTAACGTTAAACATTTTCATGCAATTTTCAAATATTAAAAAGTTATAGCGAAATGCAAAATTCATTTACTTAAAAAATTTATTTTCCAGTTATTTTTTTTCTAAAGGGTTATCATTGGTACTTATTAATATATAAATTACAAGAAATTAAATTTGACAGGATTACTTTATTAATATTTTAAAAATAATAGGTTTTTCTTAATAAAATAAGCAAAGTGATCCATTACGCCCCGGTCTCCCCTACCATAAATTTAGAAATATATATTATATATTAAATAAATTTAACAAATGTTAACTAAATCAAATTTAAATTACATTAATTTCTAAAGCAGTTTCATAAAATAAGTGACCAAATTTAACAAAAAAATATGTTTAGATTTTCCCCTATTTTGAATAAAGAATTCCCCTATTCCCCTTTTTTAAACTTACTTTGCGCTGTGAAGCCTGTAATTTTGAAAAATGGGTTTTAAAGCTAACAGAGCATATAATATGAAGGTAATATGGAAAATTAATGAAAAAATTTCAGTTTGCCAGAAAAAAGTAGCCAAAATAGCCATTTTGGGAATTTCTGGAATTTCTCAAAATCCTGACGTGATGGACCATTTTGAACAACAAATTCGTGTTCAGCGCGAAAAAACATTCAAAAAACACTCTCATTCATTTTATAAACTGAAAAAAGTGAAATTTCGCAGGCCTATAATTATTTAAATATTTTTTAATAATCGTCCGCCTTATTTGATCCTCCATTTTGAAATTTTAAAAACTAATATTTGATTCCTAATCAGCGACCATTAGAAACCCTGAGTAACGAGTTTTAAGCGAATCCAATGAATTTTTCAAAAAACGTGTCCGCCATATTGGATCCACCATTTTGAATTTTTAAAAACTAAAGGCCTGAGCAGAATAAAACGGGAAGCGAACGCAAGCATGAGATAGAAAAGGACAGAAGTTGGTCTGTCTTTTTCTATCGCATGCTTACGTTCACGTTACTTTTTTATTCTGCGTTAGGCTTAACACCGGATTCGTAATCGGCGACCTCAAAAACCCCTTAGTACCAAGTGCCATGGAAATTTATTCACAAAAAGGTCTTACACATTTTAGGACCATTTTTTTATATTTTAGCTACATACTGAAGGGGTTAAATTTACAAGAAGTATTCCCTACATTATTGACAATATCTACAAAAAAATTTTTGAAATCGAAGGTATATTTTTTTTAAATTTGAATTTAAAAAATTTTTTGAAATTTTTTTTTTCTTTTTTTTAAAGTACTTCTTATTATGAGTACACTGAGAGAAATAGACCTAAGTTAATACAACCAGAAAAAAACGGTTAATGAAATGCAGTTACTGGACCAACTTAAAATTGTCTTTGTAACATGTTTTCTGGTTACAGTAACCAGAAATTTAGTTATGTTAACTAAAATTGCCAAAAAAACAATCCTAGTTGTGACAACCATGATCTGTGGTGAAATTTGTCTTCAACTACGAACACATGCTATAGCACAACTTTAGTGAAAAGTTGTAGGAAAATGAAACCTGGTTATAGTAACCAGTCAATTTGTTAGATTTCAGTAGTCGGGAGCAAGCGCAGTACGTCTTTATACTTTCTGCTATAGTTTGACTTTTAATACAACGTAGAATACACTCATCAAGTTTTCATTTTTAAATATTTTATGGTTTTCCATCTTTCTTCTTATTAACAAAAGTGTGTAAAGTAAAAGTGAATATGATGCTGTTGATGTAAATCTTTTTACTTATTTCAGTGACAGTATTGTTGACAATTAATTAGATAAATGCAATTAATGATTTCATATAACCTATATGTTTTTGACGATTTTTAAAATTATTTTTATGATTAAACAAAGGATGAACTACATTATTTATAAGTATTGTGAAAATAAATTCTAAAATTAGAAGATGAAAAAATATATAATTTTAACCTCTTAATCATAGATAACATATTGTTCCCTGTTATAGCTTTACATTCCCATCCACAATTTCAGTGTCAACCATAATCCTGGTTACTATAACCAGGAATTAAATTTATATTAACCATGTTTTATCGTCAAGACAACTATGATCAGTCATGTTCGAACAACTGGAATCGTAGTCAAAGACGTTTTTCACCACGAAAATTTGGTTGTATGAACCAGGAATTTCTCTCAGTGTATTTTGCAAAAAAAATCATCTTAATCGGTCAATAAGAAAAAAAGCTATGTGCTTTTTTTGAAAAATCGACCAAAAATTTTGAGTAAGAGGTCATTCAAAAATTTTGAAAATTTTGAAAAAACTTATACATTTTTATTCCATCCATATAATGGAACAAACTCAGAAAGTTATTTTAATATATCACTTGGCGTGGAATTGCTCCAATGCTTATAAAACATAATTTTTATTATAATTATTTTTATTTAAAAAAGTACTTTCAATAACAAAAATTATTCCACTTGTTTTGCTGAATGGGAAATTTGATTTAAACGAGTATTCCGCACAATGTTCTCTTTGCGAGGTTCTTTTATTCACAGAGATGTAAAATGTGCGTAGAGTACATTGCTCCTATTGTAGTTTCCTAATTTTTCGTAATCTGGAAATAAGCATGTAAAAAAAACAGCAAACATATTTTTGAAATATTAAATTTAATTGAAATGCTAAATGAAATTTGTTTGATCGCAGACTGGTCAGTTGAACGAATACACGGAAAGGAAGAAAATGCCCTCGGAGGTAATGTGCATGGGATTGGGTAATGTACCATACGGTGAACAACGATTCCCATACCTAGCGGTTGGTCTTCAAGACAACACAGTGAGAATAATGTCCCTTGACTCAAAGGACTGTCTCTCGCCGCGGAGTATGCAGGCACTGCCAGCGGCTGCCGAAAGTCTGTGCATCGTTGAAATGGGTTTAAAGGACGCCGACAGTTCGGACGATGCTCGACCAAAACAATCGAGTTTCTATCTAAACATTGGTCTGCAAAATGGAGTGTTGTTGAGAACCGTGTTGGACCCAATATCCGGTGATTTGGCAGATACGCGCACGAGATATTTAGGGTCGCGGGCAGTAAAACTTTTTAGAATTCGAATGCAGGGTAATGAAGCAGTACTAGCGATGAGTAGCCGTTCGTGGTTGAGTTACTATTACCAAAATCGTTTTCATTTGACTCCACTGTCTTACGAAAGTTTGGAATTTGCTTCTGGCTTTAGCTCTGAACAATGTCCGGAGGGTATTGTCGCTATTTCAACCAATACCTTGAGAATTTTGGCACTTGAAAAACTTGGTGCCGTATTTAATCAAGTGAGTTTTCCATTGGAATATACGCCGAGGAAATTTACAATTCATAATGATTCAGCACATTTATTGGTACTTGAGACGGAGCACAATGCTTACACTGAGGAGACAAAGCATCAGCGACGATTACAAATGGCTGAAGAGATGCAGGAAGCGGCAGGCGCTGAAGAAGCTGCAGTTGCACGGGAATTAGCAGAAGCGTTTCTCACCGAAGAATCGAATGAAGCCGTTTTTGGAGCACCAAGAGCTGGACCTGGACTATGGGCTTCTTCGATTCGAATTATTAAACCAACAACTGGAAAGACTCTGGAAAAGTACGAACTAAAACAGAATTTAGCAGCTTTAAGGTAATTTTTTCACAAGAGAATTTATTGAAAAAAGTAGCAAAATTTGTGTTTTTTTACTGTTTTTGTTTTCGTTTTTTTTAATTTTCCAGTTTGGCAATCGTGAAATTCGCAAATCAAGGAAATCAACAGTTTTTGATTGTCGGCGTTGCCAAAGATTATCAACTCAACCCTAGAATTAGTAACGGTGGCTATCTCTATACATACAAGTAAGTTGTCTAAGATTTTTCAAAAGTAGTCACTCTTCTCTAGTACTGTAAATCTAATGATGAAAACATCACACTATCTGGATTATTGATGATATCCCTGCAGTTCTGACCACATTTAACTATTTAAAAAAACGTACAAGAAATACAGGTTTTGAGAGTGTAAAAATAACATGTCTTTTCCGTTTTTACAGGATGACGGAAAATTGTATGAAATTGGAATTGCTGCATGAGACAGTTGTCGATGAGATTCCACTCGCTATTTGTTCCTATCAAGGACGTGTTTTGGTTGGCGTTGGCAGAATGCTACGATTATATGACATGGGAAAGAAGAAGTTATTACGAAAATGTGAAAATAAACACATCCCCAATGCAATTGTCAGTATTAACGCCGTTGGCCACCGCATTTACGTGAGCGATGTTCAGGAATCCGTTTACGCTGTAAGATACAAGCGACAAGAGAATCAACTGATTGTCTTTGCCGATGACACTCACCCTCGATGGATCACAACGACTTGCGTTTTGGATTACGACACAGTTGCTACTGCTGATAAATTTGGAAACATTGCTGTGGTGAGTTACTTTCAATTCGCAGTCATTACAAGATGAGAAGCTGAGATGTAAGTAATTTAATAAATGTTTTAAAACTTGTTTTCTTTCTATAATAGATAAGATTGGCGACGGGAGTAAATGACGACGTGGATGAAGATCCGACCGGAAATAAAGCATTATGGGATCGAGGGTTGTTGAATGGAGCGAGTCAAAAGGCAGAAACAGTTGCTTGCTTTCACATCGGTGAAACAGTGATGTGCTTGCAAAAGGCAACTCTCATACCTGGCGGCTCAGAGAGTTTAGTTTATACAACTCTAAGTGGGACTGTCGGCGTTCTTGTGCCATTCACAAGCAATGAGGATCACGATTTCTTTCAGAGTTTAGAGATGCACATGCGCTCCGAACATCCTCCACTCTGTGGTCGTGATCATCTCTCCTTCAGATCTTACTATTATCCCGTGAAAAATGTCATTGATGGCGATTTATGTGAGCAATTCAACTCAATTGAGCCTACAATTCAAAAAAGTATTGCCGGCGATTTAGACAAAACATCGTCTGAAGTGTCGAAGAGATTGGAAGATATTCGAACGCGTTACGCCTTCTAAAGACATTATGAAATTGTGATCTCTTCAGTATTTTTTACTTTTCATTTTTAACACTAGGAAAATTCTGTTTTCATTGGAAACTGACAATGTAAAGAAAAAAATATTTATGTATTTGCAAGTTCAAAAAAACTTTTTTTCAAGTTAATTTCGTTTTTAAATGACGATAAAATTATAATTTGTTTTCGTTAAAGTGTTGAACGAAATAAACAAATACACGGAAAAAATAAGTACATGAAAGATTACTTGACTTTTGAATGGGACAATAATTCTGTAAATATTTTATAGACAGTCCTAGAATTTTTCATTGACTTATATGAAATAATCACAAGCAGTGCTGGAATATTTAAAGTAATTAATTGAATATTTTAAATATTCTAGCACTGCTCGTGATTATTTCACATAAATCAATGAAAAATTCTAGGACTGTCAATGAAATATTAACAGAATATTGTCCCATCCAAAAGTCAAGTACTGTCAAGTAACCTTTCATGTACTTATTTTTTCTGTGTACACGGTTCAAAATTAATTAGAGCTGTGCAAAATAATTCGAACCGAACTGTTCGAATTTTTTCGCCTAGTTCGAATGTCGGTTTTTCGACATTCGAACTAGCCCAGTTGGGATGTCGAATATTCGACATTCGAGTTACTACAAAATTCGAACCGAACCGAGTTGTGTTCGGTTTTAGTACGCTAAAATGTCGAATTCGAAAATTCGACATTTCAGTCGCCCAGTTCGAATGTCGAATATTCGACATTCGAACTAGTCCAGTTCAGATGTCGAATATTCGACATTTCGGCGCCCAAAAACCGAACAAAACTCGGTTCGGTTCGAATTTTGCACAGCTCTAAAATTAATGTATTGAATTGTTAGAAATTTTTATCCTTTTTGTCAATATTAAGATGAGATTTTTAATGTCAAAGATATTTTTAATTAAAGATGAATTGTGTGATTTAAAGGGATAAAAAGTTTCTCTCTGTAAGAGATAAAATAGTTGACGACCATTTTATAAAGTCAATTTTAAACTTTTGTGTACTTTCATTATAAAAAAAACGACTAGAATAATAAAACTTGAATAGCTTTAATAGTAATAAAATTTCGTATTCATATTTTAACTCGAAATTACCTGTTCTTGACGTTAAAAATAAAATTACCTTTTCGCACTTTTTAAAATACGTATTAGCAATATTTTTCTAAGTTTGTATAATATAGTTTTAAAAATTAGAAAGAATCCTTCATTTGAAAAATTTGCAACTTCATTCAAGCAACTAAACTTTTATGAATGAAATTTAAATTTCCCCCTTTTTTCTTTATTACTGCTTCATTGTTAGTTTTGTTTAAAAAAAAAGAATATTCGCGCTTGAAGTGAAAGTTTTTCGAACGTTTGTAAAAGAATAATTAAAAAAGTATTTGGTCCAATAATGAATTTTCAGTCTATTTTATCTACTATGAGTCAGAATTCCTGAAAGGAGCCACCCAAAACCTTTTAATTTTTTTTCGTACTAATGTGGTTATTTTAATAGTATTTTATATAAAAAATCATACTATCAAAGGATTTTGCAAAAAAAAAAAATTTTTGTTAATGTTAGTAACTATTGAAAATTTTGAACATATTTAATTGAAAAATGAATTTCGCAAAAACTTATTGATCGATTTTAATTTTTCAAATTGCATTTTAATTGTCTTGAAATAAAGTATAGCTGACAATATTTGCAAATAAAAATATTTAATTTTAGTGCAAAATGCAATTGTTTATTTATAAACAATTAAAAATAAATAGTGTTCTGGATGATATTTTAAGTTGAAAAAATTACTAAAATGTTCTTAATAAACCACTAAAAAATATCCCGTTGAAAAAAAATGGCACGAAGTTTTAAATTGCTTATTTTTAAGCATTTGTGACGCGGTGCAGTGCGCGACAAAGACGTTCCTTTGGAACGTTTTTCAAATTTTATTTTATTTTTCGGTAAAAAACTGTTTTTATAATTATTAGTTTTATGTTTTTTTAATAATGTAATTTAATTTAATTATTATTATTTTTTGTTAAATAAATTATAGTTTCTGAAGAGGGCAGCCGCGCTGTCAAAACGTTAAACAACATTTGTTGTTTCTTTTTAAACACCTGACTCGGAATGATCGTTAAATTCAGTGTTTAGTAACTATTTATCAATTTTAATTAGTAAAAATGTTTGATCATTTGACTTTTTGCTATGGAATTAATAAATAAAATGAAATTTTACATATAATTTAACATATAAAAAAAGTTTTTGGAATGAATCAGAATATTCTTCACGGTAAAAATGTTTACTAATTTCACTTTTTAATTAGTAAATTTCACTTTTTAAATAGTAAATTTTACTAATAAATTAGTAGAAATAACTAGAACATTATTATTATAATTAAATTCTAAATGTAAACTATTCTTTAGAAACAGTTCTGTTTCTAAAGAATAGTTTACATTTGGTAAGAAACTTTTTCATTTTCTTTAAAACATAACCTTATAATACCTGTCTAAATTAAATTTCAAACAATTTTAATTTTCTCTTTCAGATATTTTTTAATCCTCTTTGATATCTTTTTATAATGTTTCCATTTTGGATAATATATATATGTAAAATTTGTTCATCCCCTGATGAGGAACTATATATGGTTCGAAACTAGTTGGGACTTTAAATAAACACCAAAAAAAAACCGTATTTAGGCCTTTTCATTATTCTACAAATTTGAAATTATTGTTAAAAATGTTTAAATCCAATCCAAATTTTTACTCTAGTTCGCTCATTATATATTTTTTTAATTTCAACACGGAAAAACTTTTTTCAAGAGTCATTACTAAATTTATTCAGGAACTCAGGATATGGGAAAAATTTAGAACTCCTTTTAGAAAAGTTCAATATTCATTAAAGAATTTTCAGGTGTTTTTCTAATGGCTTGGAAATAATTGTTCTTGACGCTGCGACTGAGTTCTTCAGTCACTGCGCGCTGAAAAAGTCTAGAACTATTTAAGAAAGAAGGCGTAGCGTAACCAATAGGTATACAGCGCCACTTGGCTTTAAACGCTTTAAAACGATCTAAAACGAAAGTATCGTAACGCGTCCCTGCAGCCGAGTGGCATAAGGCGGAGCGACCTTGAGTGTCGAGGTCTCAGGTTCGACTACTCACGCGGGCAAATTTTTTTCGCTAATTTTACATTTTTCTATTCTTAAACAAGTTCAGGACTTTTTCAAGAAAACTCAACAAGTAGTCCAGAAATTTACTACAGTTATCTCTGAACAGCTTAAAATAATGTTTCAATTTATGGTTTCGTAGCATTTCTTGTATTATTTCCATATCCTGAGTTCTTGAATAAGTTTAGGAAATACTCTTGAAAAAAGTTTTTCCGTGAAAGAAAATTCAACAATTCGATATTTTAACAATTTATGCAACACATCTGTAATTACCATTCAACAAAAAGAATTAATTAAATGTTGCATTAAAAAAAATTAAATGTAAAAATTACGTTAAAATAAATTTTTTTCCAATATAAATGTAGTGCTTGAGAAGCGCAGTCGTTTCAGCGATCAGAAACAATAACACGCGCGCGAACGCTCAATAAGGACCAGAGTCGCGCACTGCACCGCGTCACAAATGCTTAAAAATAAGCAATTTAAAACTTCGTGCCATTTTTTTTCAACGGGATATTTTTTAGTGGTTTATTAAGAACATTTTAGTAATTTTTTCAACTTAAAATATCATCCAGAACACTATTTATTTTTAATTGTTTATAAATAAACAATTGCATTTTGCACTAAAATTAAATATTTTTATTTGCAAATATTGTCAGTTATACTTCATTTCAAGACAAATAAAATGCAATTTGAAAAATTAAAATCGATCAATAAGTTTTTGCGAAATTCATTTTTCAATTAAATATGTTTAAAATTTTCAATAGTTAATAACATTAACAACAAATTTTTTTTGCAAAATCCTTTGGTAGTATGATTTTTTATATAAAATACTATTAAAATAACCACATTAGTACGAAAAAAAATTAAAAGGTTTTGGGTGGCTCCTTTCAGGAATTCTGACTCCTATATAATTATAGGATTTCAAACTCAGATTTGCTAATAAAATCTTCCCGTTTTTCGGAGATAGTCATAATTATTATAATTTAAATGTAAAAAATAATCAGAAATTTATTTTTTATTTTTGCTAAAGTATAAATTTTATCTTAATTTTATTTTGTATGTTTTGCTTTTTACATTAATATACAAAATTTGACGATGAAAAATAATTATTTACAACATAAATTAACTAATTTTCAATAATTAAGTAATCATCTATGTCTTAGTGAATAAATTTTTAGTTTCACTCTATTGTTATTATTTTTTAACATAATAACCTAACGTAATTTATTACTTTAAACTTTTACAGTAACAATTTATTTTTTCCGCCATAGACATAAAAAAGGGTCTTTTTGCTTCCTCTTAAGGAAGCTTTGCATTCGTGACGATTTTCAATTTTTCAAAACATGGTTATATGGACTATATTTTCATCTAGGATATATGTATAATATTAAATTCTGAGCAAATGTCCAGATGTATGTGTGTGTGTATGTCACAAAAAATTGTGTACAAATTATCTCAAACAAATTTTAATGGATTGCCCTGAAATTTTGCAGGATTTTCAAATTTATCCACCAAATTTTTTTTAAACAATTTTTTCAAAATTTGAAAAAAAAATTTTTTTGTATTTTTTGAAATAACTTTTTTATTTCTTAATAGTTTCATAAATTATTCTCAAAATATATATAAAGTGCACATGTCATCAAAATTTATTAAGTTAATTGCTATTTCTATTTTTCACAAAAAATTCAAATTTTGTATTTTTTCAGAATTTATTTTAATATTTTGAAATGATTATTCTATCATAAAAAAAGAAGCAGTTTGGATATGAAAGATTAAATTTCACTAATTATTTATATAACAACTTATAAATTACACCGAAAAAAAAATATTCTTGTTTTAAGAGGACAATTCCTCTTCTAAAATCCTCTTACATTTTATTCTTAAATTAAGAATATTACTCTTCATTGGAGATACGGATACGGATATATACATTACGCTTTGTTACATGGGGGAGGGGGGGTGCTTTGTGGTTGTACGTACTTTTTTAAATTTAAAAAACGAAACACAAAATACCGGTCATTAATACTGATATAAGTTTTTGAAATTAAATACCAAGTATATTTTTGGCGCTTTTCGAAAGCTGCTTATTTAAAGAAATATAAAATATTATAATAAATATTTATGTTTAAAATGTAAAAATTATTTATTACGTACAATGACAGGGGGGAGGGGTTTCGATGATGTGTTACGCTTTGTTACATAGGGGGGGAGGGTCCTGAACTGGCTCTTAAAAGCATTACGAAATTTTTGAATGGCCCCTTAATGGCAATGAAATGAACAACTTGTTGGAACCTGCATTGGGTAAATAAAGTAGCACTTTTTAAGGCAGTTCTGGACAGTTAGCTGACATACAAAGTCTTTTTATGGCAGTTGATGTTTGATACATTTTTTTGTTTTTTCTTTATTTATTAATTCTTAATATAAATAATAATAATAATAATTTATTAGTATTATTAATATAGTATTATAATTTCAATCGAAATTCTGACAGAATTCTTATAAGAACTTCGATTTTTTGCGGAATTCCGATCCCATCATTTTACCGAACTGTTACCTTAACGAAATTTCACTTTAGCGAAACGCCATTTTTACGAATTGTCAATTTTGCGAAAAGTCATTTACGCGAAATATTGTTTTTACAAATTGTCATTATTACGAATAGTTATTGTTCCAAAATGTTATATTTTTGAATTATTATTTTTTAAGAAATGTCACATTTGCGAATCGTTATTTTTACGAATTCACAGAAAAAACTCGATCTCAAATTCAGTAAGAATCTGACTTAATTTGATACGCATCAAAAATGAGTAAGGCAGGTGGCGCCACGTGCTATGTCATTTAATAGACTCATTTTAATATGCAACAAAAATGAATCAATGTTTTTTCTGTGTTGGTATTTTTGCGAATTTTCATGTTTGAGAATTGTCGTTTATGCAAACTGCCGTGTGTTCGAATTGTTATTTTCACAAAATGTCATTGTTGCGAATTATCATTTTTGCGTAAATTGCTGTAGTATACTTTTCTGCATATGAGGCATTTTATGTGTAATGTTCTAAGTTGAAATTTCAACTTCTTGAAAAAAATTGAAACTCGGGGAATTTGTTGTTCTATCAAGTAGAAATCTGACCCAAAAAATATTTTTGATTTTTTCGAAAATTAGAAGGAGGTAGAGGGGGGCCAATTTTACCAATTTTGCTAACACCGGCTACTTTGTGGATTTTTTCTGAACATTCTTTTAATAGGAAAAATTTTTTAGAATATTTTCGGAAAGGTTTTTTCGTCTTATTTCCAATGGTGAATTTTATCCCGTGTAGAAAAATCTTCTAGAACGTTTGGAGTCAAGCCTGGCGCAAACTAGAAAGCGTCTAGCCTCGCAAGTCTGCAAGATCTGATTTGACCCAGTTCTGGTGCTGCTTAGCTAGAAGCCAGACCGTAGCTATTTTGTTTGTTCTGGATTGTCTAGCCAGACCCAGCTCTGATTCTAGTCAGAATTTCTAGATGACTGAAATTTTTTATTTTGCAATTTCTAGGCTGCGGCGTGCGATGCTGGTCTGCAAGGTCTGACCAGACCCAGTTCTGATTCTAGTCAGAATTTCTAGATAACTTAAATGATTTATTTTGCAACTTCTATAGGCTGCAGAGAGCGATACTGGTCTGAAGAGACTATAGCTTATTTTAAGATATCAAAAGCCATCTAATTCTGTATCTAAAAAACTAGACAACAAATCTCTAAAATTTAATATTTCTTCCACTTAATATTTTCTACGGGAGAAGATTGTCCAAAAACACAACATTTTTCGACTTTTTAAGATCAATGTGTAGGTATAAAAAATTGTAAAACATTCAAAAAATAGTTTTTGAAGAAAATTTTTAAAATTTTTATAAAGAGAATACCGTTTGAATTTTTAATTTGCGTTGACTAAGGAAACCAGAAAGTTCCTCGCAGAATTATTACTGAAAAATGAATTAAATTTGTTGTTAACAGCTATAACAATTTTGCGATAATTTATAGAAATTTTCGCAATAAATCATAAAAATATGTTCCACACAAATTGCAATGGAAAATTTTTATTTTAGCAATTTATGGAAATTTTAACAGTAATTTATGGAAATTTCTAGTAATTTTAGTGATAATTCATAAAAATATGTAAAGCAAAAAATTATCATTAAAATTTTGGATTTCAGCCATTCATGGAAATTTTCGAGGTAATTTATAAACATTTTGACGGTAATTTATGAAACTATGTAAAACAAAAACGAGAACTAAAAAATTTAACGTCGGTAATTTATGGAAATTTCCTCGGTAATTTATAAACGTTTTGACGATAATTTATAAAACTATGTAAGAGACAAACGCCCGTGTAGAAATTGAAAGTAGGAATTAGTAAGGCCCTCAATAGACGCCCTTTTATTTAGTGAGGCGCAAACTAGGAAAATTAGTCAGGACCCTTCTAATTTTGTCACGCTTAAAATATCAGGTGATGATGTGGAAAGATAGAGAGGTTCTAACTAGATTGCCTTGTCACTGCCTGAATAGAAAAGCATAATGTGGGGATTTAACTAGAGGGCCTCTTTAGCGCCTGATTAGTTTTTCTAAATACCTAAACCAAAAATTTACGACAGGCGTAATATTGCGCCAGTAATACTGAACAAGTCACTGAACAAACACACATGTAAACGACACTGTTTCAACCAATCAACCTATCACTAACTTAACACTAACACTAACTCGCACGCTATGAATCTACTTCCTCATCGTCCTTATATACTAAGCAGAACATTTCTTTACCGCTTGTGAGAAAAAGTGCAATATTTTGAAATTTAAAAATAGCAATAATTTTTGCTCAAATAGTTTTTATGTTTAAATAGTATTTTCATATGCGTTTAGAACTATTTTTCTGATTAATTTCATTAATTATTTTTTAGAAATTGTGATTTGTCAATGCAATTCAACATTAATTAATAATAGGGGCATAAATAGATACCAGATAAATTTCTCTGTTTAGAAAAAAGGGCATTCTAGTCAGAGCCTGATTGAAATATTTAATAGGGGCATAAATAGATCAAGCTAGATTTCCCTATTTAGAAAAAGAAGGCATTCTAGTCAGTGCCCTATTATCACCTATCTAGGCATTACTAGTGTGGTTGGCCTCACTAAATCCTCATCAGTGCCCTTCTTCAAATAAGGCGAAGTCAGGCAATTTCCACACGGACGAGAACAAAAAAATTGAACGTCGGTAATTTATGGAAATTTCCGCGGTAATTTATAAACGTTTTGACGATAATTTATAAAACTATGTAAGAGACAAACGAGAACTAAAAAATTTAACGTCGGTAATTTATGGTAATTTCCACGGTAATGTATGGAAACTTATGCGATAATTTATAATCATTTTGACGAAAGTTTATTAAAATATGTAAAACACAAATTAGAACAAAAAATTTAACGTCGGTAATTTATGGAAATTTATTAGGTAATTTACTGTAAATTTACTATGATGTAGTTCAAAACAAGGTTTGTTATTTTTCTTTATGTACCATAACACGAAACTTGCAGTAGTTTCATGATTACACAGTTAAACACTCTTTATTAATTGTAAGTATAAAAGGTGTCGAAAATTAAAATTTATTTTCTTGTAGCTTCGATAGAGTAGTGGTTAGAGTGTTAGGCTAGAAGTCCGTAGGTCGTAGGTTCGATTCCCCGCAATGTCAATTTTATTTAGTTATAGGTTTGCGTTTATTCTGTGTCGTAAACATTAATTTGATTAAAAGTTGATGATTATTACTTGTTTGCAAATACAAATTATTTTTTTTTATTATATTAACATTTAATTTAAATAAATTTCTCATATGTTTCGTTTAATAAACGGTGTTGGAGGGCTGCTTTATTATATTTAGACAACAGTAAATATCTATCTTGCGGTTGGCTAGCGCCTGGCTAGACCGTCTGAATAGCCTGTCTATTCTGTGGCTGACCGTTTCTAGCGTTACACTTTTGGCTAGCCCCTGACCTGTGTTAGGCCAGCCACTATTTTGGAAAATAGACGGTCTGGTCTGACTCAGGCCAGCGCCAGAAGATTTTTCTACACGGGATTTTTTAATATTTTAAAAATTTACCCCAATTTTTAATAATTGATGTTTAATTTTCAATTTCCCATAAATCGGTCCGTTTTATTTGAAAATAAATTGTTGCAAACGAAAGCTGAGGTTTTTTCCTATGCGCATGTAAATTTTCAGAATGCCCTTTTTTTGTTTTTGAGTTATTAAATTTCAAAGAATAAATTGAGGAGATGGGAAGAAGAACTCGCCGAGCGCTCCAACGCATGCGTTAATACCAGTCGGGTAGCAGTGAGAGGCCCAGAAGCGCTCACTGCTCCCCGACTGATGTTAGAAAATACGTTCGCGCACTCGGCGAGTTCTTCTTCCCGGCTCCTTAATTGCTGTGTGCTGTGTCGCGATGGCACTGAGCCGCGTGGTACCCAGCGTGAGGCGAGCGTGACCTTTACATGAAAGCTTACCTTAACATTTACTTGTAAGCTTTCTATCAGGACGGAACTTTTTAGTTCACCTTATGTTTTTCACAAAAATACCGCGTAACCTTACAAGCTTTACGTATAAGATACACCACAAACTTACAGCAAGATATTGTGCTATGTGGGTTGAAAGTTAACTTCTTTTAAAGGAATAGCATATTTTGTATTGAATTTGTCTTCGAATTCTTTCAATGAAGTTAATAAAGTTTCCGGGGTTAATAATTGAGCGCCTGGAAAGCATAACCGACGCTACGCTCGGACATACAGCAGTCTGGTAGAGGAGTGGTGGGAATAACGAGATTTTGACACATGAAATATAAAAAGTTGGAAAAGTTGGTAATTTTTGAATGAGAACTTTTTTGGAATAAACTGTAAGCAAAGCGAATAAGCTTTACAAACTTTCATTTGTTATTGTACTTTGTTTTAAACAAATAACTTCAATAAATTTTAACTTAAAAAAAAATTTTTCTAACTACAAATATCGTTTAGCCCAATTGAAACTCATGTAATTTCTTCTTTATATTAATACAAAGTCACTCTAAAAATTTGAGCAAAAAAAGGTGGTGTTTTCGAGAAAATTAAGTTTTTTTTTTTTTGATAATCTGCCGCCATTTTTTTAATTTTGAAGTTTTTCATAAATTTTAAACAGGGTTTCGAAGAGAAGAAGACCCCCAATAAGAATCAAGAAGAAAAATTTATTAACACACAGTAGAAAAAAAATTACAAGTAGAACCATTTTTTTCACCGCTTTTTACTGTTTTACCGCTGAAAGTTCAAATGTGGCTAACTTCGTTAAAAAACATTTTTATGAAAACCTTTAGAATATTTTATTTTTTTTTATTATTATTTATTTATTTATTTTAAATTTAATTATTTTTTTATTGAAACATATAGAGTATAACATGCTTAATAAATTTGTCAATTATAATTTTTGTCTAAAATGATTATTGTTCAATTAATTTGTTTATAAATATTTTAATCGAAAGTTAGAAAATAGTAATTTGACTTTGTTATTAAAAAGTGTGTGGGAAAAGTTTAGATGAAAAAGAGTGTCAGCGAGAAAGTTGTTCAGTAAGTATTCAAAAATCATTTCAAACAAAAATTTTGAAAATCGATTTAAAATTGTGCAATTGACAATAGTTTATTTATAATTTCGCGGCAGAATAAGAATGTCTCTATAACAATACCTTGTATTTTAATGCAATTATAATAATCTCTCTTTGAGATTTTTCTTTAAGTTAACCAATTTTAGATTAAAAACAACATTTATTAGAATGTTTTATATTATTTATCAAATTTTAATAAATAAATGTATAAAAATGAAAGCCTTAAAAAACATTTAAAGTCTCAAATCTTTTTTCAGCAAATAAATTTCTTTTCTTAATTTATAAAAACTCTATCAGATACATTGGGTAAATTTGATATTTACAGTAAACTTAATTTTGTTAAAGTTGTTGGGGGTCGTCCATATACCACATGGACACTTTTGGGGGGAGGGGGGGGGTCAAAAATCTGTGAAAAATTGTCCACGTGGTATATGGACGACCCCTTGTTATTAAAAATAGAAATTTATTTGCTAAAAAAAGATTTGAGACTTTAAATATTCTTTAAGGTTTTAATTTTTTACTTTTACTTATTAAAATTTGATAAATAATAAAAAAAATTCGAATAAATATTGTTTTTAATATGAAATTGGTCAAGTGAAAGAAAAATTTCAAAAAGAGATTATAATTGCATTAAAATACAAGGTATTGTTATAGAGACATTCTTATTCTGCCGCGAAATTATAAATAAACTATTGCCAATTACACAACTTTAAATCAATTTTCAAAATTTTTGTTGGAAATGATTTTTGAATACTTATTGAACAACTTTCTCCCCGAAAATTTTTTTTCATCTAAACTTTCTCCACTTTTTTTAATAACAAAGTCAAATTACCATTTTTTAACTTTTTATTAAAATATTTGTAAACAAATTATTTTTTAACAACATATGTCGGTTTGTTTTAATTGCTAACTTGTACTTTACCTACCTTTAAATTTTCAATCGATTTTATCAATAAACATCGAAGATAAAGCAATTTATTCATAAAAATGTATTGAGTTTAATATAAAAGTCACCAATGTTTTTAATTTTTCAATTGAACAATAATCATTTTAGACAAAAATTATAATTGACAAATTTGTTAAGCATGTTATACTCTATATGTTGAAATTAAAAAAAGAAATTCCACCTTTTTATATTTCATGTGTCAAAATCTCGTTATTCTCACCATTCCTCTAACAGACTGCTGTATGTCCGAGCGTAGCGTCGGTTATGCTTTCCAGGTCCTCAATTGGAGATGCACTATGCCATGTTTACCATCGTTAATTGCGTTAATTAGGAGTTGAATATCTTTGCTTAATTCTTGAAGAATTATGGCGCACATGGTAATATGATTAGCTATATATGGGGCGTTCCACGCGAAATCGGACAGTATTTGACTTTTGCATCTCAGATTTTTTTAAAATATTTTTTTCTTTTAGTGCTCATTGAAATAAGCTGCCGTGATTTTCTTCAAATTTTTTCATCAAGCCGTTTAAGAAATATAGGTTTTTGAAAAATCACGTTTTTTACGAAAGTGTTTTTTTGAAATGGTTATAACTCGGTCAAAAATTGACCAAATTTGACGTTCTATATATGAAAATTTTTGTTTTTACACGTAGTTTTTGATAAAAATATAAAAAAAATTTATTTTTTAAATTTACGAACTTTTTTTTTAATTTTTAAAATAAAATTTTATTTTTAGATTGTATGTATCGATCGATTTTTTTCAAAATTTTTTGTAAGATACTAGAACTAAATTAACAACTTTTAGGCGTTGTCTGATTGTGGGCAAACGATGGGATGTATTTATTTCGAATTTTTAAATTTGAAAGCATCTAATTCTTAAGGTGGTCACCCTAAGAAAATTTTTGTATATTAGTTAGTATCTCCAAATGTTTTCTGGGTTGCTTTAATGGACTTTTAAAATTGTTTTGGATTCGCTTAAAAATTGTTACTCGGAGGTTTTTGAGGTCGCTGATTACGAATCCGATATCTGTTTTCGAAAATTCAAAATGTCGGATCCAAAATGGCGGATGTCAAAATTTATAATTGATCGGATTCGCTTGAAAATTGGTACTCGGGGGTTTTTGGGGTCGTTGATTACGACTCCGATATTAGTTTTAAAAAATTCAAAATGACGGATCCAAGCTGATGATGTCAAAATTTATAATTGATTGGATTCGCTTGAAAATTGTAACTCAAGGGTGTTTGAGGTCGCGGATTATAATCTGACGTGTCAGAAACTTTTAAAATGTTAAAATCTGATGATTATAATCAGCGACCCTAAAAATCACATTTTTGGTAACTTCAACCCCATGTTTTGAAAAATTTTTTTTGGTTTTACGGGCATGGGTTTTGTAGTGGACAATTCAAGCTTCAATTTTAGTCTATGTAGAAGTTTCTGGCGCGTCAGGTAAGAAAATATGCGTATAATATTTGCGTCAGCAAATATGGTTACTTAATTTAGTGAAATAAGGGTGAATTTTCCGTGTATCACTTTTAATGACATGATTTGAAGAACAAAAAGCAGGGTTCGTCTAAACGTATTGTAAGTCGCCATTGTGCTGTAATTTTAATCAGAACATTATGTAATAGGGTGGTTCGAATATCAACAAGTTATTCATTTCTAATTTTAATAGTACGGAAAATTTGCTATGGAATAATACAAGTATTTTCGTAAAAAAAATCAAATCGGTTAATATCTTCTGTTCGCGCATGACACTTATAGTTTTAAAAAATTTTTCGAAAATAGTTTATTTCCTTAACTTCTTGAAAGTAATATTTAATTGTTGTTTTTTATTATTATTTTGATACTCATGCTTTCTGATTGTTAGCTTTTTTATAATAATCAACTTTATATCGATTGGTACAATTGAGCCTCCCAATTCAATAACTCGATCTGCGCTCGGACGATCAGTATGAAGGTTGTCAAAAGCTCCAAAATATGACAAAAATTAAAAGTTAAAATAAAATTTTTTTAAAAAGACTATCTTATAGAGAATGAAAATCCGCATCTTTTTTCTCTTGAGAATTTTTTTGTAAAGTAAATATTATAGACAATAGAGACAAAAAACAAGAAAATTTTCATTACTCGATTTCATTGATTTTTGAAACATAAATCGTCATAAGTTGGACAAATATTAACGGATTTTTACAAAAATTGGTATGCATGCGTATTATGGTCTGCTAAAGACGATGAGATGATAAAACTATTAAAAATGACCCTTGGTTAAATAATATTTAATTATAAATCAATGAGTGTCGGTAATGACAGTTTCCTTTTTTCGTCGACAAAAAGTCTGCACGGAATTTTCGAATTGAACAAACTTCCAGTGAGAAATTTGTTCATTATGAATCAAAGAAGTTTTTTGGAAAGTTTGGTGGAAATTGATAGAAAAATATCAAAAATATATTACAAAAGAAAAGAGATAAAGAATTAGAAAAAATAGCCATTAGAAAAACAGTGCTCCAGTCACGACTTT
The DNA here is from genome assembly GCA_032873175.1 of Leptopilina drosophilae. Classification (NCBI taxonomy): domain Eukaryota; kingdom Metazoa; phylum Arthropoda; class Insecta; order Hymenoptera; family Figitidae; genus Leptopilina; species Leptopilina drosophilae. Next base: position 33,475,285 of record CM065481.1, read on the forward strand.
CAGGTGTTTTCATGTATTATTTTTTGACAGTTTTTTTCTTGCTAATAAGTTAATGCTTTTTTAACCAAAAGTTTGTTAAAAAAATGTTTATTTAAATTGTATTCTGCAATTATCTCGAGAAATTATTTGTTTTTATTTTTTATTATTATCTCGAGAACTTATTAGCAAGAAAAAAACTGTCAAAAAAATAATACATGAAAACACCTGAAAGTCATGACTCTCCAGTCACGACTTTTTCACTGTTTTCTAATGGCTATTTTTTCTAATTCTTTATCTTTTTTCTTTTGTTATATATTTTTGATATTTTTCCATCAATTTGCACCAAACTTTCCAAAAAACTTCATTGATTCATAATGAACAAATTTCTCACTGGAAATTTGTTCAATTCGAAAATTCCGTGCAGACTTTTTGTCGACGAAAAAAGAAAACTGTCATTACCGACACTCATTGATTTATAATTAAATATTATTTAACCAAGGGTCATTTTTAATAGTTTTATCATCTCATCGTCTTTAGCAGACCATAATACGCATGCATACCAATTTTTGTAAAAATCCGTTAATATTTGTCCAACTTATGACGATTTATGTTTCAAAAATCAATGAAATCGAGTAATGAAAATTTTCTTGTTTTTTGTCTCTATTGTCTATAATATTTACTTTACAAAAAAATTCTCAAGAGAAAAAAGATGCGGATTTTCATTCTCTATTAGATAGTCTTTTTAAAAAAATTTTATTTTAACTTTTAATTTTTGTCATATTTTGGAGCTTTTGACAACCTTCATACTGATCGTCCGAGCGCAGATCGAGTTATTGAATTGGGAGGCTCAATTATTGTTCAAGATTTAGTAGTGGTGGAAGAGTTAGACTTCATTTGCTACTGTGACTCTTGTATGCAACATTTTGAAGTCAAATAATATTGACTTCCACTGATACTTTATATAATTGTTATTTAGTAGTATATTTATTTTTGCTTGAAATGGATGAAAAAACAGAAAAACCCCGAGTTCATACTTCTAGGAAAGATCATTTTTGTTCAATATTTGGTGTTCCTAAGAATTTTTCTTTAAGAAATCTTCCCTCTTATGCTGACGTTATTCTTTGTTGTTTTGAACACAGATATGTTATGTCTTCATCTGCGGAATTACCTCCACAGAAGATTGCTTTTTCAGCAATAGCGAATGTGGTAGCTGAGAAAATTAAGAAGATTTACTTGACAGTATCTATTCCCACAGTTTCTCAAACCAGGGTTGAACAAATGATTTCTGCATATCATGACAAATATTGAAAAAAAGAAAGTCTTACAGAAGAGATAAAGAAAGTCCTAAGTTTCAGATGGATCTTGAAATATTCAAGACCGAAGCAGCAAAAATTTTTGACATTTCTGCATGAAAATGTCAAATGACTGTAACTGCGGTAAACCTCTGTCATTATGTATTTGCCCAAACCCTGTTTCTACACTGAAAAAAAAGTGCTGTTGAATCAAATAGCTCCATGCTGTTGAATTTCCCGTTATTAATTCAATAACACATTTATTAATCGAACAGTATATTGCTTAAAACGAAAAAATGAAACTGTTTATATTAAAAGTACGATACTGTTAAATTAATGATATTCTACAAATTGTTTCTATAGTTCATCTATATATAGCAACAGAATAATTTATTGCTTCTTTGACATTATTCATTTGAAACATCTAATAGATAAACTTGAAGAAAATGCGTGTAAATTTGAATCAAATGAAAAGTTGTTTGCTCCAAAGAAGCGCGCTTTTGAAAATGAAAGCATATGCTTTCGTTTCAATGAGTGGTGCTACAGCGGACTGCCAATAGCATATGCTATAAAAATAAGGACACTATGTATTTGAGACATTGACAGGTGCTAAATTTATTGAAATACTTATTCACACATATTTATATGTTTATTAAACCTGTCGTTTTTGAAATTCTTATATAAAAAACTATTATTTAAATTGTTTTAAAGAATTAAGGACTAGTTAAACATAAATTCCCTATATAAATTCCCTTATTCACGAGAAAAATCTCGCGCACGGTATTTAACTACAAAGTAACTGCTCAATGTAAGAAGCAAATGTATTACATTGCAGCGCGGCAGTTCTCGTCTATCACGAAAGTTAAGCACGTTTTGTCGCGGTTACTACCTGGATGGGTGACCGATTGGGAACAGCGTATTTTTCAGACTCAAAAAATTATAAAGTGTGTTTGAATGTGTATGTATGTGTGTTTGTCGTTGGAAAAAATTTAAAAAAATAATAAAGATGTCTATGTTAGTGTGTAAAATTGAAAAAAAGATGTATATAAGAAGTGTTGTGTTAAAGGTGTGAGAATTAGTATATAAAAAATATGTGATCAAAAATTTAATTTTTTCAATTTATCGTTGGTATATCTTTAACCACATAAAAGAATTGACTTAACAGTATGGTGTTATTCAATCGATAGCAACAACTAAAAAAATTAAAAGTACAAATTTTTGAATCATAAAAATGATGCTTTTAAATTTAAAAACTATAGTCATTGACTCAAAAGCATATACTGTTAAATAAAAAAATTTTGATCGTTGATTCAAAAGGAATACCTTCAAATTAACATAGTATGCTGTCAATTTAAGAAATATGCTTTTGTTTCAATGAAAGTGATACTATCGAATCATTAGAATCGGTGCTTTCAAAACAACAGCATATACGTTTGGCAGCCCGTTATGACACTATTCAATGAATCAAACTCATATGTCTTTGATTCAACAGCATTTTTTTCTCCGTGTATTGGCTGTAGATAAATTTCTTTTTGATCAAAGAACTGACAGAGTCGGAAAGATTGGTTCTATAGATGTACTCGAAACTGCAAAACTTAATCGTAGAGCTGAAAGAAATGAAAAAATAAAACATAACATGACATGTGCTTTCACTTCTTCTGTTGACAATGCCAAAAATTTTTCAGATGATTTTGGTGCCAACATTGAAGAGTTCGTAGAGACTCATTCACCTGAAGTAGAAGAACATATCAAAGATCCAACATTCGCCCTCAGGTCGTCAACATCGTACTTTCAAAAGCCTTCTACCTCACAAATGCGCATTAATCTTCCTGAAACTGCAGCAATTAGTCACAGATTCGGTGTTTCGGAAAGAGCGACCGCTGCTATTGCGACGTCAGTCCTGAAAGACCTACAAATCGTCACTGCTACAGACTTAACTTTTGTTATTGATAAAAATAAAATCAGAAGGGAGAAATCTAAAAACAGAGAAGCCTTGCAACAGGAAGCTAAAACTACGTCCGACGCCTTTACATCCCTTTATTTTGATGGAAGAAAAAATGAAACTCTATACCAGGAGGAAGTAGGCTCCAAGCGTTATCGCAAAACGTGCAAGGAAGAATATGTCTCTATTATAATAAAGCCTGGTTCTCAATATATATCTCACATAACGCCTAGTTCTGATACAAGCAAAGGTATCACTGAAAGTATGATATCTCACTTAAATGAAAAGGGATTTAATTTTAGTGAACTTCTTCTAGTTGTTTGTGATGGCACATCAAGAACTACAGGCTGGAGAGGTGGCATTATTAGGCTTATTGAAATATACTTGAACAGACCAATTCAGTGGAATACATCCCAGATAACAATTGTGAGTGCATATTGCCTTCAAAGAAGACTCAAAACGTGCATCTTGCCCTCACAGGATGAGTGCATATATGCATACGGATGTGTCCTCCATGGAGGTGCATATGCCTCACATATTTAGCGAGTTCATTAACGTGAGGGCATAATGAGGGCATGGGAAAAGCATACATTGAGAGCCAACCCCCACAGCACAAAAATCTGCCTGAAATTGTATTAGAAATTTTCTTCCAATTCACACAAAAAAATATGTGTAAAATTTGTTGCGTGTAGTTTTCAAGATGGTGTTATTTTAACAGCCATTAAAAATGTGCATTAATTTTAACACACTCATGGTGTTATTTTAACACAAAATGTAGGTTAAAATCACATCGTGTTGGTTAAAACTGTTGCGTGTTGTTTTAACACTACTTTTAGTGTTAAAACAACACTTCTTTTTTTCTGTGTTTTTGGAGTATTTAAATGCAAAGTTTGGTGAAAATTGAGTGAAAATCCGATTAAAAAAATGTTCAGGCACGTTTCGTGTTAAACATATTTTATTTAATGCGAACATTTGAATTTTTACAAGATTTTCACAAAACTTCACATTTACATATTCCAAAAATAGCAAGAAAATTTTTTGTGTTCTAAAACTGAAATTTTGAAAATTGAGAGCAAAAAAAGAAATAATAATGGAGAAGAAAAAATTATTAACATTAAAAAAAATTAAAATTATTAACATTCTTTTAAATAATTTTTTTCAATTTTTAACTGGTTATGCAGTCTAACATAACCCACTTTTCGAAAACTCAGTATAAATCATTAAAAATATAATTATATAACTACTGATTTTTATTTTAATATACATATATTTGCTAAATTCATCTAAATAAACAAAAATTATTTGAAAACATATTTAATTTTCAGAGCACATTTACTTTTTTATCACTGAATTTAGCAACAATCGTTTTCAGCTTTTGTACACTAATAGAATGAGAGGATCACTACTTCACTATAAAGACGCGACTTCTATATGCGTTTTAGCATTCACATAAATGCGACCTTCGTTCTGCATCAAACTGCAAACATATGAATACAATAATGCTGCGTTTTAGCGTGCACGACAATGCGTAGCATATTATGTTGGATACGTGCGATGTACGAAGTGTATTAAAAGTATGTTTTATTCACGCACAAAATGCGACGCATGTTGTGCATGCTTAAATGCATGTGAAAAACATTAATGCATTCATTTAAGCTGCATTAAAACATTCAAAAAATGCGACGCTTATTGTGCGACTTACGTGAGACGCACAAATGTTATCTGGGATGCTTGCTTCATGCAAATGAATTACCATTGCGACACTTATTTCAACATTTTGATGGAAAAACAAGTGAACTACATTACTATCATCTTCTCCAGTACTAAGGCATGTCTCAAATGCAGATCTGTTATCTTCCATTGATAACCAACTATCTATCTCTCAATGGAACTTGGTAAGCTTTCCATGTCACACTCAAGCGGTAGAGCGAACTGTTAAGCTTGTCACTGAAGCGTCGAAGAAGGTAAGTGGTTATCAAAATAGGGATGGTTACATACGCTCAACTTTATTTTCTCGTTCCAGTTTGCCTAAATTTGATCATAAATCCCAGTTTGCAATTCACGCATAAAGAGAATTTAATATACAAATCTTCATTATCGCATATTTTTTTAATAATAATATTTAATAATATTTTCTACACAATGCACAAGAGACAAAGAAAAAACAAAAATTGAAAAGGAATCGAAAAACAAAATTAAAAATTAAAAAAAAAGTAATAAAAAATATTTAAAAAACAAAAAAATTATAAAATTTAAAAAAATATATAAAATTTAAAAAAATAAAAAAAAGTTATAGAATAAAAAAAATGGAATCAGATTTTTCACCACGTCCTTGTCGTTGATCCTGGGGAAAGCTGAGCGTGAAAAGCCTAATAGAATGCGTGAAATTTGTTCAAACAACTTACTTTTTTTGAATTCTTAAAACCACTATTTTAATATAAATACCAAATAACCCTTTTAAATAATTCAACATAAACATAAAATAAGTAAAGTTTTGGAAAACGACAACTGAAGCATAGTTCTAACAAGTATAGAAATATGCATTTTTCTAGTAAAATTTTCAAAAGATCAAGTATGATGCGCGAACAGAAGATATTAACCGATTTGAATTTTTTTTACGAAAATACTTGTATTATTCCATAGCAAGTTTTCAGCACTATTAGAATTTGAAATGAATAACTTGTTGGAATTCGAACCACCCTATTATGTAATACATTAAAACAATCAGTAAAAAAATAATTTTAATCTACTAGAATGCACTATATATCGAGAGGAGTCACAAAGTATTTGGGTGATTTTCAACTAACTGTCATATTTGCATGTCCCCATAGATAATGACTAATAAAATTATTTTTTTGACACTCACTTTATAAATCACTTAATAAAAGTCTCTTCTTAAAGATACTTAATATTCAGTTCATTTACATTATTATAGTTAAAATTAAGAAAATAGGGTTAAATTGTCAGGTTCGTGGCATACGTTTTTTTAAAATTTTGTTCTCAAATTTTCACGTGAGCAAATATTGAAACTACCCAAGTAGCACGTAAGCTCATAGTGACATCACTGTAATATTACACTGGAGATTCGTAATCTCAACTGTAATATGGCAGTAATATAACACTGGAAAAGCGTAATCTCAACTGTAATATTACAGTGAACTTACTGGGATATTGAAATGTCCGCCTGGAGGTAATATTACGTTGTATTATTAATGTAATATTACATGGGAATATTAAGGTAATATTACACTGTATATTAACGTAATGTTAATATAATATACAGATAAAATTAGAATAATTTTATATTTTAGAAAAAACATTTCACCAAGTCCGCACTCGAACCCTTCGCCTTGCGTGTTTAGTAAGCAAGAGTTTTACCAGTGAGACAATCTTACTTGTAGTGTATTAAGATTTTCGACGATATAAAATCTTTGTAAGTTTTTTTAAAGTTCTTCATATTTAATATAAATATTTTAAATACTACAAGAGTAGCTCACTGGTATGACTTGCTTACTGAACACAAGGTTCAGGGTTCGAGTCCAGACATGATGAAATGTTTTTTCTAAAATGTAAAGTTATTGTAAATTTATGTATATATTATATTAACATTACGTTAATATTAGTGTAATATTACCTTAATAATACAATATAGTATTACCTCCAGGCGGACATTTTATTATCCCAGTAAGATCACTGTAATATTGCAGTTGAGATTACGAATCTCCAGTGTCATATTACAGTGAAGAGTTATAAATTTTTTTAAAAAAGTACGTTTTTAAAGGTTAATGAATGTAACTTTTTTTATGTTGAAGTTAGATGAGCATTGATAATAATAATAAACCAACTTCAATTTAAAAAAATTACATTCATTAACCTTTAAAAACGTACTTTTTTAAAAAATTTATAACTCTTAAAATTGGCCTGGGACCAAAGTGAAAGTTGTAGTGTTCGTTTAATTAATAATTAGTGAATTATTCCTGAAAGTCTCATAATTTTCCGATTTTCTCCAAAGAAGTTGTACGCATTTGATAATCGTGAAAATGGGCAAAATGGCATTTTTATTTTCGATATTATTTCTACTTAAGTAGAAAATTAAAGAAAACGTTAAACAGAAATTGAAAGTTCATCGAAAATTCGTCATATTCCGTAAGTTTTTATTTAATTTTATAATCCCATTTCCCCATTATTTGTTAATAAAAATCCCAAAATTAGGTTACTTTGATGATGAACTTTGAGACAATATTTTATTTATTATTTTATAATTTTAAATGCTTATATTAATTTGTAATACTAAATTTAAACATTCTTAACAAATGCCAATAATTTTTGTTATATTTTTGTACTTAATTGTATTTCTTTTACATTATTTTCTACTGGCAGAAAACTGACAGTTTTTAGCATCTCTTACATTATAAATTCATATTTCATAAAAAATATATAATTATTCTGAAAAACTCCATTTATTTCATGACTTTAGTAACATCAAAATCATTGTTCCAGAATATTCCCAGCTTAAAATCCCCGTACAGGATCCTTAAAGGATCCTGAACAGGTCCTGTGCAGGATTCCATACAGGATCCCGTACGGGATTTTGGAACAGGGTTCCTGTGCAGGTTCCGATGAAGGAACCTTAGTTATCAAATATTTCTGTAAATGTTCCTGTACAGGAACACATGCAGGATCCTGTACAGGAAATTTAAAAAAATTTTTTTATGTTAAGCAACATTTGACATACATAGACTTCATATTTTAATATGTTAGGCCCGTATATCAATGTTGGACAGAAAAATGTATTGCGCATTCGAGAAACACATAGAAAACTAGAGTTAAAAATATAAATAAATTAATTGAGGAAACCGTGAGGATCCTTTAAGGGTTCCTCACAGGATCCTTTACACTTAAGTACCTGCAGTTTACAAAACTACAAAGGTTCCTGTACAGGAACCTTTACAAAGTTTCCTGTACAGGATCCTGCAAGTGTTCCTGTACAGAAACCTTTACAGAAATCTTTGATAACTAAGGTTCCTGCACAGGAACCCTGTCCCAAAATCCCGTACGGGATCCTCTACAGGAGCAGTACGGGATCCTGTATGGGATCCTGCGCAGGACCTGTACAGGATCCAAAGAGGATCCTTTAACGATCCTGTACGGGGATTTTAAGCTGGGTTAGAATTTTTTAAAATTATTCGGCGACCACTTTAGTTGAAATAAAATGGATTGACCCACATTATAAACTATAAATTTCAAATCAAATATTTTGCAATGTTTACAAACATAAAATAGGTTAAACTTGTAAACAAAAGAAATCTCCAGCAAATAAATCATGACCAACTCGCAGCAAAAAGGTGTGTCTAACTCGCAGAATTGACAGGATTTTTTTAGACCGCATAAAATAGTTTTGGCAACAATATTCTTTTGCTAATTCTTTTTGCATCTTAACCCTTTGCCGTTCTTGTGTTACGAAATGTCGTTTAGAGTCTTTTCTGGAGGAACAACCAATGAGAAAAGGCGGTATGCTTGTGTTGGTAAATTAGTTATGTGTGAGAATGTAAGTGTTCTGAATTTGCAGGAACGTACCTAAGTAAAAAATGGATCCATTTATATTTTAAAATAAATTATATTTAAAAATAAAATTTAATACCTAAAAATCTGTTTTTTTGTATAAAGTGGAAGTGTATTTGCAATTTATTACTTTTTAAACATAGGTATAATTGATTATTAAAGACTTTTATCAAATCTACATCACCCATGTAAACATAACCTCAAAATCAAACTAATCCGGCCCTGATATTATCCACGTGATTCCACTGTCAAACTGATTTTTTCTAAGGTGGGGAAAGCTTATGCACGGCAAAGGGTTAAAGAACATGAAAATTACTCCAAAAATATATTTTCGAAATTTTTTTAAACAATGAATAATAGTCTTTTTATTAACACTTAAAAGACGTCGTTTCCAGTACTCAAAAAAATTTTTACACTACAAAAATGTTTTTTTTATAAGAATCTTAAGTAATGCAAGTATTTTTATCAAAACAAATATAAATATATCTTAACAATAAGGCAAACATTTTACAATTTTAATTCTGGGATAAACTTTACGCATTCTCGAAATATCAAGGGGTGTCCAACTCGCAGTAGTGACCAACTCGCAGCAAACTCCCCTAAAATATGTTAAATTTGAAAAAAAATATGAAAAATATTTTTTTTAATTTTGTTGAGACAAATAGAATTTTAACTAGTTAATTTTAAAGAGAAAATATATTAAATAAATAAAACAAAATATCAAGATAAATCCGATCGAAATAAATAAAATAAATTCTATTCACATCCAGCGCGACCGGGTTCAGAGTTGCTGGAGCTCTATTTGGCAAAAGGTAAAATAATAATAAATACGCGGACGCCAGTTAATTTTTAAGAAATTAACAAAACACAAAATTTAAAATAAGCAAAAGATCACAGGGTAGGTACCGTTGGGGAACCCTAACAAAATAATAGGGGAGAATGGGGAGTTATGAAGCACGCTTTGTTTATGAGTTGTAACTTCAAAAAGAAATTTATATTTCAAATTTTCTCCACTTGAATCTCTAGAGGGTCTTCAAATATGCTTACTGGTTGAAGAATTTGCATGAAATAAAATAAAATCGACAATTTTTTTCAGTTGGACTAAAAAGCTGCTTTTTCAAGTTTCTAAAAATCATGGGGAGTTGTGAAGCACTACTAAAAATCGCTAAAAATTATATTTTTTGGTAAATATTCTTTATTGCGATTTTGCATAAATCGTTTTAAATTTCGAGAACCTAATCATTGCTGGGTATTATATGGGTGAACTTATCTTTTTGATTTGTTCGCGAATTTTGTAAGAATTCTGTAAAATGGAGCACACAAAAAAACTTTATAAACGAAAAATTGAACACATTGTCTTGAAAGATATGCAAAATATCTTCTATCGGAATGAATCCAATTACAAAACGAAGATATTAGGTGAAAAAATATTCAGAGTAAGTGACATCTATCAAAACAATTACTATGCGAGATCTATGGCCGTGCTTCACAACTCCCCATGCTTCATAACTCCCCATTCTCCCCTATAAAAATAAAGATCAAGCGACTTCCAGGAACATGATTTATTAAACAAGATCAAGAAAACATTAATCACTTACGTGCAATTTTGATCAAATATCGACTCTTGTCGATCACTCTCAACTTAACAAATTTCGTCGAACAAATTCAAAATCAAACATTCACATACAATTAGTGATCAAAGCTTCTATACGGTCGAACAAAGAGTAACGTGTTCTTTTTGAAAATTTGGTAATGCGTCAATTGATCGAATTATTGGCGCTTCAATCGATGTAAGGTCGCAGGGGCGAACTATTAACCCTACAACCCTTACCTTTATTAAAAGATATTTGATCAATATATGGCTTGAAATAACGTCAGAATGACTTTCCCGTCACATTGTTATTCATTAAAATAATTTTTTAAAAAGACTAAAAATTAAGTTGTTAATTAATACCTCTAGAGGTAATGAATTGTAATTCATTACATTGTAATTAATAAAAATATTGAAAATGTCAAATATGCAGAATTTTTCGTCCACGAGAAAACCCGGCTTAGCTCCCAAGCGTGAATTTCACAGGACGAGCGATTGAAATAGAAGCAGAACGAAGGAATGCATACAAAATAATGTTTTTAAAACTTTATATTGTCGAAAGCAATTGACTTTATCAACTTCTGTCTTTTGCATTCATTCAATAGCATATTAATTAATTGGAAGGTTTTGGAATAAAAAAGATAAATTATGCAAATTATTGTCATCATTTGAAAAAGAAAATAATATTGTAGTAAATAGTATAAAAAGTTATACACGGAGAAACTTTTAGTTACAAAAATTATTTTATCGTATTACGATATTTCTAATAGAACGTAAGAATTTAGGGATAATTGAGGTATAGTTAGAAGAATTCTAATAAAGATTATGAAAAGACATAGTCAACGTCACTTTTGGTAATAAGTCTCAAAGTTTTTTGAATCTTTTCTAAAGCTTTATACTAAAAGTGAAGATTAGGTGACGCTACATATACATAGCATATATATATATATATATATATATATATATGTAGGGGTATACAAAATGCGTTACTAGGCACGTGTATACTTATATAATACATATGTATATGGTGTCTACTCAGCGATCATGGCCCGAAGTTTACTTCTGGTCCATGGGAGAGATACACCGACCTTCGAGGTCCGAGTTTCTTAGCTCACCTGACACTGGATATCATAGACGTCGCATCAATGCTTCGGCAATGCTATAACGTCTATGTAACTAACGGAGGCGGTTCAGGGCCCATCCTGGCCAGATGGTAGTACCCTGTTAAGGCCCGATTGTCCCTCGATACGGGACAAACACCCAGTATGAGCGATTGTAAAAACAAGGAAGAGTACCTGCGGAGTAATGCTTCGGCTGAATCTCTCACTGGTTCCGATCATCAAGCGCTTTCGAGCGTGAGGATGATGGCCAGTGGCCCAAGGATGCAGGAGGGCAACAACGCGTTGGCAGTTCCACAGATCATCGTGGAGAAGGTGGAGAGACGAGGGAGTACGAGCAGTGTGACAAGTCAGGCTAGCTGCATTTCTGTCTTCAGTAATGCTTCAGCGAATGACATTGCTAGCTGCAACAAGGACCGAGATGAATGCATAAAGCTGCGGGAAGAAGAGGCAGCATGCATTCTAGCAATAGAAGAAGAGGTCAGTAAGATGATAAAGTCCTGCGAAGTCCAAAGAAATGTCAATATGACAATCAAGGATGGACTTAAAAGCATAACATCGCTCATACAGCAGACCAAGGTGAAGCACGCAGCTGCTACAAAAAAGGACGAGATTTTCTACCAGGGATTGATCTGGTCGGAAGAAGCTAGACAAGATCGCAGAATAAGAAGAGATCGTTGTAACGCAATCGTGTTGAGAAACGTCGTCTTAGATGCTCAGAAGAGGAAGAGAAGTGATCCTGAACCTGCGAAGGATCCAAAAAGGAAAAAGGAGGAGAGACTTAAAAAGACTGGAAGTAAGGGGATCAAAACGGTTCCGAAGCCAGATCAGGTCAAGAAGGAAGAGCCACAGTGATCGTTAAAGTGGCTGAAGGGAAAACTTTCGCCGAAGTACTGGCGAAAGTTCGAAAAGAGGCTGACCTGGAGGCCAGTCAGACAAGGGTTGTGGGAGCTTTACCCACTAAAAAGGGAGACCTTATCATTAAGATTGGTGGGTCTTCAAACAAGAAGTTGTTCGCCGAAGAGGTGACTAAGGTTATCGGCGATCTGGGAAAAGTGCATGTGGCGGACAGGCAGACTGTGCTGGAGATCCGCGACATGGACACCCTCACCGTACAGCAGGATGTCAAGGAGGCCCTAGACAAAGTATCTACGGTACCAGCAGGAAGGTGACAGTCCTTGGGCCAAATAAACGAGGTATGAAACTCGCTGTCGTAGTCACCACCTAGGAAGACGCTACCAGATTGGAGAAGATAGGGAATATCAAAATCGGTTTTGTGTCCTGCAGAATTAGTAGGAGAGTGATGGTCACAAGGTGTCACAAGTGCCTTGACTATGGCCATATAGGCAGAGATTGCCAAGGATTAGATAGGTCAGCTGCGTGCTTCAAGTGCGGAGAAGCTGGCCACAAGGCAGCAGATTGTAAGAAGAGCCCATGCTGCTTCTTATGCAAGGCGAAGTTCGGCGAGGAGGAGAGTATCCAACATGTCGCCGGATCAGGAAGATGCAAGGTCTTCAGATCTGCCCTAGAGGAAGCCAAGAAGACTTTGTCAAGGACAAGAAGAAAATAAGGCCAGAAGAAGAGCGGCACGGAAGAGTCGCGTATGCGACTAAGTGGGACCATTCATCTACGAAGTCTGAAGCCACTAGGTAGTTCCGTAGGTGAATAATAGGTCTAATATAAATGGGTTTTTTAACATGGTATGGTCGATGTGAGTCCTGATGTCTAAACATTAAGCAATCGACTGAGTCCTGTATGATTCAATTTGTAACAAATTGTTTCTCTATAAAAGATTTTACTGTTTTCATAACCTTTCCAATTGGATTTATTCGGTTGTAAAGTTTATGTTAACTACCCTGCAGAAAGCTAAAAAAAAAATACATATGTATATAGATATATACATGATTTATTATAATATTATTACACAATTCAATTGTTTAATCACTAATAACTTTTAAAACGTTTTTAACAAAATACTTTCAAGACGATGATGAGGCTCGGTTGTTTGCTGAGTGTTCGTCTAACATTAACTGGTCTTCGGTTGTGGACGGAACTGTTCGGAAACCTTCGTGAAAATATTCTAATAAAATTTTGTAAAAATTCAAACTGCTTACCATTTCAGAGCGTGTTAATATTAAAAATAATACAGTATCTAAAATTTTTTTTACATTTAATAGTTTTCAAAATAGTGGGTTTACAAATAAAAATATCAGGATGTATTATAAATATGTTCCATATTCTCGTATTTGCAATTATCTTAACATCAAATGATATTCTTTCTAAACTTTTATACTAACTTCTGTTCCCTAAAAATTACAATAGTAGATAAAAAAAATAACACTAATTATTATAATAAGAACTATCATCATCGTACCTCGATTATCCCTAAATTCTTACGTTTTATTAGAAATATCGAAATACAATAAATTAATTTTTGTAACTAAAAGTCTCTCCGTGTAGATATAAACAAATCAAAATCATGTAATATTTTTTCGTTTCATTCTATAATAAGCCAAAAGTTTTTCTTTAAAAGATTTTATTTAACAAATCCCGAATAATGTGACATTTTCTTATTTGTTTAAAAAAATTGGAAAATTACAAAACAAAATTTTACGTATATTATTTTGCTAAAAGGTTTGTAATTATTTTCAAAAAGAATAATATTTATCACAAAAATGTAGGGCTGCACACGAGACGACAGACAAAAATTCGAGACGAAACCGAGACTTATACTCTCTTAATTTGAATCAGTTTAAACTCATGGTTTTAACTGACAATCAGTGACTGACTTTTTGCTTTACTGAAACATCAGTTATTTTTAACTAATTGTCAGTAGAAATATAACTATTTGAATTAGTGACTGACTTTTTGCTTTTAAATCAGTTATTTTTAACTGATTCAAATCTAGAGAGTATATTAGTCTCGTCTCGGATTTCGACGAGAGTCTCGTACATATTAAAAATTAAATTAACCTAGAATTTTCCTAAATGAGAAACATAATTAGTATCTCTATGAAGAAGCAAAGTATTCATGAAATGAACACAACGAGATTTACAAAAACGAATGAAATGAGCACCAAAATTATAACAAAAATGTATAACTTGGCAGCGGTTTTTTCATTTATTTTTAATTTGTGTTTTATTTTGTAAAATAGTGGAATATTTAATTTATAACCTCGAACACCAGGAGAACTAAAAAACGAAATAGAAAACCGAAAGACGACAAAAATGGCGACGAGCGCGACCCGAGAGGCGCGTCACGCCAAAGTCGTCCTAGGCGTCGTTCTCCTTCCGTTTCACACTCATCATCATCTTCCTCCTCGTCTATCTCCTCCACATCATCATCATCGTATTCATCATCGAGCGGCTCGAGATCCAATACTTCGACCGATTTAGACAAACCTCCATGAAAGCGACATAGGTCTCTATCACGTCAAAGAACGTGTTCTCCCGAACAGTCACGGAAACAGCCGGAAACCGAAAATCCGACAATGGACGCCGAAACACTTAACCTATTGGGAAGTGTGGACGAAAACAAAAAATTCGGTGCAGAATTTAACCCTGCTGTAGTCGAAGTATGGCAGAGCATATTAAAATCAGGACTTCCCAAGGATATAAGGAAAGACCTTATTGAAAGGCATCCAATTCCTATCAATTGTAAAACCTTGCAAGCACCGATAATTAATCCTGAAATAAAATGTGTTTTGGGATCACTGGCTTTAAAAAAGGACAGCTATCAAGTCCTTAACCAAAACCAGTTAAGCGCTGGATTAACAGCTTTGGGAACCTGCCAATCAGAACTCCTGTCAAAACCGCAAGCTGAAATAAATGTGTCTCAGCTAATAGCTCACTTAGCAGACGCGGGCAGAATTCTTACCGATCTGCATCACAGGATGTCGAAAACCCGTCGATCTTTTATCACGCCGGGATTAAATGTACTCGTCAAAAATATCGCTGTAGAGTGTGACGTAGATACTTTCCTCTACGGAGAAAATTTTAACGAGAAACTTAAAGCAGCGAAAAGTGCCGAAAAATCCGGCAAGGAAATCGCAAAGCCGCCATCTAAAGCACCAACCGAGAAGAAAAGGATATATCCAAAGGAAACATATCCTCGACCTTTAAACTTCAAGGGTTCCCCCAAAAGGAGTTACAAGGAAACTCGCCCGGGAGGACAGCAGAAGGACCAGCGGAATCGCCAATTCGAGAAACCTCGACGGTAGATCAAGTAAGATTAAGACTGTTTGCCCATAATTGGGTAAAATTGACAAAAGACCCCTTTATTCGCCAATACGTTACTGGATACGAAATTCCTTTTAAATCTAAACCTTGGCAAGCCGAAGCTTTCAAGGAGCCGAACATTCCGGCACAGGAGGATTCGAGTATAACGTAGCGATAAAAAAATTAATTAAAAAATCAGTCGGAGAAGCAGGCGCAATGCGCCTACATCATAGGGTTTCGTGGCGTAAAATGATAAATAAATAATAATTTATCAATTACCATAGCAATGGTTGCCATGGCGATGGTTGTTAAGACAACCGTTACCATTTCAACGGTTGCTATGGCAACCATTACGTAAGGCGTAAGGCCTTAAGACATAAAACATAAGACATAAGGTTTAAGCCTTAAGACATAAGATATAAGACATAAGACTTAAGACTTAAAAACTACGGACGGACACCGAAGTCTCGCTATAAGGGTTTTGGCCCTTGGCCACGAAACCCTAAAAAGGGGCATTGTCAAAGTGTTCGCCAGTCGAAGGTCAATTTTTATCCACCTATTTCCTTGCTGAAAAGTCCAATGGACAAAAAAGATTTATTTTAAATCTAAAAAAGTTAAATGTATTTCTTGATCCCCTCCACTTTAAGCTCGAGGACAGAAAAACAGTTGCCAGAATCCTATTTAAAGGAGCATTTCTAGCAACACATGACCTTACAGACGCTTTCCTTTTAATTCCGGTAGCTGCTCGGTTTAGAAAATATTTGAGATTCGCGTATAAAGGAATTTATTATGAATTTAATTGTGTACCATTTGGTTTTTTGCACAGCCCCATATATATTCACGAAACTCATGAAACCGGTCGTCGAAAATCTGAGATCGCGGTTATTTCTATCTGTAGTTTACTTAGATGATTTTTTGATAATTGGCAAAATCAAAACAGAGTGCCTTGAAAATATTCAGGCAACGAAAATTCTTCTAGAGAACTTAGGTTTTATTATAAACTTAGAAAAATCTAACACCGTACCATCGGAAAGTGTCAAGTATCTAGGTTTTGTGTGGAATACACAAAAAATGTCAGTAGAATTAACCGAAAGTAAAAAGAAATCAATTTATATAAAAGCGAAAGAATTTTATGGAAAGGAATCTTGCAAAATTCGAGAGTTAGCACAATTTTTAGGTTTATTAATAGCTTCGTGTCCCGCCGTAAAATACGGTACTCTACATACAAAAAATTTAGAGAGAGAAAAATATTTATCATTGATCAAAGAAAACGGTAATTACGAGAGACGAATGAATCTTCCGGAAAAATTGTTCGGCGACATAAAATGGTGGACTGACAATATCCTTGTTGCCAGTAATCCTATTCGAACATCAGAGTTCGAAATTTTTACAGACGCCTGTTCAACCGGTTGGGGAGCCGTTACCGAAAACAATTGTACACACGTTTGTTGGAACAAGGACCAACGCGAACGTCATATCAATTACCTCGAACTCCTGGCAGCATTTTACGGATTAAAATGCTTTGCCAAGAACCTACACTCACAAAATCTCTTACTTCGCATCGATAACACAACTGCGATCTCTTACATAAACAAAATGGGTAGCGTTCAGTACCCAAAACTCAGTAGTTTTTGTAAGCAGATATGGCAGTGGTGCGAAAAAGGCAATTTATGGATTTTCGCGTCATACATCGCATCACGCGAAAATTCCATAGCCGATAGAGAATCTCGAATATTACCGAAAGAAACCGAATGGGAATTAGCTCCTTACGCGTTTAAAAAACTCGAAAATACTTTCGGAAAATTCGATATAGACTTATTTGCATCTACCTCAAACAATAAATGCGAGAAATTTATTTCTTGGAAGCAGGATCCGAACTCCTGTGCAGTAGATGCATTTACCGTGAGATGGACTCAGTACAAATTTTATGCTTTCCCTCCATTTTCACTCATCCTTCGAACCTTGCAAAAAATAATTTCTGACAAATCCGAAGGTGTACTCGTCATACTATACTGGCCAACACAGTCTTGGTATCCCTTATATAAGTCAATGCTAATTAGCGATCTTGAATATTTTGTACCTGATAATAATTTACTTGTTTCTTCGTTTAGAGAGGCGCAACCACTAGCGAACAAGCTTACCCTGGTAGCAGGTCTCTTATCGGGGAAGCTTTTCTAGCTCAAGGAATACCAGAGGCCTCAATCCCGGTTACACTGCAGTCATTATCGGACAGTACCATTAAGCAGTACGACAAACCATTAAGGTTATGGTGGAACTACTGCAAATTCAAGGAAATATCAATGTTTGAAGCCCCTGTTCCAGAAGTGTTAAGTTTTTTATCGTCGATCGCGGATTCAATAAAAACTTACGGAACACTAAATAGTTACCGCTCGGCCGTATCTCTGGTGTTGAAGTATGACCTCGGAAATAATCCCATGGTCAAAAGATTTTGCAAAGGATTCTCTGTCGCCAAGCCAGCACGTGCAAAATACAATGACATATGGGACCCCGACAATGTCTTACAGTACCTGGAAAAACTTGGTCCTAACGACCAACTAGATTTAGAATTTATGACGAAGAAACTTCTAGCTTTACTCTCATTATCGACTGCTCAACGGCTACAAACCTTGGTAAAAATAAATATACAAAATATAAAAATTTGTGACAAAGAAATAAAAATTTACATTCCGGATAGAATCAAAACGTCCAAAGTAAGTAAAGAACAACCAATGTTGCGTTTTCCATACTTGCTCGAACAGCCGAATCTCTGCGTAGCCACACTGATAAAAATGTATATAGAGAAAACGAAATTCGTTATTATTAACTTTTAAAAAGCCGTACCATCCGGCAACTGCACAGCCAGTCGTTGGCTCAAAGAAGTTATGAGCAATAGCGGATTCGATGTTACCGCATTCGCAGGTTACAGTACAAAACATGCCGCCGTTTCGGCAGCCCATCGCAAAGGTTTAGATATCGAGAGCATTAGGCTTGCAGCAGGATGGTCCAAAACATCAAATGTATTTGGAAAATTTTATAATCGTCCCCTGCGTGAAAAATGTACTTTTGCTAACACAATTCTTAATTATAAAAAATAAAAATGTGTTCTTCAAATCGATAATTTCTTCCTTCTTTAAACAACTACAATTGATCTAGAGGACGAGATCACGTAGCATAATTAAACGATTAAACGAACTTACCTGAAGTGAAGTTCAATCGGGATTATGCAAGTAGATCTCGTCCGAATAGATCACTCCCTCCCAACCCTAATAAACCCACATCGATTTGAATTAATTCGAATATCAAAGCGTAATGGCTGAATAATCGAGAGACGCGGGATAGCTAAGGGAGGCCACCACCAGGTAGAGACACCCAGATTTAGCGCGAATATTTAAAAAAGCTGTGAATCGGATCTAGCAACTAGCGTTACTACAATTGATCTAGAGGACGAGATCTACTTGCATAATCACGATTGAACTTCACTTCAGGTAAGTTCGTTTAATCGTTTAATTATTTGAACTTATACTTTATGTAACAATATTCAGAATTATACACAGAACATTTAAAACTAAGAATGAAAAATTTCTCACGCACGGGGGATCGAAACCTAGACCTAGAGGACACAAGTCGAATACGCATACCGCATAGCCACGCAAGCTTGAAAGTGATTTTACTTCAACTTCCTTTTGAATTGTTGGATCGTGGGCCCCCGATCGGGCCCATATATATATATAAATTTTTTTATTACAAAGAATAATATATAATTATGCTACAAATAATAACAAATTTAATTAATTAGTTAATAATAATAATAATTTATTATTGTATTTTTACGATATACCTATTAATTAGGGGAGAGTCAGTACGGTCGGCTCACTTTTTGACTTGTACCCATAACTTCCGTTCTAGGCCGAATTTCACGTTTTCTGACATATTGTTGGAAAGATCTTCTAAAGTGGAATGTTTCTTCTGTGCATAAGAAAATATTTGGGCAAAAATTAGAAAAGTTATAAACATTTAAAAAAAAAATGTCGTTACGGTCGGATCAGGTCTTTACGGTCGGTTCACCGTAGAAAATCAATGTGAGATGAAGGGATATTACTAAAAATGTCCCGTAAATTACAGAAGAATTCTGAAATGCACTTGAAAATGGAAAAAGGAAATAAAAAAATTATATAAAAATTAATCTAAAAACATTCTCACTAAGCGAAACGTTTACAATACGTTATCAAAGGAGATGTGAAATAAGACTTTTTAAAATGTTTTACGAACGTTTTTCGAACATGAATATTTTTTTTCACTGTAAAATGACGTTCTTCACACATCTCTACCTTAAACAAATGAATTACCGATGTCAGAACGCACCATAATTGTAAAATAATGGGTCCCAACATGCACGATATAAAGTGACCCGACCGTAATTTTCGCGTCGTTTTTATTTTTTTAGCACACAGACATAAACGCACGATATAAAAACCAAATAACATACCAAAGTATTAAAGGACTCTCTAATGAATAAATTACATCAATTTAATTTATTGTTTGCATCTTCCATTTTGTTTAATTAATCTTTTTCGACACTAAGTAAAAGTTTTGCTTAAAATATTCACCACACATTTACGTTTTACGTTTGTACTGCTCGCGTACTTCATTGGAACTGAATGAAAGAGACATGAAAAGTTTTCTACCATTACTAAGAAGTATTTACATGCAATGGTAAATGGCACCAGTTTGTTACAACTGAGAAACCTGAGGTGACCCAACCGTAAAGGTGCGCCGACCGTAGTGACTCTCCCCTAATAATTGATAATAAATTAATTAAATATTTGATGTTATTGTTGGTGAATAATGTTTTTAAAAATTTTGAGAATTTATGCAAGCTGACAGTGAAAAATTATTTAATTTTTCACGTATCATCGATACGAGTCTTTCTAAGAATCTAAATTCAAAAGATTTTTTGTAATTCATGCAAAAACGCGGATTCACTCTACACGGAAAGAAAGTTATTATATTAGAAGTATTAAACTTTAATAAAAATTGTACTATATTTAGTAAAGTTATATCAAATATCGAAAACTTTTAACAAATTTCAATATAACTTTACTAAATTTTATATAGGTACGTTTTGTTAAAGTTTCACAGTAAAAAGAAAGTCTTATTTTAGAGCAGGAAAGCAGCCTTAAATTAAAATACAACATTTTTGTATCCTTTAACATTATAGCAGACAGTGCCTTTTTCGCATTTTGTCCTACACTTGTAAAATACTTTTATAAAATTTAATAATAACATCTTTCCGTGTAGTGAAAATAAACACGAGTTTATAGTGAAAGAACAATTATATTAAATTTTTCTATCAGTGTTCTAGAACACTGTAAGAACAATGTTACTTCAAAATTCTATAACTAATTTAGAACAAATGTTACAGGTCTGTTATAGAACAGATACAGAACAACTGTTCCAGAACAAATTTATAACAAAGCTCTAGAACTGTTCTATAATAAAATTGTAACACTTATTTTAGAACACTGTTCTTTTTTGGTCTAGAACAGTTATAGTACGTGCACACTGGGCTTGATCCAAGAAAATATGGAATTCGATCAAGAAATTAAGTAACTTGTAAGAAATGCAGAATATATTAATTCAATATTATTTGTGTATCAAATCAAGTAAATAGTTTACTTGTATTGAGAAAATATTTTCTTGATTTAAGAAAATTATAGATTTCAATCAAAAAAATATTTTCTCAATTCAAGTAAATTATTTACTTGAACCCCCCTCCCTTCCCCCATCCCATGATTTCTAATACTTAGGTAAAACATTTTTATTATTTAATTAATTAATATTTTTATTTTTTATTTAAATAATTAAACAATTGTTATTTTACATAATATTTACATTTAATTAATACTTATCACAAATACAACAAATATACCTTGAAAGAAAATTTTCCACAATCGGGGGAATCGAACCCGGGTTGCACGTGTCAGAAGCCGTACCGTTGCCACTTTTTTTCATTTATTTTTTTTTATAACATTTATAAAAAATTGATACAACAAGTAACGCAATAAACAAAAATAAGAAAGAGCGACGTAATCAGGTGTTTTACATGAATTGGTTTTTTGACATGTATTTTCTTTTATCGAACAGACAAAAAATTCGTCGCAACTTCGTCGATGATACGTTTTCGTCCTAATATTATTTCAATTAAATTCCATTTCTTTATTCATTAAGACACAATAAAGTTGTTACGTTTTTTTCTATTATTTTGTGTTTCCAGTAAAAAGAATAAAATCGCAAAACGCGAGTCTATAAAAAAAACTGAGAAAATATACCGTTTATACCACTGATCTCTATATATAACTGGATGGGCGACTCCTATATAAAAGTAGCTTCCGGTGTGAAAATAATTGAAACCATCGACGCCATGTTTTAGACACCGGTGAAACAGCGTAGAGCGACTTGATTGTGTGAGTTGCCGTGTAAGTGTGCTTTGCATATAGTGTGTGTTGTTCGATGTTTTGACACTTCTCTCGTACGTCTCAAGTAATTAAATAAAATAATTTGTAACTTTTTTAAATATAAATACCAATATGGTTTTAATTTGTTTATTTTGTGGGAAAAAGGAAGCGAAAGGTGTTTTTTTCACAAGTAGGTATATATTTAAAAAAATGTGTATATATTATTGAATTGTGTATTTTTAGATTATATTTCGCTTCTTTGCCGAGGCGTAATATTTTACTCACTGTTGTTTTATTATAAACATTATATGTATAATGCTGAATAATTTCAGTTCTTTTACCAAATTAAATTAAGAAGCAAGTATTTTTGTGAAATGATTAATCTTACCAAGTGAAAAAAAATTAAACGAAACTTAAATTTAACTTGTCAAATATTTAATTATTTTTAAGTAAATTAAGTTAATTTTAATAATTTTTATTTATTTATTATTATTTATAGTTATTAATAAATATAAAATAATTTTATAATTATTAAAATAAGTTAAGTATTTTTTTCATAGTTAAATGTATTTCAACCTTCTTTGTAATTTTAAAATTCCCGCCTGCTTTTGTAAAGTGGGTGTCTAAAATATGGCGCCTTCCGGGCTTCTAATTTTATCACAGTTTTAGACGTGTCGCCCATCCAGTTATAATAGAGATCAGTGGTTTATACAACATAAAAAGGACGGAAGGAATAATTTACATTTTGTTTTTATTTACAATTATTTGCTCAATCGTAGTTTTGAAAATCAATTCTTTCTAATCATTATAATTTACCATTCTCCTCGAACGTGCCGTACCCCATAGACATTAACCAGAGAATCAAGGGATTAATAGTTTCTAGAAATGTCATGCGGCCCGCGCTTTGCGGTGATTCGCTGTAATGCACCCGCATGTGCACATATTAAGTATATGCACATGCCGGTTCATATATATGTGGATTAGTTGGTTCTCTACACGATGTGCACACAGTTTAGAACGGCGCAGCAAGTTCACAATTACTACACCCAATAAAAAGAGAAAGAACACTCAATATGGATCTGTCTTTGAAAAATAAAAAAGAGTACTCACTATGAGAAAGGGGGTAAAAAAGGGGGAAAAACCAGGTTGCTTTAATTTTTGGGTTATTAGGGTGCAACCTGGTTTTCATTTAACCACCAATATTTCCTTGACAGTATTATTCTTCGATTGATTCTTCTATCTCTTTCAGATATTCCTGTTGAATAATGCATTTTTATTGTTGGGTCATTTTGTAATTTAATTACATTTCATCTTCCTGTCCTTTGCATGTCTCAAAACGTGATATATGATCGGGACACCGCCCTCGCTCATGACGAAGGCCCTCCTGTCCAAGGCTTTCTGGCGCTAAGTTTCCTCTTTCTATTAATTTGTTTAGATTATTTTGGTTTATTCTAAAGGGTTGTGCAATGAGAGGATTGATGGTGTTCCTCTTTGCCCTCGCGATATGATTTCGCATGAGGCCAACGAGGAACACATTGATCCTTGGTATATTGGCTTTTTTATACAATTTTGTATTTTATATCTGTTTGTCAAAGTTTGTTTCTGCGTCTCGAAACAGTCTTAGGCAGGTCCTAAGACAGTTCCTATCGAAGACTCTTAGCTTCTCCATGGTCGAGGGCTATATCCCGAACCATATTTGATAACCGTAGGCCAATATTGGCCTTATTAGCAATAAATAACATAGTATTTTAACTTTTCCATTCAATTTCGAGGACAGAAAGATATTTTTATTTTTAAAAAATGCTCCTCTGGCCTTTTCTATTGCTTTTTCCACGTGTGAGTCAAATTTAAACCTATCGTCATTATGAACTCCCAAGTATTTAGTGGATCTAGTGTGTTTTATTTTTTCGATTTTATTTGGTCATCTGCAAAACCGATGGCCCTCAGCCGGGTGGTGCCATTCATTTCATACATTCTCAGCACCTCGCTCATAAAGATTTTAAATAACAATGGTGAATTAACAGCCCTCTGCTGAAGGCCGTCATTTAAATTATAATATTTACTAGTTTTTTCTTCGTTCAACGAAACATACATTTTCTTATTATGTATCATTTTCCATATTATTATTAGTAAACATTCTGGTACCCCTCTTTTAATTAGCTTATTATTAGTAAACATTCTGGTACCCCTCTTTTAATTAGCTTAACTTAATTTTAGCTTAACTTAATTAGCATAACCCCTTCCAGCCATGCTGAATCGAACGCTTTTTCTAGGTCAATGAGGCAGGCTGCTATTATTTTTTTTGCTTAACGATTTATTTATATCGGAGGTAAATTTAGTAATTGCATGTATGGTTGATGTTCTGTTCCTAAATCCGAATTGTTCCCCTAGGAGTAATTGATTTTCTTCGACAAATTTGTAAAGATTTTTATTAATTAGAATCTCGAACAATTTTCCCATGTTTGGAAGAAGACTTATTGGGCGATAACTTGAGACCAAGTGTGGGTCTTTTCCCTTTTTAAATATTGGTATAACTTTGGTTTTTTCCATTTATCTGGGAAGTAGCCATTGTTTAATAGATTATTAAAAATAATTAATAGATAGGTTATAAAATTATTTGGTAAATTTTTTAGTGCTATTGTTGGTATCTTATCTATACCTGCTGATTTTTGATTATTTATTTTAATTATTATTTTTTTAAGTTTTAAATGATTATAGAAAAAGTTTAGTTGATTTCATATTTAGGATTTGCTGCTAATTTTTTTTGTCAAATTTAATTAATGGATTTGAATGTGACTCGTCTATTTTATTTTTTATTTTAAAATTATCTAAAGTTTTCTTAATTATTCGCTCCAAGCTTGGGCTGCTCGCGATTATTGAAAATTCCTATGTAGGATGTTGCATAGGATCCTACATGGATTCCTACCCAGGTGCGAATTTTCGGTTGGCCCATAGTTGGGCCAATTTTTACAAGGTCGGTCCAACTTCTCGTGCCAGAGGTTGGGCCAACCATACAGATGATAACGATTGGCCGTCTAATGGCGACGATGGTTGGCCCGACAAGTCATAAGGAAGTTGGCCCAACTTAAAATGCATATGTTGTGCCAGCTATACATTTCAATGGTTGGTCCAAAAACTGACGCCAAAGTTGGCACGACTTTAAATGCGTAAGTTTGGCCAACTTTAACAGCCAAAGGTAAAAAATTATTAAAAAATCAGGTAGAGAAGCAGGCGCAACGCGCCTACATCATAGGGTTTCGTGGCCTAAAATGCCAAAAATGATGATAATGAATGAATAAAAATAATAAATAATAATTTATTTAGAAATTTTTTTTTTAATTAATTGTTTTAAAATTTTAATGAAGTAATTGGTATACCATAGCAACGGTTGCCATGGCAACGGTTGTTATGGCAAACATTAACATAGCAACGGTTGCCATGGTAACGGCTGTTATGACAACCATTAAAATAGCAACGGTTGCCATGACAACGATTGTTAAGACGTAAAACTTAAGACTTAGGACTTAAGACCTTCTTATACCGAAGTTGCCATGGCAACGGTTGTTAAGACGTAAGACTTAAGACTTAGGACTTAAGACCTTCTTATACTGAAGTTAAGTCTTAAGTCTTAGGACATAAGAACTTAAGACTTAAGACTGAATATTTAAGACTTAAGACTGAATACTTAAGATGTAAAAACTACGGACGGACACCGAAGTCTCGCTATAAGGGTTTTGGCCCTTGGCCACGAAACCCTAAAAACTAAATTATTTAAACAATTAACACGTTATTATTAGCAAGAACATCAGATACAACCTTTACCTATTATTATTAAACACAATCTCATACATACATTTTCGAAAATATCTACCGCTTGCTGGGATCGAACCCCTAACCTAACGCGCCGAAGACTTATACACTGACCACTACGCTACGCTCACATGGGAGTCCATACCGTTAAATGTATATTAAAGCTGTAACAGTCGGGCCAACCGTGGCCCAGAGTTAGGCCAACCGAGAAAGTTTAAGTCATTTAAACTGTTTTTCACAAAGTTTTGCCAACCGTCGGGCCAACCGTGGCCCAGAGTTAGGCCAGCCGAGAAAGTTTAAGTCATTTAAACTGTTTTTCACAAAGTTTTGCCAACCGTGGCCCAGAGTTTGGTCAACCATAAAGTTTGAGTTATTTAAACTGCGTTTTACAGAGTTTTGCCAACCGTCGGGCCAACCGTGGCCCAGAGTTTGGCCAACCTAAATTTGTAAGTCATATGAGATACGTTCTCCATAGTTGTGTCGATCTTTGTCGCCAAAGTTGGCCCGACGGTTGGTTATACTCTGCATGTAATGGTTGGCTTGCAAAGTCGGGCCAACTGTGAGCACTAGTACTTGCCAAAGTTGGGCAAACTCTGGCAACCAAAACTTCGCTTGCCAAAGTTAGGCCAACCGTGGGCCAACCTTCAAACTCTGGCGGCCAACCTAAATTCGCACCTGGGTAATTATAAACATATATAAAATCCTAGATTTTTTGTAGGAATCTACGTAGAATTCTATAAAAAAGCACAAATGAAATTGGCACAGGTTTTTTTATGAGAATTGATATAGGAATGCGCATTCGTGTTACTGGATAAAAATCTATGTTGATTCCAATATGATTTCCTACATCTTTTCTAAGATAATTTTAGTGTCAATTTCCTATGTCAATTTCCTTTGTCAATTTCCACCATACTTACCAATATAAAATCTTACAAAAATTCTTAGTTAAAATCTTACTTAATAATTATTAAAAATTTGCCTATATAGAATCGTAGAAAAAATCCTACATTAAATATTACTTAATTATTAAAAATTTACCTACATAGAATTTTACCAAAATTCCTACATAAAATCTTACCTACCCTATTGAAAATTCATATGTAAGATCGTACATAGGATCCTGTAAGTAACCTTACCTAAAAGTAAACAAAAAATCCTAGAATGATTATAGGAATCTATGTAGATTTCTATAAAAAACTTGAAATGTATTAATGTTACAAGTCATCATGAAGTAAAAAATTTGATAGTTTGCAACACGTTTTGTGAACTACAGTTTCTCAGCTCTTATATAGAGTTCCAGGATCATCTCAAGAGCGAGAAAAGTCACTTTCGCCACCTGGCGGTGAAATTATAGGAACTAAACAGATTCATAACATTTTAAAAAAACATATATGAGATCTTACGTAAGATCCTATATATGAATTCCTATGTGAGAAAACATATGTGATTCCATGTAATTTCTCACATAGGATCTCATTACGTAACATCTCATGTTTTCTTACATAGGAATTCATATAGGAAATTATTACGTAAGATCTTATATGTTTTCTCACATAGGAATTCATATAGGATCTTATTACCTTAGATCTTATATGTTTTCCTATGTAGGAATTCATGTTTGATCTTATATGTTTTCCTACGTAGGAATTCATGTTTGATCTTATATGTTTTCTCACATAGGAATTCATATATAGGATCTTACGTAAGATCTCATATATGTTTTTTTAAAATGTTATGAATCTGTTTAGTTCCTATAATTTCACCGCCAGGTGGCGAAAGTGACTTTTCTCGCTCTTGAGATGATCCTGGAACTCTATATAAGAGCTGAGAAACTGTAGTTCACGAAACGTGTTGCAAACTATCAAATTTTTTACTTCATGATGACTTGTAACATTAATACATTTCAAGTCGTACAATGAATGCAAACTCCTATATGAATTCCTATAAAAAATCCTGTGCCAATTTCATATGTGGTTTTTATAGAAATCTACATAGATTCCTACAATCATTCTAGGATATTTTGTGTACTTTTAGGTAAGGTTACTTACAGGATCCTATGTACGATCTTACATATGAATTTTCAATAGGGTAGGTAAGATTTTATATAGGAACTTTGGTAAGATTCTATGTAGGTAAATTTTTAATAATTAAGTAAGATTTAATGTAGGAATTTTTCTACGATTCTATATAGGCAAATTTTTAATAATTATTAAGTAAGATTTTAACTAAGAATTTTTATAAGATTTTATATTGGTAAGTATGGTGGAAATTGACAAAGGAAATTGACATAGGAAATTGACACTAAAATTATCTCAGAAAAGATGTAGGAAATCATATTGGAATCAACATAGATTTTTATCCAGTAACACGAATGCGCATTCCTATATCAATTCTCATAAAAAAAACCTGTGCCAATTTCATATGTGCTTTTTTATAGAATTCTACGTAGATTCCTACAAAAAATCTAGGATTTTATATATGTTTATAATTAGGAATCCATGTAGGATCCTATGTAAGATCCTACATAGGAATTTTCAATAGGGGATTCTTTTTTTATTAATATTCGCCAAGTATTTGGCTAAAATATTTGCTTTATCTATCGTTTCTGTAATAATAATATTTTCACTTTGGGTGTTATATTTACCCTGTAAAAAAAGTATTGGGAGGTACGGGATTCCGCATTGCAAGTGCCTACCTGTCATTGCGGTATTCGCGAAATTGCGCATTGAGTGTCGTGGTGAATGCGGTATTCAAGGGGTCCCAATGCGGTGCAAGTTTTAAGCTTTAAAAAAAGAAATTACGTGACAGGAGTAAATAATTAGTGTCAGTGGATCAAAATACCAGTTAAAGGAATGAAAAAATACCAATAGTGAGTGTGAAAATGAAGTTTAAAGAAATTAAGGTAAGATTAACTGTTAAATATAAGTCCAATGCGGCATAGGCTTTTTTCAATGCGGCGCATAATTGGTTGTGACGGGAAAGTCATTCTGACGTTATTTCAAGTCATATATTGATCAAATATCTTTTAATAAAGGTAAGGGTTGTAAGGTCAATAGTTCGCCCCTGCGACCTTACATCGATTGAAGCGCCAATAATTCGATTAATTGACGCATTACCAAATTTTAAAAAAGAGCACGTTACTCTTTGTTCGACCGTATAGAAGCTTTGATCACTAATTGTATGTGAATGTTTGATTTTGAATTTGTTCGACGAAATTTGTTGCTTGATCTTTATTTTTATATTATTTTGTTAGGGTTCCCAACGGAACCTACCCTGTGATCTTTTGCTTATTTTAAAGTTTGTGTTTTGTTAATTTCTTTAAAATTAACTGGCGTTCGCGTATTTATTGTTAATTTTCTTTTTGCCAAATAGAGCTCCAGCAACTCTGAACCCGGTCGCGCTGGATGTGAATAGAGTTTATTTTATTTATTTTGATCAGATTTATCTTGATATTTTGTTTTACCTTTTTAATATATTTTCTCTTTAAAATTAACTATTTAAAATTCTATTCGTCTCATTTGGCGCCCAACGTGGGGCAACGTTGGATTTTTTTTTAACAAGTGATTTATTTTATCAATTAAGAGAATTGTTCTAAAGCGAAAATTTTGAATGAAAATAATTTTGAATATTTGATGTGTTGAAATATTGTCAAGTGTTAAATTTCGATACTTTTGATGGACATTATTTCGTGTTTGTTTGTATTTTGTGCGCGTAACCTTGAACGAAACTCATGTCCAAACGTGCTTGAAAAGTGATAATTTAGGAAATTGACAATTTTATTTTTGTATTATTTTGTCGACGCAAAATTTTATTACGATTAATTTTGATCAAGTTGACGATGGCTCGAGGCATGTTCGCAACTATTTAAAATTTTTTTTTTGCATTGAATTTTGTTTTGACAATACAAGATCTTGCTCTTGTTGTCAAAAAGATTTTTTTGTATTTTTGCAAAGTTGATCAAGTTGACGATGGCTCGAGGCATGTTCGCAACTAATTGAAATTTTTCGTTGCATTTTGTTTGTTTTGATGATACAAGATCTTGCTCTTGTCATTAAACCAATTAAAAATATTGTGATTTTTTCTCTTTTGCAGATTTTATTATTGAATTTATTTTGTTTCTAATTTATATTTGCAAAGAAGAAACGAGGATTTTTCTTGACAGTTAGATCTTGCTCTGCTGTCGGGTTTTTTTTCTCTTGTTGTTTTTGTAAAAGAAAACTGATTTATTGAAATTTTCTTGATTTATTGATAAATTTTGTTAATACAAGATCTTGCTCTTGTTAACAAAATAGTCGATCGATTTTAAATATTAATTGATTAATTCTAATGGTTCAAGATCTTGCTCTTGTCATTAGTAATTTTTGCTAAATAATTTTTTTTTCGTTTCAAATAATAGTGAAATTTATTTTAATTTATTGAAAAATTTTTTTTTATATTGATCGGTTTTGTTAACAAAACTTTTGATCGATTGTGAATATTATTTAATTTTATTCTAATGATACAGGATCTTGCTCTTGTCATTAGAAATTTTTGCTAAATTAAAGAAATTTTTTTTTAATAATTGTATAATTTTTTTTTATTAAATTGCCTGACGGGATGATCTTGCTCAGCTGTCAGGGGAAATAGTTTTGAACTAACCAGCTATTTAAAGAAAATGTTGACCTAAATATATTGACTTATTTTCTTTTTTTAATAATTGACATTACAAACGGCTGATTGTTCAATTTACCAATTTTGTTTTGTGATCTTGTGTCGAGTCAGAATATTTTAAATCTCGTCAACAAAGATCAATAATTTGACAACATTTTGTTTTCTTTTTATTATAAATGTTTGTCAAAATTTTTATGTAAAGTTTTTTTTTGTTCGGATAATGAACTAACGACCAAATATTGTCGTAATTATTATTGATATTGTGTTATTTAATTAATCCATTTTATTTACAGATTTTATTGTTATTTAAATTTATTATAAATTATTTTAAATACTATTAAACAATTTCGACTTGGCTTGACGTTAAATAGGAAGGGGTTTTTTTTCTATCTTTTCGATTATTATAAAATAAAAAAAAAAATTTTTTTTTCGTTCGCAATGACGTCAATGTTCTTTTCTCCTCCAAAACGAAATTTGGATTTAACCATGTTGGTTTCGGGCGGAGATTTGCCGGGTCGAAAGGATCATAATACATTAGAGTCACAAAATAATTCGACTTTGCCTAATACGCGAATTTTTTCGGACACAAATGCAGATCACTTAAGATCATTATCGCGTAATAGTACCGGAAGTCTTTACGGTTTTGCAATGGAAAACGCTATCGGAAGGGGACATGGTAGAATTGATACTCCCTCTTTTTACATTGCATCTACAATGCATCGTCGAATAGACTCATTGGAAGAAGCTTTGATTACGTTGACGGCTAAGTTCGATCAAGTTCTAAATATCGTAAGCTCTCGGGGTAACTTACGCTCTGAAGGGGGAGAAGCGCGAATAATAGAACAATCTTTTTCCTCCGACGAAGAATTGATCGTTGTTAATTCGCGTAAAAATGAACAACCGTCAGTTCACCCTCGATCTTCGGTCGATCATAACCAAAGAAAACAATTAAGTCAAAATCGTGGTGATTTAGATTCGGTTCATCAAGTCGCGCAATTCGAGAATAATTCAAGACGCGTACGTTTCGAATAAAAAATCACAGAATAGATTAATTCCTCCGTATTGTTCAGCTTCTGCGGAGAATTCAAGTTCTATCTAGATCGGTCGAATAGTAAATTCTTGGAAAGTATCCTTCCTTAAATCTGGAAAAGATCCAGTACAATTATTTACTCATCCTAAGTAACTATTTAAGTACGAGTTGTATAGAGAAGAATTTATTTATTTTGTCTAAATTTGACCCTCGGTTAACATTTGAAATTTTGAACTTACCTTTAAAGAATTATCAGGAATTTCTACATTATGTTAATGAACGTAATTACATTTTCAATCGTTCATCTGACATTCATAAATCAAGACTAAAGCCTGGAACAGATTTGTGTGTTAAAGATCAAGTCGATTTAGATGATGACCAGTTAGATGATGTTCAGTCAGATTCTTCTGAGAATCATTCTGATTCTGATCAGGAAGTTGACCTAAAAGCTTTACAGAACCGCGAGTCTAAACGTTTTAGGAATGGACCCAAATCTCGAAATGGTCAATATTTTAATAAACAGAGATTAAATCAAAATCTTAGGGACTTTGATAGATCTATTAGTCAGTCAAAAGCGGTAACCAATTCGGAACCATCACAGAACAATGCAGCTGATAGAGATTCGTTGAAGTCTTTTGATAGAAGGAAATTCTTTTGTCAAAATTGTGGTCAAAATGGTCACACAGCAAATCAAAAGTGCAGCTTGTTTGTTGTATTTGTCATCACATAGGACACACTA
This sequence comes from Leptopilina drosophilae, assembly GCA_032873175.1. NCBI lineage: Eukaryota > Metazoa > Arthropoda > Insecta > Hymenoptera > Figitidae > Leptopilina > Leptopilina drosophilae. The sequence goes on from CM065481.1 coordinate 33,507,670, forward strand.
TTACTAATTGTCCTAATAAACAGGAAAATGACAAGTGCCTTCAGTAATTGATCCTCCAGTTATTGAAACAGAAGGCAGGTCAGAGGAAAATAAAAACTTAATTTCTCATCTAATATAGGTCAAACCAAGGATTTAGATCAGGCTTATTTTCTTTCTTCGAGTGTTGAACGGATTAAATAATTGGACCTGACTGCTTTCCACCTTGAAACCCCGCCTCAAGTGTCGGTTAGGCTTAGTCTATATGCCAGTGATTGAGTTTGTTCTTTAGACTTTGAAGATGAGCTCCATGATCTGGTTTGTAATGAATAAGAAAATGAAATAGAAAATGTTGTCAGTTTATCGACAATTGGTAGTAATGAGTTAGGAAGGTTTAATCCTGTAAAGGAGGTCGATTATGTGTGATTGAGGACTTGGAAGTCAATTACAATGTCTTTCCCTTGATTTTACTTCTAAAGGTGGAGTTCAGTTAGGTGGTAGATCAATTGTTAAAACCAAAAATAGAACTCCTTTTGTGATTGACATGGGTGATGTTTATTGTAAATATTTATGGTAAACATACGCATTCATATCGCAACGTTGTTCAGGTTTAATTTTCTTCAGAGTTTTCAATTCAGAAATCTTTTAGATTAAAGAAACCTTCTTGATGTAGAGTTCTTAATGTGACAGAGAAAGTTTAGATTTTGGAAATGTGTTAATTAGCGATGAAATTGTTGATTGACACTGTGGAGCACAAACTCGTTGAAAAGGGAAAATTCGGATATTATCGATGTTCATGGCTTATATACTAAGTTTGTAGAACTATTCGCAGTTCGAAATTGGACAGGAAAAATTGTTGTCAAAGTACTTGACACAGTTTTTAATCGTTGGGGAATTCCGGAATCGATCGTAACCGATAACGGGAAAGAATTCATAAATAAAGATGTCAAAGCGTACTTGTTGGCCAGAGGCGTGAGACATATCACTACCCCGTTAGTGCATCCTCAATGTGATCCGATCGAGCGTGTAGATCGAATGATAAAACCAATAATTTTCAGTTTATATTGATCAAAATCATAGAGAATGGGTCGAAAATTGATCGAAAATACAGTTTGCCTCATACTGGTACTCGTGTTTCTCCGTTTTTCTTGAATCACGGTCGCAAGGCTATAGCCAAGCGAAATTTAAAATCAACCGAGACCGAAATGAACATTGACGAACATGCCGATGACGCGGCTAAGACTTGGATTGATCGTATGAAGATCATTGACGAATTTCGTCATAAAATTGAAAATAAATTACAAAATTATTCTGAAAAACGACTAGCCAAGTCTAACGCTGATCGTGAAACGTCAGTTGAACTTAAAGTAGGTATGGAGGTTTATTATCCGAATAAAAAGCTTAGTAATAAAGCAGAAGGGTATTCCTCAAAGTTGGCTCACCGTTACTTAGGCCCCGTTTTAATTTCTAGAATTTATGGACCTGGAACAGTCCAGCTGACAGACAGAAATGGTAAAGTCATAGGCAAATATTCTGTAACTAATTTGAAAATACCACGTCGGAGTTTGCGATTGTTATGAAATTGTTTTGTAGATCCATTGTAAGCGACGACATTTTGCGGAATCATCAACCTTGTTCCTGGGAGATCACAGAATTCTGGTCTGACTGAATCGCTTGTTGAGTTCAGGATAGCTTCGAATTTTGAACTAGCTGAATCATCAGATGTACGAGAGGAATTGGATCAACTCGGGGAGTTAAAGAAAAGATTGACGACCTGATGTGGGATATTGATCAGCAGGTGATCAACTATCAAGCTTACACTGTCTCAAGGGACGTTTACTTAGATGACGGCGTTTCCGTTTATTCCATTATGACTACCAAATTGAAGTTTGATGATCAACAAGTTGGGAAGCCACATCATATGCTCAGGATCTTATAGACGAGATTCAATCGAGAAAATCCGAACCAGTTAATCTAACCAGAACAATCAGGTTGACTCAGCAACAAATTGATGCTGAGAGTCTCCAGAGGAGTAGGTTTTTAAGGCTAAAGGAGTCGAAGATTGTCGAGATACATATTTCCATGTCGACAGATGATCCTGCGGAGGTTATTACATCTTCAGTAAAGGTGGAGCGTTTGTCTTATACCATGAAGGATGTTCCAACTTTTGACGAGGTTTAAGAGGAACTCGGAATGCTAAAATTGATCATTCAGAAGTGCCAGTGTTCACCATTTTACAGGACCGACTACAGAATTTCGCCCGATAAGTTATTGAAAAAGCTTATTACCAAGAGGGCAGAATTGTTGATCAAGGGAGAACCATTTTGGTCAATGTTAGATCAAGATGAGGCCTTGATATCACCGTGTCTGTGGAGCTGATGGATTGGAGACTGACGACTGCATTTTTCTACATATTGATTGACTTCGTCCAAATTATACAACGGTGACAAGTGAGTCAGTTCTGAGAGATCAGATGATCAAGGAGGCAGAAATATAAGAGCTATGACGCAGAGTCAAAAATAGTTTTGACAGTCCTGATTCAGCAAATCGGATCAAACAAATTTTGATCAAGGAGAATGCTTTGGTTGTTATTGAAAACCCTGCAAATTTAACTGTGCCTGGACTTCATCAACTGGCGAAAGTGAAATAAAAGATAGTTGACTACACCTTTTGCTAATTTGACACTTGATAAAGTGATGAGACTCAGACCGGAATCGGCAGATGGAGAGGAATATTAGGTCATCGTATCAGCGTCAAGTTGGATGCATCGAATGATCATAACATCTTTGTGAACAGGGACTTTTACCAGAGAAACATAATATGCTTGTGACTTCGATATTGATCTTTTGTATTCTTTTCTATCATTGTATTGCATTTGTTGATGGTTTGATTTGCATTGCGTTTTTTTTGATAAAATATTTCGACTAAATGGGAATCAATTTTGACCAAGGGTACTACCAAAGTTTCCTTTTATATTTTGTATCTATTTAATGTAACTTCTAATTTCTTTTTACAGATTATTATTACTTTATAGAACAATTTTGTTTTTTTAATATGACCTTGGTAACTTTGATATCTTATTAACCCAAATATGACATTTCTTAGTTGCCTGAACAGGAAACTTCCAGGAATGTTTAAATATCTTAATTTTTAGAAGCAAGAATGATATTAATCTAATTTTTCTTTCAGACATTAATCACTATTATTTTATTTGCCTTATTTTGTATTGATTATCAATTTAATTTTTCCATATTAATTACTTGTTTTAGTTTCAAGTTCTCATTTCCTTGAACTAACGTCATCTCTGAAGGGGGAGAATGTGACGGGAAAGTCATTCTGACGTTATTTCAAGCCATATATTGATCAAATATCTTTTAATAAAGGTAAGGGTTGTAAGGTCAATAGTTCGCCCCTGCGACCTTACATCGATTGAAGCGCCAATAATTCGATCAATTGACGCATTACCAAATTTTCAAAAAGAACACGTTACTCTTTGTTCGACCGTATAGAAGCTTTGATCACTAATTGTATGTGAATGTTTGATTTTGAATTTGTTCGACGAAATTTGTTAAGTTGAGAGTGATCGACAAGAGTCGATATTTGATCAAAATTGCACGTAAGTGATTAATGTTTTCTTGATCTTGTTTAATAAATCATGTTCCTGGAAGTTGCTTGATCTTTATTTTTATATTATTTTGTTAGGGTTCCCAACGGAACCTACCCTGTGATCTTTTGCTTATTTTAAATTTTGTGTTTTGTTAATTTCTTAAAAATAAACTGGCGTCCGCGTATTTATTGTTAATTTTCTTTTTGCCAAATAGAGCTCCAGCAACTCTGAACCCGGTCGCGCTGGATGTGAATAGAGTTTATTTTATTTATTTTGATCAGATTTATCTTGATATTTTGTTTTACCTTTTTAATATATCTTCTCTTTAAAATTAACTATTTACAATAATTCTATTCGACTCATGGTATATAGTTCGCGCAGTGCAGCGGCGCTCTCTTCTTTACCAACAGCTGATTCTTTCTATTCAAATGGTAATTTTTAAAATATATTTCATTTATTCCATTTAAATGTAAAAAATGATTGATAAAAATTACTAACAAATAAGAATGTAATTTTAAAAGTAATATTAAATTTTTATTCTTAGTTAAAAATAAATATTGAAGTAAAAATTTATTAAATAATATTTGATACATGTTTAATATAACTGATATTTTCAAATAAATAAACTTTAAAGATTAAAATATAAATATGTACAACTCCAAAAAATTGTTTTTAAACAGGTTTAAAATGCAATTTCGTTTTATGCAATTAAAATACAAATGTTTTTAATTGTCTGAATTCAAAAGATTTTGTTAATCCATACAGAAACACGGTTGCAGCATTGGAATTACCATAGCAATGTAATGCGAATCATTTTGACAGCTGATCCTTTACGCTCCCTGCTTGCTTCTGCCCTCTACTGGCAAAATGGCTGTAACACACGTCTTGCCGCCTGTCATTACATCCCAATGGGAAATAGCCATTAGTCTACCATTGGTGCATTAATGGTCTAATATTGGGAGCCATTGGTTTTCTCTAGGTGTATTATTGGCACCCAATAGTGGACCACTAATGGTAAAATCGTGGGATGTCCACGCCGATGCCAATAATTGGCAACCACTATTGGCACATTATTGGCTGCCATTAAAAAACCAATAATAAAAAAAAAATTTTAATAAATTTTTTTAAATAATAAATTTATTTATTTAATAATTATTTCATTTATTATTTTTATTTATTATTAAAAATATTAATTTTTTTAATTAATTATTTTATAGAAATGGTTATTATTTTCTATCACATCGAAATGTGAATAACCCTTTCGTTCAGAGTATAAAAATTATTTACCTCACATCCATCAGTGGAAAAATAGGAGAGGACGGGCAGAATAAAATTCCACAAATATTCGTGAGAATGCTGCCTTCTTATATACTTTTCAAGTTTCATGTTAGTTGCGAGAGAGTTTGAAACAACACCTCCTACGGAGCGTTGAGCGAACTATATTCTTACCCGCGGTGCAGAAATTATCATGAGGTAAGTATTTATTTTTTGCAAGTTAGTTTTATATTTTTCTCAATTTGTATTATTAAAATTATAATGGTGTGGTTGGGTTTGTGTAAATAAAAATTTGTCTATGTTGTCAATTTTTATTTTTAATAATAGTGCATTATGATCACTATCATGTGGTAGTATAACGCATTTATTGTTGATGGCGTTCGTTATTTTTATTCTCATATTGGCGATTCAAACAGCTAAACTAGCGCATCTGGCCGACTTGGAACTGCCGCTGGTGTGACTCTGTGTATTACATACACTCAATACGGTGAACTCCATGAGTTGAGAAATATGCACCTTCACAACAAAAGAGAAACTAAAAACGACACAATTTCTGCGTTTCTCAGTGCTCTACATTCAAAAATAATAAAAAACATCTTCACAGAATACAACTTAATATTTGAAGACGCAAACAATTGAATTTAGCAATAAAAACAGGGCCAAGTGAATGATAATATTATTTTTACAGCAATTATTTCAAATCTTTATGATTATATCACAAGTCTTAAGTTTATATACTCAAAGTTTCAGGTTATGTCTCTTTACAAGATATACATACTTTTATTTTTTTTAAATTTCATATTCGTACAGGTGTACAGGGTTTGAGAGGTCCAATTTAAGAAAAAGTATTGTGCCATCCCGAAATTTGCCCACACGGTTGTCTGATAAAATAATTATAGCTTACCTAAAACTGTGCGAGTACAAAATTACGACTGAAGAATAAACGCAGAAATTGTGTCGTTTTTAGTTTCTCTTTTGTTGTGAAGGTGCATATTTATTTTCATCTATCATTATAAATTTCAATTTTTATTCACACTTATGAAATTACTTTTAAACTTTTTGTAAAAACAATTTAAGCGAACTGTCAAAACTCATGGAGTTCACCGTATTGTAATACACAGAGTCACACCAGCGGCAGTTCCAAGTCGGCCACCAGATGCGCTAGTTTAGCTGTTTGAATCGCTAATCACTAAATCTAGGAAGGAGTTGCTCGAAGGGTATGTTGCAAATTGCGGTCCCGATAAATTTGATTTATATTTTATTTATATATTACCACCTGACTAACGCTGCGTCTCTTGCATTTATTGTGCTATCATTCCATAAGGGATGTCTAGCATTCAAGTCCCTCGCTAGCACATAGTAGTTTTCTGTTATATCTAATTTTAGTTTGTTAAATAATTCATTAAGGTCTTCGGTAAAATTTATATTTATACTACCTGTGGAGTATATACTTATTAAAAATAAGTTTTTATTGTTACTTGTTTGTATTTTTATTATTGATGTTTCTAGGATAGTTATTTTTGTTTGGCAAGCTAGGTTGATGTTTTCGTAGTCAATTAGTTTGTTTATTAAAATCGCGGTACAACCACCCTTACCTATATTTCTATCATTTCTAATAATTGAATATTTTTGGAAATATAGCTTGTGATTTTCATTAAGCTTTGTTTCATTTATCATTGCTATGTCAATATTGTGTTTTGTAAGTGTGTTTAGAAGGTTGTATCGTCTGCTGTTTGCAATTAGAGAGTTTACATTGATCGATAATATTTTCAATTCATTGAATTTAATTATTTTTGGTTTTCTCTGCTTTACCTTATTACTGTGATCCATTATTGGGATTTAAATGCGATAGTAGGAAGTCTATTTTTTGTGAATTTTGCTGCACCGTCCCCCTGATTTCATCTATTTGGGTCGATATAAAACTTTTAACCCCTAAGTAACGAGTTTCAATTTATTTCTATGAGTTCTACAAAATTCTTTCGCCATATTGGATCTGTCATTTTGAATTTTTAATATCCGACTTAAAATTCAAAATCAGCGAATCCAAAAACCCCCGAGTAGAAAGTTTTAAGTCAATTGCATTATAATTTAGTAATTTTTTGTGCCTTTTACACATCCTTTTTTTGAAACAAAATTAGTATCAAAAGGCTAATCTGACCAAAACACCCCCGTTTCAACTAAAATCGACAAAAATATAATTCTTATTTATGAAAATATACATTTTAATTATTTAAATCAAAATCCCAAATAGCCAAAATATACACTGAGAAAAAAACAATGCCAAAATAGCGCCATCCACTAATGTAGATTCAGCTTTGCTTAACAGCGCTATAACGACTGTGGGGAACACTGCAGTTTCTGCATGAGTTTTCTGCTATTACTACCGTGTCTATAAGTTATGTGAATTTTCGTGCGTGTTGTGTTTCTCTGACACACTCGTATTTTTTTTCTTTGTCGTTTTTCCTTATTTTTATGTGGAAATGGATGAATTTGTAAAGAATATTTTACAGAATTGGAAATTGGACCAATTCATTGACAGATTTGAAAGAAAGTATATGCAGAATGGACGCAATCCTAACCTAAAATAAATTGTCTTTGCTTTTGATAATTATATAGCTTAATTAATATTGATTAGCAATATTATTATAAAATAAATTATAATTATTTTAAAAACATTTGATATCACTAGTAATTAACTATATGTTTACTTAATAAAGTATTTTAAAACAATTTAAAGTAACTTTCAAGTTTCTACAAAACTGCCAAAACTGTTGTGTGTCACAATGCAAAAACAGCAGTGTTCCAACGTAGAAACAACAGTTTTCTGTTTGTAGTGTTAGAGTGCAGTCCCATGGTGGTAGATTAGTAGAATAGTGGAACAGTTTTGACCAATCAGGTGACTGGATTTTTTAATACTTATTTTGATAGGTCAAATCTATTACACTACTCCACTATTCTACCAGCATGGGACTGCACTCTTACTCATGCAGAAACTGCAGGACTTTTTACCGCTGAAACGGCGTGTTTTTTTCCTCAGTGTGGACACTCATGACATTTTGCTCGTTTTTGCTTATATCTATGAACAGGTTATATTTATATTGACAATTCAGGTCTCATTCGAAAGAGAATTGAAAAATATTATTAATTTTATTCTGATATTGAATATTAAATATTAATTTACCAATTTTTAAGACGGGACACTCATGACAGTTTTCTAATTACATTAAAATCATTTTGTTTCTGCCACAACGTAAAACTTTCACATTTCGAAACACGGCATTTAATTTTTTTGAAGTTGATTCGTGATTATCTTCTGCTGCAGATTCGTCAGTAAAACAGCACTTTCGCTCCCTTGATAAATCTTTAAACACGCATAAATACAAAATTTTGCATTCCAAGTAAAATAATGTAAAAGTGAGGGACACGTCATTCTTATTTTTTTAGAAGGGTTAAACAATTAAATAAAGTTATCAGAAGTTAATTTTCTTTACATATGTAAGTCATAGTTCACTGCAAAATTTTTGTTTACTTGTGATAAATTATTATAACGAAAATACGTGCACTTGAAAACTAATAATTCACTCCTGGACATGGGACACTCATGACTTTGCCTGTATTTTGTTCTGCCATTATTATACATAGCATCTTTACATGCTTGTAAGTTGAAAAAATGTTAATAGAGATTGTATGTTTTTTTTATTGTTTATACTCCTGCCCTATTGGCCTTACGCACTTGACAAGAGTCCCCGAGGATACTTTTTTGGATTAAGGGGAGATTCCACAGAAATTAAGGTTTTTTTTTTAAATTTTTTTATAGGTAGTAAAATAAATATTTCTTAGTTAAACTTTTTTTACAATAAAATACTTGTGTTACAGTAATAAAAACCATTTTTTATTTATTTATTTTTTTAATGGAGTCTTAGAAAATGGCTGCCGAAAGTGGTCCCCTCTAAAAGTTGTTTACATTTTTTCTCGGCGACAATTAATCTAAACTAAAAAAGTCAAAAATTTTCTTAATCTATACCATTATGGCTATCGTGTAAACTAGAACAAAAAAAATTTATTGAAAAATAACCAAATGGCAGACGTTTTAATTTTTCGACAATAATTTTGCAACTTAAATTGTTAATAACTTTTATAAATATTAATGGATCTTAAATATCCTAGTTACACGAAAACTACACATTCAAGGAGCATGCTGTTCAAATTGCAAGTTATTTCGTTGAAAATTGTAAAAATGAGAGTGTAAACAAGTTGAAAATGTGTAGTTTCGAGAAAAACGCGTTTAAAGTTTGAAGGACCAAATATACAAAAATTTAACTTAAAGTTATATACATAACCTTTGACACGTAACAGTAGACATTTCTTATTACTTAAGAACTACTCTTTCAAGCGGTGCAAAAAGAAAAAATGTAAATTTAAAAATAAACAAATTGCAGTTAGGTAATTAATGAAAAAACATGCATTTTCGAGGTGGAAAAGTGATGTTATTCCTACTCTCCTGCTAGCGAGTCTATTCTTATCGTTTCAGACTATTTTTCCCGTATTTTTAGATAATCATACTAACCAAAAATTAAAAAAAAAAATTTCGGTATTCAAAAAAAAATCAGTGGAATCTCCCCTTAAGCATAACCATTCTACCTATTAAATTTTTATATATTATACCTAATTTTCGTCTACAGCCGACTTTATTAGGAGTACTTGCATTCGCCTGGACCACCTGTTAATTGAGTTTTATCGTCAGAGGAGAGGGAAACTGTAGAAAACCTCTCTTGAGAATAACCGGTTTTATCGACAGTCAAGTTCTAATAATGTGTACCGGACAATAATCGACAGTGCACATCATTATACCTTGACGTCAAACCACCCGCTTGATAAATCACGAAAGTAGTGAGAAAAACACCGGGCTATAGCGGGCACCGAGGCGGTCACCCATCTAAGTACTAACCGCACTAAATGCTGCTTAACCCCGGTGATCGCAAGCCACAGAGTCTCACCACTGTGATTTACCATCGGTAGAGATACATTTCGGTTGAAATACATTTCACGACATTGGAAAATAAATTTTACCAAAAACTATAACAAATAGTTTTTATTGGTAAAGGACACGATTATGACAATTTAAATGAAATGACCCATATATTGTATTTTAATTTATTAAATTAATCAGAATTTATTAAAGACGAAAAATTCGCACTATTGTAAGTAATTTATTTTCTTCTTCAATATTATGTTGTCGTATATAATAAAATGTTATTCTTTACTTGAAAACTGTTACATCCTGTATATTTTTCAACTTTTTTTATCTCTAAAATTTGTATATTATAAATAACATAAACTGGACCCATAAGAGTTACATTAAACAGATTGTACCGTGGGAAATGAAGTTCGAATTTCGTCCTTAGCAGTTAAATCTTGAGTTTTCAGAGAAAATGCTTTTTGGGAAAAATGTAAAGGAAACCATAAATTGAAATATAACCTTTGGGCCAGATGTCGTAAGAACGACCTTTTTAAGGGTACGGTCGAGAGTGCATATATATATATATATATATATATATATAGATATATATATATATATATATATATATATATATATATATTCTAAAATGTGTTCAAGTAATAAACAGCAACGTTAATTTTCATCTTTAAAATAAATAAACATTATTAATTATTAATAATTATTAACAATAAATAACAGACATTGACATATACACATTGCCAATTAAATAATTTTATATTCCACAACAATAAGTATTTTAATATTATTAAAAATGTGTTTAAATAAATATCTGTTGTTTATAAAATAATTAATAATAACTAAATATCAACAAACAATAAATAAAAACATTCAACCAATGGCAATTCACAAATTTTTAATAACAAAATTATAAAATATTAATATATTCTAAAATGGAAATAAATAACTAATTAAACCGTCAATTATGTTTGTTATAATTTCAATTTAAATTTTATTACCGCCACTATCAACCGACGCCCTCTGTAATTCATTCTTGAAACGATTCACACACTCACCTTTTTTTTTCATTCTACCACTGTAAGCAAGCGTCAAGACGCCATTCATTCATTTTTTCACATTTAACTCTTAATAAAGTTATTCAAAATTACCAATTTGTTAAATTTAATATACAGTCCACTACAGAAGAAACATTGGTCCATCGACCCGATCAAGTTCAAGCATATTGTGTTGTCCTCATAGACAAGAAAAAGTTATTTTACGTTCGACCGCATGGTCGCATTCCTTTGAAAATCGAGATTCATTAATACATCAAGTTTTTTATCGTTTGGATAAACAATCATCACATTCAACAAATCAAATAAAACATTAAAAATATATCTCTCAAGTGTTTTCCTGTAAATCATCAATACATTTTTTATACAAATCAACATTTACCAACGTTCCTGACACATGGGAACTGTTGAATGTCGAAGTAAAACATCATTGCTGAATCTACATTCAAAATCTGGAAGCAGTTATTTCTGAGAATGCAGAAAATCAGTGGCATCGAACTTTAAAGAATTTCGGACTGAAGAATTGGCGGAGACGGAAAATAGCCGCTGGAAAGCTGTGAACATCAGGCCAGGGAACGCAAGGGAATTTGAGGTTAGGACTCTCGCGTGTGTTTGTGGATCGTTCGGGTAAGTCATCTTTATCTCCCTTGCTCTTATTTGTGCTAAAAATCATTTTATCTTGAAATATAATTTATTTAAATGTATGGTTTTTTACTTCTTTAAAATAATAAATCCCAAATGGTACCAATTTATCGAGGTTTGAATTCTTAAATTATTTTATTCGAAAAACAAAAAAGAAAAAATGGTCATTTTAATCGCAAATAAAATTTCATAAAATCTAGAACGCTTTATTAAATCAAAATTCAATGAACATGGAATTAACAAAATTAACTCGAAAACGTGGAGCGGTTAAAGCCCGTGTCACTACATTCCGAAATTTCGTTAACAGTACTAAAGAAAAGTTAGATGCAAACAATCAACTAACGGAACGCCAGTGTGTTGAGTTACAACAGCGCCTAGATAAAATTAGTGAAGCATTGTCGGATTTTGATAATCATCAAACTGAAATCGAATTAATTGTCGAAGAGGATAGTTTACCTGGTCAATATCGCGAACGCGAGGAATTCGAAGATTTATTTTACAAAACAACAGCCCTTGCCCAGTGTATTCTCGATTACATGCGAAAACCAGAAGTTAAAAGTCAATGCGAGGATGGTTCAATTTCGGTACACAATTTACAGGGTAATCAGATAAACGCAACAACTAGGGTAAAGTTGCCAGTTTTAACACTCCCAAAATTTGACGGTTCTTACGATCAGTGGTTAGTATTCTATGATACTTTCAAGTCAGAAATACATTCGAATGATTCAATATCGGCAGTTCAAAAGTTTCGATACTTAAGTAGTTTGCTAACGGGCGACGCTGTTCAAGTTATTAAAGGTTTAGAAATCTCAGCAGCTAACTATCAGGAAGCATGGGAATTGCTTGAGAAACGGTACAAAAATAAACCTCTCATGATTCATAATCATATTAAGGGTATTGTTGATTATCCGAGAATAGCAAAACAAAGTTTTTCGGCATTACGCGATTTATTAAACTCTATTCAAAGCAATTTGCGCGCACTAAAGGCATTAGAACAATCAACAGATGATTGGAATAGCTTATTAATTTATTTAATAACAGACAAATTTGACAGTAAAACAAAAACCGAATGGGAAAAACAACAAATTGAAGAGGAACAAATTCCAGGAGTTTCAAACTTAATTGATTTTATTGAAAAACAATGTCAATTACTTGAGAAAACTGACAGATCGATTAAAGAAACATATGATCAACCGCGTACGAAACCTTTTAATAAACATCCGCAAAATAAAAATAATTTTGTTGCGAACACTGCAACAAATCAAACAGCAAATTGTCCTATGTGCAACGATTCTCATTCTATTTTTCAATGCAAAAACTTTCTCGATTTACCAATTCAAGCTCGTATTAAAGAAATAAAGCGTCTAAAACGTTGTCTTAATTGTCTTCGACCCAATCATTTATCCCTCAATTGTAAGGCACAATTTTGTCGAAAATGTCAAAAACCCCACAATACATTATTACACATAGAAAAATCATCTGAAGGTCATCAACACGGTGGTTCCTCAAGTACTCCAACACAGGATGTCAAAAACGAAACAATGAATTCTACAGTAAGTGGTTATGCGGGAAACTATTTAAACAATTCAGGTTTATTGGCAACTGCGGTTATTCATGTCTTTGATTCAAATGGAGAGGCTCATGATTGTGTAGCGTTACTCGATCCTGGTTCTCAATCAAATTTTATATCCGAAAGAATGTGTAAAATTCTAAATTTGAATCTTTCTTCTACTAATGTCAACATTTCCGGAGTTAACGAATCTTTATCGAGAATTTCAAAACAAACTAACGTTACAATCATGTCCAAACATAACAATTTTACAGCTGATTTGAGTCTTTTTGTAGCCAAAAATGTCACTTCGAAGCTGCCTACGGAACCAATAGAAACATCAAAATTACACATTCCCAAGGATATTTTTCTTGCAGACCCGGAGTTTTATAAACCTAAAACAGTTGACATGCTAATCGGAGTTGAACTGTTTTGGAAATTGTTGTGTTATGAGAATACTGGTTATGACTATCTTCACAAAACAGAACTTGGTTATGTAGTTTCTGGAAGATTGCCCCGTATTAAAAGACCAAAGGAAACTGTTTGTAATCTTTCTATAAATCTTCCTGACGTTCATCAACAAATGGAAAAGTTTTGGAATTTAGAAGAGTGTCCAAAAATCAAAACTCTATCTTCTGAAGAAGAGATTTGCGAAAAAATCTTTTCTGATACAACAAGGAGAAATAAAGAAGGTCAATTCATTGTTACGATACCTTTAAAAGGTTCACTTGATTCTTTAGGAGACTCTAAAGAACAAGCTATTCGTCGATTTCTATCTTTAGAACGAAAATTTCAACGTGATGCAAAATTAAAAGAAAAATATACAGATTTCATAGATGAATATGAGCAGCTAGGCCACATGTCGAAAGTCAAAGATGAGGAACCACCAAAATACTCATTTTATCTTCCCCATCATGGGGTTTTAAAAGAGGACAGTTTAACCACCAAATTACGGGCAGTCTTTGACGGTTCAACGCCGTCTTCAACTGGAGTATCCATTAATGATTTACATATGGTCGGCCCTACAGTCCAACCGGATTTACTTTCCATCATTATTCGATCTCGCATTCACTCATTTTTTGTAGGAGCTGATATATCTATGATGTATCGACGTGTTTTAATCGAAGATGAGCAACGATCTTTACAAAGAATATTGTGGAGAACTAATACACAGGATCCGATACAAACTTATGAATTAAATACAGTAACCTACGGGTTAACTTCAAGTTCATTTTTGGCTATCCGTTGCTTGATGCAGTTAGCTAAAGATTGTGAAATTTCACACCCTGAAGTATCAAAAATCATTCGCGAGTCAATGTATGTTGACGATTTGTTGTATAGTGTAGATTCCATTGAAGAGGCTATTAAAAATTGCAATGACGTTTCTAGAATTTTAGCATCCGCTGGATTTCCTTTAAGAAAATGGTTCTCTAACGAAAATTTAATCATAGAGGGTTTAAAATTCGCGAATCAAAAACTGCCTTGTCACACAATAGATTTAGGAGAAAATGATACTATAAAAACACTAGGTTTATCATGGTCTAGCTCTTCTGATGAATTTATGTATAAAACAAACGTATCACTCGATTCAAAAACTTGCACTAAACGTACAATATTATCCGCAATCGCTCGCATATACGACCCATTAGGCTTATTAGGACCCTGCATCATCCTAGCTAAAATTATTATGCAAAAATTATGGCGCGATAAATCCTCTTGGGATGAAGCTTTACCGTTAACATTGGCTTTAAAATGGAGCGAATTTATTTCAGATCTCTCTTCACTGGAAACATTGAGAATTCCCCGTCACGTAGGTTGTTCATCACCAGTCACTCTCGAAATTCACTCTTTTTCAGACGCGAGTGAAAAGGCTTACGGGGCTGCAGTATACGTAAGGTCAACAGACGAATTTGGAGTCGTTCATTCCAAACTGCTTTGTGCTAAAAGTAAGGTAGCACCTATCAAAACCATCACTATTCCTCGATTGGAACTATGTGCGGCGCAAATGTCGGCTAAATTGGTAAATAAAGCAAAGGAATCATTCGATGTCAACATTACCGGTACATATTATTGGTGCGATTCTACCATAGTATTGAGCTGGCTTAAGTTGGAGCCTTGCACACTCAAAACTTTTGTTAGTAATCGTGTAGCTGATATTCAAAATTTGACGTGCATAACAGATTGGCATCATGTCTCTTCTCAGGATAATCCTGCTGACATGCTGTCAAGAGGTATGAAACTTGTTGATTTGAAGAATTCTTCATTGTGGTGGCATGGGCCATTATGGATGTCGGAAAATGATTTAAAATTTTCAAGTATTGAAGAATCATCGATCAACCTTCCAGAAATAAAATCTAAGACTCAGATAACAACAAATGTTTTAACGAAAATTCCCATAATTCAATTCGAAAGGTATTCTGACTTAATGAAATTGAAAAGAATAATGTCTTTTATTTATCGATTCATTAACAACTGTAGGGAGACTAAAGCTATGCGAAAAACCGGTTCTTTTAGCCTTGAGGAAATTAACGAAGCCGAAAATTCCTTAGTCAAAATCGCTCAAAATCAATGCTTTTTCAAAGAAATTCAATGTCTGGAACAAAAACGTGATATTCCTAAAGGGTTTAAGGCTCTCAAGCTAAATCCGTTTTTGCATTCAGACGGATTTCTAAGAGTTGGCGGTCGTCTTGATAATTCAGACTACGATTTCGATAAAAAACATCCCAAAATTTTGTCATCAAAACATCCGCTAACGCGATTAATCTTTTTACATGAACATAAAAGATTATTGCACGTTGGACCGCAAACATTGCTGTATAACATTCGAGAAAAATATTGGCCTATATCGGGAAGAAATTTGTCTAAAAACATTGTTCATGATTGCGTTACGTGTACTCGCGCAAATCCTAAACCGGCTATTCAATTAATGGGAAATTTGCCTAATGACCGCGTTACACCTTCGTCGGCGTTTTGTATTACTGGCGTAGACTACGCTGGTCCATTCTTAATCAAAGATCGTAAAGGTCGAGGAAGCAAGACTTCAAAATGCTACGTAGCTCTTTTTGTTTGTTTCGCTAGTCGAGCGATACATCTTGAGTTGGTCTCGGATTTGACCTCGGATAATTTTATTCTTGCTTTGCGTAGATTTGCTTCTCGTTGGGGATTGCCCGAAAAAATAAGGTCTGACAATGGTACTAATTTTATTGGTGCGCACTCTGAACTTAAAGAACTCGGAAATTTTCTTCGTAAAAACGAGACTGAATTAACTGAACGATTATTAAATGAAAATTTCAATTGGAAATTTATTCCTGCCTATTCGCCTCACTTTGGTGGCATTTGGGAAGCAGGGATAAAGTCAACAAAATTACATTTAAAGCGGGTAATGGGAACCTATTTGTTAACTTTTGAAGAATTCTATAGCTTGCTGGCACAAATAAGCGCTATTTTAAATTCCCGACCCCTATCTCCTTTATCCTGCAGCCCGCTCGATCTGCAACCACTCACACCAGGTCATCTTCTCATTGGGAGGCCATTAACATCGGTTCCTGATCCAGATGTTACGCATTTACCTGAATCGCACTTATCTCGATTCCAAGGCATCCAGCGAATGCAGCAAAATTTTTGGTCACGATGGTCAAAGGAGTACATTTCCGAATTGCAACAGCGCACAAAATGGAAAGAAAAGAAAAATAGTATTCAAAAGGATTCGCTCGTTTTGATAAAGGATGACAACTCTCCTCCAATGAAGTGGCTGTTGGGACGCGTTGTGGAGCTTCATCCAGGCACTGATGGTCTAATTCGTGTAGTGACTTTGCGAACTCATAAAGGAATTGTAAAACGAGCAATTACTCGTTTGTGTGTTCTACCCGTCGACAATACATCTTAAAGGACTTTGTACTCTTGTTTTGATCTACGTTTTTTTTTTTTTTTGATTTTCAATGTTTTTTGTTTTCCTCTTTACGATGTATATTGTATTTTCTATTACTACGACAAGATTATACACATATGTAATTTAAATAGGATTAGTTTAATTTTTACTTTACAACTAAAGTTTTTTTTTTCTTACTTATTTGATTATATTTGATTACTTTATCTAATATTATTCCGATTTAAACAATATGTTAATTTAATTTTATTGATAAACAATGAATTAATCTCTTTAACTTGTTGAAAATGTATATTTTTCAAGGCGGGGAGTATGTTATAATTTCAATTTAAATTTTATTACCGCCACTATCAACCGACGCCCTCTGTAATTCATTCTTGAAACGATTCACACACTCACCTTTTTTTTTCATTCTACCACTGTAAGCAAGCGTCAAGACGCCATTCATTCATTTTTTCACATTTAACTCTTAATAAAGTTATTCAAAATTACCAATTTGTTAAATTTAATATACAGTCCACTACAGAAGAAACAATGTTAAAAATTACGATAAAATTAAAATTCAAAAACGTACGTATATTTAAAGATTATCAACAATTAAACTACGCTATAAAAAATAATGTAAAATTATTATTAATTAGTTTATAACAATGTTTTGTAAAAACTCAAAACGTGGAATAATATCCCTACTTAAAATAGAATCAAAAGACAAAATCCCTACTTTCTGGAAATAGACACTGACCTAGGCTACGTTCCTTTAAGTCACACCCTACAATAAAGGGATGGGTCTCGAAGGCCCAATCATGAAACGACAGACCCTAATTTTCCTTGCTTTTCTCCATTTTCTTTCTACCATTTTCTTTCGGAAAACCAATCCTAAAATTATCCACCCTCTTTTTCCATCCCTCTAGAAATATTTTCCCAAAATTTGGAAACTCCCAAAAATCTTAGTGGGGACAATACTTTAAAAACAGTATCCTCACAAGACAAGTTAGTTAGTTTTTAAGTCCAAAAAGGACAGTTAGTTTTTAAGTCTACAAGACAACAAGTCAGTTAGACAAGAAGTTAGTTCTCAACTCAAGCAACTTTCCAAGCAACTTTCCAAGTACAAATTCCAAGTTCTTATTTCCAAGTATTCCAAGTTCTTATTTCCAAGTATAAAAATTCCAAGTTCTTATTTCCAAGTATTCCAAGTTCTTATTTCCAAGTATAAAAATTCCAAGTTCTTATTTCCAAGTATTCCAAGTTCATATTTCCAAGTATTCCAAGTTCTTATTTCCAAGTATAAAAATTCCAAGTTCTTATTTCCAAGTATAAAAATTCCAAGTTCTTATTTCCAAGTATAAAAATTCCAAGTTCTTATTTCCAAGTATAAAAATTCCAAGTTCTTATTTCCAAGTATTCCAAGTTCTTATTTCCAAGTATAAAAATTCCAAGTTCTTATTTCCAAGTATTCCAAGTTTTTATTTCCAAGTATAAAAATTCCAAGTCTTATTTCCAATTAAAAAGTAGTGCGTGTTAAAGATATTTACTACAAGTTCCAAGTTTATTTCGCAAACGTCAAAAGTGTAAAATTAAATCCACGAATTCGACAATTTCAACCAATTTCTCGAAGCAGATATCGCTATATCGATTGTTAACATCGATACCTCGATCTTCGATATATCGATCGATATACCGCCAATATTCGAATTATTCCACGTTTTATAAACGGAATATAAAATAAAAAGTGAGTACCAATAAATTATCGATTTTCTTTATTAAATTCAACTTTCTCTTCTAAACTTTATTCTACTTAATTTCTCAAATCCTATTATTCTACGAAAGTGAGAATATCCTTTACCAATACCAATTTGTTTAAAAACCTTTGTGACTCCTTAACGTGTTACCTATGTTATCGAAAGCTGTTACTTTACTTTCTTGTGTTCAGTGATTTGCTTTCATTCCGTCTTAATTAAATTTCCAACAAATCCTAAATTTATTACAAAAACAAAATAAAACTCGAAAGTTTCCCGAACTATTAGACAAGAGTCTAGGTTCAAAAACAATTATTATTTATTAAATAATTATTTATTTAATAAATAAAAAACAATAGTAATTACGATCCGTTCATAGGACGTAACAAAACAAACAAAAAATCTTATTGAAATGCTTTGTTTTGATTAAACATAACCTCAATTTTTCCACGTTTGTCAAATATGTATATGCGGTTTACTACGCGCATTATTCTGGGTCAGACGGACTTGACGTAGCAGTAGTCACACGCAAGAGATATCAGCTGATTATTTAGCTGAAAAATAATTGTAAACAAGCGAACCATTGTTTAAATTATAAGTTATTGAAAAACTCTAGCAACTTTTTTCTTCGAAATATAAAAGTGTGAAAAAAGGGAATTTTTTTGTTCGTAAGTCATTTAATTTTGAATTCCTGATCAAAAGTTAATATTATTTATTTAAATAACTTTTTTAATTAACAAAATAAGAAAAAAATGGTCATAACATTTTTGAAGCGTCTCGTCTTTATGAATGTTTAACAAAAAAGAAAACTCAATTATCTCAGTTTTCTTAAAAGTATAAAATTAATACTAAAGTGGATCAAATTGATGCCAAAAATTTGGATCAATTTTTTATTTGATCCACATTTTTGGTATCAATTCATTGCTATTTGATACTTTTAAGTTAACAGTGCTTGTACCGTTTAAAAGATATGGGCATTTAAACAATTTTGAGCAATTGTTGTAACTTTTAAATAAACAATTGATTTTACTTAAAAAATTGATTTTCTGAAACTTTAGACCAACAAATGTAATACTACCAAGTTTGAAAGAAATCGGTGAAGGTACTCCGAAAAGTAGTAAATTTCTCCTGGAATGCCACATATATAAGTTATATTTTTTTTAACTTTGGTTATGATAAATCGTAATTTTTTGCTAAAAACAAATGCCCGTAAATGCTAAAAAGGTTTTGCAAAAAGTTTCAAAGTGGTCCTGACAAATTTAATGGCTTTAAGTAAATAAGTTGACCATAGCAGGTCGCTCGCTCGAGGCACATGGGGATTTTTTGACAATTCGACGCCTTCTGACGAGATAATATTATTTTAAACGTCAGTTCAGTATAAATCTATCTGAGAAACAAATGCTGTATGAAGTTATCTCACAAATGAATGCAAAACAATTCTAATTCATTTTTCAATTCCGTAAGGTGTCAATTCACAGAAATTTTATTTTACGGAATTTTTTTTCACGGAATTTTTTTTCACGGAAAAACAAAAAACGGTTGAATCTTAATTTCAGGGAAATTGTGAAAAAACCTTAAAGTCTATTCTTGTTAATTTATAATGGTTAATTATTTTTTAAATTATACATCTTTTTATTAATACGCGTTAAATTCTAATCAATAAAAATACATAAAAATAAATGCGTACAACAAATTCAAGGTTAGTTAAAATTTTATTTTCATTAAATATTTTTATTTTTAATAAAGTGCAGAATAATTTTCATTAATTATTGAAATAATTAAATTAATTAATTAAATTTAATAAATCAAATTAAAATGAAATGATAAATAATAATTAAATAATAAATAAAATAATTACAATAATTATTTATTTAATATTCTTTTAAGATATTTTTTTTAAATCACTCTCATACATTAAAGAAAATTTAATATTCTTTAAGCAAAACTCTTATTGTAATTTATTTATTAAAATTTAAAAAATTGTGCAAGTATTCAATTATTATTTGAATTGTTCCTTTTAAATTGATTATTTTTAAAGATTAAAAATACAACAAAAATTATCTTCTATGAAATTACTCAAAACTAAATTTTTTTTCAATGTCATTTTATTGAAAATATTTTTTTCAGTCTACGAGAAATTATTGAAAAATTTGGTTGCTGTTTTGTTATTTTCTTCTAACTCATTCGCAATTTTACGAGTTTAATTTTTGCTCACAATCAAGAAGAAATTTGTATAGACGTTTCCATGATATGAGACTATTTTGTAAGTTCTTTGTGAAAGTTGTAAATTTCTGTTATTTTTAAACG